>OZ034973.1:42845314-42990314 GCA_964030785.1 Siderastrea siderea
TGTTTTTTGTTGCTCCACCTTTGTTGCCTCAGACAAGTTACGCGAAATATGGCATGTTTGCTACGTGTCGTCGTGCAACCTCGTTCCCAGGACAGAGCTGAATAACGCTGAACGGTCAGCGGTGCGAAACGCGGGCGACTGCGCGCGACCCGACTTGGCGACTGGGCAGGCCTGGCGGGCTATTTAAAATGGCCGGTATTTGTGGGATTTTCCCCTACGGTAAACAACCCCGTTGGTTAAGCACAGTGTTGCGTGGTTAAGAAAAGTCTGTGTGCTTTTGGACAGCCAATACCATATTGTATCTTATTTCAGTTTGAAAAAATTTTGCTTTCATCGGTAAAATGGTGAAAATTTGGCTTAAACGAGATTTAACGAATTGTGCTTGCATGTCCCAGTCGCTTTATTTTATGGCGAAAGTTGCAAGTGGTGTTTTATTGGTTGTGGGACTTTTATTTTTTCCTCTGTTTTCGAGTCGGCCCAAGAAAATTGCTTTAAATGTGGAAGTCTACGGGCAAGTGAATTCCAAGGCGATTTATAACGACTTTCTCCCAGAAAGCCTGATACTCAGGCTAAACTTTGTCGTGTTGGTCAAGTGAATGCTGAATCGCTCGCTTGTCAACGCCACAGAAAACAACTCGAGAAAGACAACAACAGGTGTTCCTGTCAAAAGCATGGCACCGCTTTAGACAAGAGTAAACTGTCAAAAATTCCAATGACATTATTATCACTGAGGTAAGTAAAGTTTTCGTTCAATAGAAACGTCTTAAATTAAGATTTTGGTTTCTACGGAGCAACACCGCCATTGAACAAAAACTATGGTCGGTGTTAATTGAATTAAAATTAAGCACATGTCTGCATTAGTGTAACTTTCAACTTGCTTCATTACAAGTTTAAAAATTTCCAATTATAAAATTTAAAAGTTTGTTGTAAGAGAATAAGGTATCTTTATGAACAGTGACACAGCCGCTTTACGACGCTTCGACCTGCCGCAATACAGCTTTTAAAAATAAAAAGCTTTTCAACCACAATTTCTATTGAACGAAAACTTTACTTACCTTAATGATATCGCCAAAGACACCGAATTCTTCTTTTAACATTTCCCGGCACTAAATCGGCATTCACAACAAAATATTCCACAATTTATTGTCCTTTTCGAACACAATTAACAAGAAACTGACTCATTCAGTAACTCATTCACATTCCACAACCCAGAGCTGCGATCCGTGGCGCTGACCGTGAGGATGGCAGCTCTGGGGACGAGAGTGGAGGAGAGCAGTGACGTAACGAACATGCGCAGTGCGTTATTCAGCTCTGTCCGTTCCCAGAGTCTCTCTCTCCTGGAAACGAGGTTTCTTCCCATGAAAGGTCGCGGAAGGTTACTGGTAAGCTGGACATGAGCCACAGGACATCCACACGGCCGGAGCTTTTCCCAGTTTCTGTAGCATGAAGTAACTGAGAGTATTTTTACTCCCCCCTGGATACGATGCTAATCCCTTGCAGGGTTACTGGTAACCATTTATACACCTGGGTGGAGAGAGTCAATGTGAGGTAAAGTTTTTTGTCTACAGTCGAAGCTCTTGTATGCGACCACCTCAGGAATTCACAAAAGTGGTGACATCTACAGCTGGTCTCTTACTGGAAAAAGGTCTTGTAAGCGACCACGTGATGAAACAATAGAAAGTGTTCGCTTACGAGAGCTTTTGGCACAAAGCTTGGGATATGTTCATGGTTACTATCAGTGTTGTAGTAATAATATAAATAGTTTGTTATTGCTTATCACAGAAGAGGTTCCTGAATGTACAAGTCAACGAACCATTAGCGCTTACCTTAAAACTCAAACGGCTTTTCGTAATGTTGGTCGTAACTAGAGCTGGTCGCTTCTTTGAGTGGTCGCAAGGAGAGCTTCGACTGTTTTAGGAAACAACACGAAGGGAAGGATAAGCCTCGACCCAGCGACCATCCGTTCTGAAGTTTAACGCGCTAAACACTACATCACCGCGATCATAAAAATCGAGTAAACCACTCTGAAAAAGACGCAAGTCCATCCGTCTTAATTTAGAATAGTAAGTTTTGGGATATTAGAAGCAAAATGTTTAGTAAACTGAACTACGAGAATAACAGGAATCAGGGGATTTAGTACATTCTGGAAATATAAGATTCCTTTACAATCTGACGGTGCCCACTTACTCACAAACCTATTTCAAACTGTCGTTTTCTTGTGTAGAAAAGGCGATCTTTCATGTGTCCGCATCTTGTTAGAGGCTTGCCCGGAGTCTATTCACAGCACAGATTTTCGTCTTCAGAACTGTTTGCATTTTGCTGCATCTCACGGTCATTTCTCGGTGGTAAAATATTTGCTGGATCAGGGTGCCGCTGTAGATAGCAGGTAAATATTTATCAGTCATTTACCTTCCAGAAATCGCATGGTAAAAATGTGCATGTTTTTGAGTTCTGCACTAGAAAAAAAAAAGGAATAAAAGCCGAAATAAAACATGCAACATCGCAGAAGAGTACTGCCAAGAGCGTTCATTTGAAGTGTTAAATTTGTGGGATTTCATCCCTAGACTTAAAAATTGGATACCGTTATAATTTTTAATACTTTTAATAGATAATTTTTATACTAATTTGTAGCTTGAGTGTTTTAAAACATAAAAGTTAAAAACTTAAAAGTTTTTTCTTCTCAGAGTGATTTTTTTTGTTATAAATTGTAATTGGGAAGGCACAGATTTGGTAGCTCTGCTATATAGTGTCAATCTCATAAAATAAAGACTTCATATACTTTAGGATTTTGTCTACAAAGTTAACAGGACGTATAACCACTTTGTAAAGCGCAATCCCGGGCCTTCGGTCGTTCTGGTTGAGTTCTATCAGTTGCTCAAAGGGTGCAAGCTTATAATTATGTGTTTCGTGTCGTTGTCATTTCTGCCAGAGTTGGGCACCCTTCCATAGTGCTTCGCCTAAGCTGCCATTTCTTCCACTTTGCAGTCGTTTTAGTGAGCCTTTCATATGCTGTATACTTCAAGCTTGAAAAAAGACACTCCCTTTCGCGCGGAGCCTCACCGTATAGCCCACTGTAGGAAGTACCCCCCGGAGGGAAGCGCAATAAAGAAGAGCCACATAAAAGTACAGCCCCAGAACTTTCATTTGAATTGTAACACTTCCAAACTCATTTCTACCTCAAAAGTCACAAACACTTTGAACAGCATTAAAACAAAGCCCACGAATGTTACATGGCAGAAATAAGTATCCTGCTTTCGGAAAACCATTCTGAAGAATATTTCTTTCAGCTTTTTTGGTAATTTGTACTAGGTACATGTTAATGTTCCCAAAGCGAGAGTTATCAGTCCCGAGAGAATGTGATCCAACATAACACAAACACACTCTTTGTATGTATTTACAATCAGATGTTGTCTTTTTTTTTTCTCAGAGATGATGAGCGGTTGACTCCTCTAATTCTGGCAGCGTCTTGTGGTTGTCCTTTCACTTCCAGTGTATTGCTTGATAGAGGAGCAAAGATCGACGCTACCGACAAAAACGGGGTAAGATAGAATAACTATTCATTGAAAATCTAAACAAAGTCAATCTATGTTTGCTCTTAGTCAGTAGAACGAACATGTGCTCAACGAGATGAGATCTAAGTTTGTTGAATCAGATGCAACGTACCATCCCAACAAATGCACTTCCGTACGTGGATCGTAGAATATCGTATCCGAGAACTTGGAATATTTCTTCTCAAAATCCAGATCTAAATTGCCTAAAGGGAGCATTAAATCGTTAATCAAGAGCGACGACATGCAGGTGTATGCTATGAGAAGAGTGTCTTGTGATTGTCGCTCTTTTTAAACAAGGGAGGGACAGGGCGGCGGGAGACCGGGAGAAAAGGGGGCGGGAGGTGTACGGGAGGCGGGAGAAGAGGGGGCAGGAAGCGGGATTCCCAAGGTGGCGGGAAGCGGGAGAAGAAAGGAAAAATAACGCAACATTGCGCAGTATTTCGCAATCGAAAAAATGCAAAGAGGAAAGAGCCAACAAATACAGTGCGGGAACCGGGATTAAAGGGTACGGGATGCGGGAGGTTTTAACCTCCCCTGTTCCCTGCCCCCCCCCCCCCCCCCCCTCACTAGTCATACCATTGTTCAGTGATCCATTTTTGTGTTTGTCTACAGTGCACGGCTCTGTTCGCAGCAGCCACCCGTGGAAGAGTGAAGGTTTTACGGTTGTTGCTTGATAGAGGAGCAGACCTGGGTATGACCACAACAGACGGGAAACACTGTCTAGAAACTGCGATATCCAATGGCCACTATGACGCCTGCATGGAGATCATCAAACACGAGAAGTAACACTAAAGCTTTTCAGTTTTAAAACATCCCCTTTAGGACAGGCCCCTTTCACGTCACGCACGCAAAGATTTCTAGTAGTTGTACGCATTGAGTAGAAACAAAAACAAGATTGGCCTCACAATACCCGCACTTAGTTGGCTTCGAATGCAATATGAAGAGCTTTTCAAAGAAAATCCCACGTCATCTGTGGCACATGCAACAGACGTTATGCTTAAGAATGTTGATGTATATATGAAAGAAATCATATTTAGAAATGTGGGTTAGAGCAGTTGCAGACTAGCCCAGAAAAGAAATTCGGGCTCCGACAGGAATGGAATCCATGACTCTTGTGATACTAGTTGGCATCTACCTTTGTGACTGGCCAATAGCGAGTTCTTACAGAGCTTTTTTTGGAATAGAAACAAAACAAAGCAAAAAAAGCAATGGCTCAGATGATGCCTGAGCAATTAGCAGCGGAAGAAGCCTATCCGAATTGTTTGTACCATATAAATTGAGAGAGGAAAGCATGTGTGGTATACTGGATTCTCCATGTGGTCTTTCAGGCCTTGGTAGCTAGTGTTTAACATTAGCTGTTAATCATCAATACACTTGTGATGCTCTGCTTTAACTGAATGAATCAACAAACTGTTCCTTGTTCAGGTGGAAAGAGGCTTTCCCGCGGTGTAACCGGGAAAACACCTTTATTCCTTTAAAAAGTCTGATTGAGACTTTTCCAGTTGTGGCAAAGGTGAGAGGTGACATAGGTTCAGGTGACCATACACTTTTAACCCTCTATTAGCCTCCTCTCAAATCATTCACTTTCCTTTTCATGGGCAGATAGTCAAATTCTCTCTCCTCCGCAGAGGCTCAAAGGGTTTTCCGTACGGAGAGAATCCGCTGAAAAGTGAGTGCAGGCGTAAATCTTTCTGTTTACGCGCCTGCAGTCACTTTGCCCAACGGAAATCCAATAATGCCCCATCGAACCTCTGCGGAGGAGAGAGGGTCAAATTAAGTTTCAGTCATTGAATGATTTGGTCATAAATATAATTAAGTAATGTTATTGAATCTGTGGGTGCAGTGATGTTTTATGTTTAAACTGGTGATATTCACGTCATCATACATAGAAAAAATACTGAATGTTGATTTGTTGAGGCTGTTGGCTTCAGTTTCTTAATTTTCTTTAGGAGGAGGGCAAAACTACAGTAACTTCCGGATTCCTCTTGATTGCCTGAGAGGAGCAAGTAGCTCAGACGTTTCAAACACAACGCCATATTTTCACTAAAATTGTTTGATAAAAAAGAAATTATCGACTGATAGCTGGCATCATCCCAAAACTAGATCTAAGTGTTTAAGCTATTTTTAACAGAGTTAAAGACTAAAATCTTGGTTCAACTACGCACCTGGCGAATTTGTCTGGCCATGGAGGTTTATTTGTGACTTCCAATTTTCCTCCCTTCACTGACTTCAGTTGATTTCAATAAAAACAGAGAACAACAACAACAAAAAAGGCAAGCAAAACAAAACAAAGACAAACAAACAAAACAAAAAAAAAACGAATTTGAGTTGCTGCACTGACTAGAAAATTGATGTTTCTTTTTAAGGTGGTGATGGATAAATGCATTGAAACGTCGCCTCATCTGAGTTCAGACGAGGATTTCTCGGTAGGAATGAAGTGGCACATTAAAAGCCATCAAATATAAATCAGTTCTTGTGCTGGGTTGTCATTTAATTGCTAATTTGGCTGGCTAAGCCGGTTACTTATTTAGCTAACATTGCCTTTCTTGTTCTCTGCAAACTTGCTTCTGAACGGACTATTCCAGAAGTTATCAAAAGTTAGTGATTGTTTTCTCTCTCTTTTTCAGATCACGTACAATTTTGAATACGTTAATCCCGACCCCTCCCTACTAAGTGACGGTCGTCCGTTCTTTGCACCAAAGGTAAAAAACTCGGAAACAACAACAACAAACAACAACAACCGTTGTTGCTGTTGTTATTATATTACTGTGACAATAATAATGATAATAAAAACAAGTATAAGAAAAAAAACTAACAACGACAACAGCGGCAATAATAAGAGCATAATGAGAACAACAACAACAACAACAACAGCAACAGCAGCAATAACCACAAATAAAGCAGCAAAAACAGCAGGCTTGGCATAAATAGGCTTTCAATTCATTGTAGTAAACTGAGAGACATAGTAATCACTCTAGTCATTTGCAACAAACGTAAACAACAAACCAGGGGAAGGATTCATAAAGCTGTTCTAAGTCCGGATGAATCCTAAGTGTTTTTGTTTTCCAACAATACATAGGACACATCTTATCTTGGGAGGGCTTCATGAATCCAGCCCCAGGACTTGTAGCAATTACATGCAACCTAGGCGTGTGTGCAAGTCAAAACCAAAGCAAAACGAGTTACTTTCTCCACTCAATTGACAATTACTCTACACCTCTCTACAGACAATGCTGGACTATGGAAGGGAGGAACTGATTTTCCATCCGCTCACTATCGAGCTCATGCGATGCAAGTGGTAAGCTCTCCCGGGATTTAACTTACATTTATAAGAATTCCTCTATTGTATCGTCACCGCATCTCTGCTCGTCATTCTCGTTGTTGTCATCATCATCGTTGACTCATTTTCATGACTCATTTTCTTCGGCTTCACTGTCATCATCATCATCATCATCATCATCATCATCATCATCATCATCATCATCAGCAGCATCATCGTGATCGTCATCATCATCATCATCATCATCATCATCATCGGCATTATCATCATCATCATCATCATCATCATCATCGGCATCATCGTCATCGTCATCATTATCATCGTCATCATCATTATCATCGTCATCGTCGTTGCCGCCGCCGTCGTCGTCATTATCGTCTCAAACGCACACAGAAATAGCAAGGCGAGTTTCTCTTTGAGTCTTGGCTTTATCCCTGATGCCAAAAAATTGTTGACACACCTTTTTAAATAACATGTATTGTTATTTGTTCTAATTACAGGCGGCGTATTGGTGTGAGGTTTTTCTACATCTCTGCCTTGTTTTACATCGTTTACTTGGCAAACTTGACGTTGTACATGCTGTGTGTTCAAAAGGGTTACCTACTTCAGGACCACCCAAAAGTTGAGGCATCCATTCCAGTCAGACAGGTATTCTTGCACTCATTAGGGAACTTAAGAAAACACGACGGGAACGGCTGATGAGAACGTCACAAAACAAAAGGTTTTTAAATTATCAAAACAATGACTCTGCACGTGCGATACAGATTTTGGTACATCCTCTGCAAAACAACAACATGAAATAACCAAATTCAAAGTTAGTTTTATGCATGTAGAACGTGAACACACGACAGGGAATTTTATTTTTTCTACCTGAACTGTAACGCTGTCCTTACAGAGTCAGCTACCGCATTGCTACATTATACAGATTGAACGAGTTGAAACTATCGCGAACAAGTCTGAAATATTTGGAAGTCATTTTTAAAGTAACGTTTTCCTTGGCGTTGCCGTCGTGGTTGCTTAAGGGCTCCCTATTCAGTATCGAGCACTGTTTTCTCTGACTGTCTTCTTTGATTCGTGTTATTAGGTGGTCTCTGTATGAGGCTTGGGCATTGATTTGTACACTTTTTCAATTCAGGGCGTTTGCCTCACTTCTCACATAGAAGTCTGGGAGATATTTATGGCTGTCATGACTGCAGTGTACTTAATCATTGAGGCACATCAAGCATTGTCTGAAGTAAGTTAGCAATGTTTTTTTGCTGGTGAACAAAAATATCACCGTCCTGGACGCACTGGCTTAAATAACAAGCATTCGCCAAAAGAGAGAAAAAAAGAGAAAAAGAAAGGATTGGCTTACAATATTGGTGGAAACTAATGCATCAAATTGAAGAGATAACTTGGTAAAGTATGATCGTCCGGGTGAGTGTAGTCCTGAGAAGGACTGTTTGTGGTGACACTGACTGACCTCTCGACAACCTGAGCGGAAGTCAACGTCAGTCACTTGAATTGACTCTGATGATGACTTCTGGTCAGGTCGAAACATGAGTCAATGTCACCACAAACAGTCCTTCTCAGGACTACACTCACCCGGACGATCATACTTTATCGACTTATGAAATGACTCCTCGGTTCAGACCATTAACAGTATTGAAGAGAGTCCGATTGTGGCTCCTTTACAACATGGATGATAATAACAAAGATTGGGATACTGGATCAACTATAAAATCTGGAATTTTAATTTGTTTGTTATCACCAAACTAATTTCGAACGTTAAGTTATTCTTGACTACAAGTTTCCTGGCATTTTGTTCCAGAAATGGCGGTACATCGAAACAAGCAACGTGGTAGAAGTCTGTACGTATTCCACGGCACTGATTGCCGTGTTATCAGACTGGATGGGTGCGGATAAATATTTTTTCCTTGTCATCTCTGTTCTCTTTGGATACCTCACTCTTCTTCTCTATTTACAAAGGTTAGTTGGTTTTCGATTGGTTTATTACTATCTAGCAGAAGGTTGATGAGAAAGAAACGTTCTGGGATAAGTTGTATTTTCTCGCTAATTTCCATCCTTGAATTTGATAAATTATCTTATTATTCACTAATTGGCCATGGGGGTGAATGCAATTAATTGATTCTATACAAAGAATTTTTAAAAACTGATAGAGCCTTATTTTTAACCGTATTTTAAGTTCCGTTGTTGAAGATTTTATCCAAGCAATCAAATCTAAAACCAAGTACCTGAAATGACAAAGAATGAAAAATGGTTAATTTTGAGCTCGGCGATAAAAATCTGAGTCCTAAACGTGAATCAAGTCCATGACTTTCCATAACACCGGTTGGACGCTCCAACCACTAAGCTACTTGGGGGACTCTTGGAGAGCAATGTATTTGACATTCTCGCAGGGGGAAAAACGATACTAGTAAACTGAAACAGTGGAATAATTACACTTTTTGTGTCTTTTCTCAGTATTTTTGAGTCGGGAATCCATGTCACCATGCTCTTTGTTGTGCTGAAGACGTTAGGCAAGGTTCGTAATGAACGTTGAACTATACTGATGTTAATAATTCTTTACCATTCACATGCGATCTGAATTGCCGTGAACAGTTTTATCTGCTAATTGTGGAGCACAAATCATTTTTTACTGTTCGTTTTTTGTCAGGTGGCCATAATGTTCCTTATCTTAATCTTTGCTTTTGCTCTGGTTTTTCAACTGCTTCTCTCTAAGGAGGCCAATGTAAGTACAACAAAATTTAGTCGACTTTTCCCACCTCCCGGATGGGAATGGGCTCTCTCCAGCTCTCTCCAGCATTTTTGTCAGCGTCTCGTGATGTCTGTACCCGTTTAAACAACTGGTATCTGCTTCCCAAAACTTCTGAGGGCGTTTTGCCTCCCCTCTACCCCGAGAAAAAAAACCCTTTGTAATAAATAGTTTTTTGTGTCCGGGAGTATTGAGACTCATACCCTTGGATAGAGAGAGCTAATTAAACAATAGAGTTCTTCTGTCGAACGCACTATCGTGTGATAGGTTCACAACAAATATTAGTGTTCGAGGGCTAATATGAAGTTTGAACATCAAATTTCCGAGAGAACCTATCACACAAAGGGCCTGAGACAGAAGGACTCTTATTACTTTTATTGTACAATGCTAAATTTTGAGCAAAAATTGCCAAAAACAAGCACTACGCGCTGATAGGCGCCCGTTGAGGAGAGACACTATCGCGTCACGTGTTCGATTTTGACCAATGGGGGCACGCCAAAATTTAGCGTTGTACTATAACGAGGGGTAGAGTTTCTTTTCTTAGGAAACTATAGGACACGAGGGGAGGCCTGGAGCCACCAGCCTTTCGATCTCCTGATTGGAAGTCTTCGAGCTTCCACAACGTGAGTATTCAGCTATCAAGAAATTTTCTGCTTTTTTCATGAAAGGTTTTGTTTCCTAATTTCGCAGGCCATGGCCTTTAATATGACGATGAATGATAGCAAATTGCAGGAGGAGATTGAACAGGTAGAAAATCAAGTAGTACATGCGAATAATTTCCAATTTTTTTTTACGAATTTAAAACTCTCTTCTTTTCGCTCCTAGGATCCGTTTGGATCAGTGGATATGTCAATCATGAAGGTGGTTGCCATGACAATCGGCGAGATCGAATACACGCGCTTTTTTACTGATCAGCCGCTGTTTTCTCCTGTGTTGAGTCGCGTGGTGTTCCTGGTTTTTTGCGTCATGATGCCGATAGTTCTGATGAATTTAACGGTACTCTTCAGTTCTGAATTTACGTGCAGTTTTGCGAAGAATTTTATTCTTAACCCTTTCAATCCTAAAGAGGCCAAAGCAAAAAATTCACCAAAAATTCCAAATTTCGTTCTGTAAAAGCCTAAGAAATAAGTAGTCCGATACAAAAGGTCTGCCAAAGAGGTTTCATTTGAATGGTAACACGATAGGATTTTGTCAACAGATTAAAAAAATTAGAGTGACAAATCATTTTTAAAGGGTTAATAAAAGCGATTTGTTGGGTGTTTGCCTCGCTTTTGTTCTACTGGACTCTGTTATTAGCTAAGAGACTGGTGTGACTTCCTCGACCAATAAGAAGTAAGAGCCATACCATCTGCTACCAGTTATAAAGATGTATGACATCTAGCAATGAATGGTTCCGAAAGGATTGTTTGCGTCTGTAAGATTCGAGTGAGGAAGTGACGGGGGAGCTAGTTTTCTTTTCAAAGATTTCCTTGGAGTTAGTATTATGCTGTCAGTCTGAATTAAACATTCAATTTGTCAGATTAAGATTAATCTGAAACTCACTCTCGTCTTGGCTTTCTTTTAGATTGGACTTGCTGTTGGTGACATCGACTCAATTCAACAAAATGCGGAATACAAGCGCTTATCTTTGGAGGTAACTCCTGAGAAATTCTCTCTCATGTTGAAACTTTCATTCCTCGTCCTACTTTCAGCTATAAACATTTGCATCTGTCTTGTTAGATCGAAATCATTCACGAATTTATAGCTAAGATGCCCTTGTGGGTTCTTCGTCGTTTGCATCAGAAGGAGTCCGTCAGAAGACCAAACAAGAAAGCAAAGTCTGTGCTACAGAAGATCAAGGTAACAAATCGATCTTAAAACTGAAAATTACCAGGCGCGGGAAACGTCGCTAGTTAGGCTACGATAATACAAGAATACACTCCAGTCCTGCACAATTTAGCCCTTTAAACATGACAAACATAATAATGATAATTGAAATAATCCCCACAGTTTAAATGACTTGTGTCTTGATGTTTAAATTAATTTCTCGAAAGTTGCACCATGACAAATGTATGGAAGTCATTGAGGAGAACGCACATATTAATGTTAAAGGTTAAAAATCATTTCGTAAGCTAACTGAAAGACAGCATTTTTGTCCCGCTTGATTAGATATAGTCAGCCTACACAGGCAGCAGAATTTATAACTGAGCTTTTTACTTGTAATTTAAAACAGCCCAACCGGTTCCCTATTTTATGTTTAGTTTGAGTAAGCAACTAAACTCCCTGTAAAGCTATTTACAATAAATAATGTGTGTGAACTTGAACCAAAATATAACGAGCCTGTGAACTGGCTTCTTTGTGCGAATAGGGAGCAGGAATTAGCGGGGAGCGGAGCAACGATGATCTGTCCAAAGAGCTCAACAAACTATTGCTCACGGAAGTGGTGCTTCGAACATGCAGTAACTGCCCTTGGCTGACTTTGGACCTACATATCATTATACGTTTAGAGACGTTTTTTGAAAGTGAACATTACCACCCTGTATCCAATCCTTAATGGCTACTGTCTCTTTGCGTTATTTTTCCTATTGCAAGACATTTAACTTTCACTCCGCCAGCGCGCGTTGAGTATTTGGTGATAAATAATCACCTCATATCCACCGACGTTAGTGGAGTAATTATTTTATTAAATTCTCAACCTAGGTTATCGTTGCTGAATTTTTTTGCCTTTTTTCGAAAGAAAAAACGTTTGGTTCGCAGCGAAAATCTCTGAACGCCTCGGCACTTAACATGGCGCTTAGTTTCCTTATAAGGCAAAAAGCAGCGTGATTCGTTGGTATCCTGTGTAAGGTGAAAAAAAGCTAGAAATTTAACAACCAAGAAAACTTTAATAATATACGTTATTTGCACAACTTTTTTCACCCGCTTTTTGTTGCACTGGGAATCCCACATTCCGCCCCCTTTTCTCTAGCATTTAGCCCTCTTTTTCCCCCCTTTTCAAATGATTATTTCGTGATGTTTTTGTTGACTGTGTCAGGGACTTGGGGACAAGCTGGTTAGCAAAAAGTCAACATACACACCCGAGGACGCGGAAAGAAACGTGGTTGATCAACTGTCGGAGTTTTTCACCTCCAAGATGAAGGAACAGGACAAAAGGTAAAGGAGAAATATGGTCGGTTTAAGTTATTATTACAGGGTCTTTAGATTTGAATACGCTGGCGTGCGAAACTGCAAGAAAGACTGTCTATTCCAGTTCGTTTACCAATGTCGTCCTTAGGCTCCGTCCTTGTCGCTGAACAAAAAGAGGCAGGGCTCTGAGAATGTCACTGGATTGACATTCGAAAGTAATACTTGTGTTCAATCAGATGGGGTCATGATTCAATCTCGTTTTCGAAGTGTGATGTAAAGGTCTCCAATGACAAGTGCAACTTTCCTCGCACTTGAAAACACGAAGTGTATTAACTGAATAACGCTCAAACCAATTAATGTTGAAACAGCGTTGCTATTATCGATGCAAAAGACAGATTATACCTGTTCACAATGCCTCCGCGATTCTTTTTACGGTCTTTTCCAGCTGACAGTTTTTTTCACCCTTTGCATTTTTCCTCTCAGTGGCACAACGAAAGTTGCGACTTGTCCGAATTAACATTACCAACACCTTTAACTGCAGATCCGAACAAATGATTGAACACGTGATATCAACACATTCGGAAAACGACTTAAGATACAAATTGGCCAGAAAGTTAAATTTAGTTTTCAAGCGCTTTAAACGAATCTTCGTCCGGTATAAAACTCTCATAAAATCTGCTACAGGGTCCACAAATTCGTGCAAACGTGCTGCAACACTGCAAGAATTTTCTTTAACGTTTTAATGCACCATTCAGCAATCGATACTGACTAACGTTTAGTTTTTGGGGGTTGTTTCCACAAAATTCTTTTAAGACCACTCAGAATGGCCGAATATAGTAACGGATTAATAAAATATAGCTTCATTTTTTTCACCAGAATAAATTCACTTAGCGGACAGATGAGAGAGCAACGGATTCTGTTGGAGAAGATGTACGAAGTTATAACCAAGAATGACGTCAGCAGAACTTTAAGTGATGACTAAGATATATTTTCTCAACTTCAAATTTTCCTGTAGAAAGTCCTCGATCGGGTGTGGGATGGATGTAAAGAAGTGAATAGTCTTGTGAATTTAAGCCCATTAACACTTCGGATTTTTAATGCGCTTTTTGTCGCGCACTCCAATGCAACTTTCGTCACAAGTGTAAACTAGCGGCGATTTTCCGTGCGGTTCGTGTGGGATATTTGTTGCAGTTGCCCCCAAATCGCCGCCAGGTTGCATCAAGTTTCCAACATGTTCAAAACGACTGCGATATGGCGGCGACAGCAATCGCACTGAAGTCGCCGCTATTTTTGACTTGCGATTTTTATCGTGAGCTCGAGTGCGACAAAAATTGCACAAAATATCTCTGTTTGGACATTTCTTAAAATTCTCTAAAAAAAAATAAGGAAAATCATATATTGAGGGCTGTATAATTTGTCTTACGGCATGGTTCGACATTCCTGCAAGACACAAGTCTTGAGTTCGTAGCCAGGTCCCATTTTGAATCGCAAATCTGACCGAAGTTTTTGCATTGATGCTTGCAACCCTTAAGCTATTTATATACAGTATATAGTAAGCAAAAACAAGTAGCAAGATATAATTCGTCAAACAAAGTATTCAATAAACAATAATAAATTAGATGTTTTGTGGGAAATGAGAATAGTCAGGCTTTCTGTACGCGCGAAGACGACTTACGTTTCCTTTGTTCAGTTCCGACGAAGGAAGAATTGAAAACTTCTGTGTGAAGGTTTTTCTTACTCTGATCCCTTTTATCTCAAGGACGCATTTCCGCACTTTGTCATTTGGAAACGTTATGCAGCATTTGCGTCAAAAATCGAGGAAGTTGGAAGGAACCACTTGGGTACGAGGCTTTGGTTTCCTAGTAACAACTACTAGTACATTCCAAAACAGTGCATAGCGTTTTTTGCGCGCTCTGATTGGCTGCTCAAAATCAGGGCAGAATCTGCTATTCAACTCCCAGTTTTGTTCTGGTTTTTGCACGCGAACTTTTCCCATTTGTCAGAAAATAGCAACTATTTGGTGCTGGCTATCCACTGGTTTGGTTTATACTGAAAGAATTATTCGCCTCAGTGTCGGTGAAGAGTGGTAATTACTTACCTGGCAGCTTCACGGCTCAGCAAATATCCACCACTATTCACCTTCACTCAGGCGCAAAATTGTTAATTAAACAAAAATTTAAAATATCAATTTCGACAAATTAAAATTTAGCTCGATATTGATGCTTAGGAGACAAAAAGAACAAAACAAAACAAACAAACAAAAAAAAACCTGATGTGAGCGAACACACGAGTCTTTCTGAGGCTATGTTTACACAGGACCGGTTTCAAACGGATCCGGTACGAAAATCGGACCGGATAGGTCTTGTTTCACCCTGTGATAATGAAAAACGCAAACTTCCGCCATCTTGAAGTGGGCGTAAAATTAGCACAGACCGGAACCGTTCTGAACCGAATCGGATCGGTTTCTGTCTACATGCAACCGTCTGGAACCGATCCAGGTGTTTACACGGGACCTTTCTGGAACCGGTCCGGAACGGATCCAAACGGGTCCAAACACAGGCGCCCCGAGCTCAAGATGAGAGAAGACGATCGAGTTGCGAAACACGACCTTTGCTATTAGGCGTGTTGTGTTACAAGGCTCTCGATTTATAGACTTTGTATGGGAAATTCACTTTCGTTATCAAAATGCTAAAATAAAGTTATGAATTTAGAAATGAACTTCAGTTGACTCGACATGGGGTTGTTTTTGTGTCTTGTGTGTAATTTGGGCGCAATTTGTGGCCGTTTTAGGCGAGTTTAGGTTCGGTGTTGTTCGCGGTGTTGTTACAACACTAACTACTTCTCTCATCTTGAGCTTGGGTCTCCTGTGGTCCAAAACTGGACCTGCTATTTTGCAGATCCAGTTTTGGATCCGTTCCGGACGGGTTCCTGATCCGTCTCGTGTAAACACCTGGATCGGTTCCAGACGGTTGCATGTAAACAGAAACCGATCCGATTCGGTTCAGAACGGTTAGGGTCTGTGCTAATTTTACGCCCACTTCAAGATGGCGGAAGTTTGCGTTTTTCATTATCTTGAACGACCTATTACGTTTTCAACTTCATAAGGCGTCAAACATTTAAAATTAAGCGCTCCTTCACTGTTTATCTTCCTATCTTCTTTTTTTCGAAAGCCTTGCTACTAAGAAAATTCATGCAGGTATATTTCCAGGCAAAACTGAAACGAAATGTATGATATAATGATTACAGCAAAGATTGCCTTAACAGAAATTCAACTTCTATGACGAAAATTGTATGCGAATGTCTTCAGTTTTAAAACGAATCACGTCATTACTGCCCTCGTGTTTTAGTAAGACGTCCATGGTTGTTATTGCTCATTATTTTAAAAGGATCAGCTAAAGAGGGTGTTCTGTAGCTGATGAACATCTTAAATAACTGACCTATTGCTGCGAGTTTTTTCTAACTTCTAATTAATAGCTTGTAAACAAGAAAGCATTAAAATAAATAGGTATTGAGATGGGGGCGATTCTATGGCTATATTCTTTGCCGACTGAAGAGTTTCTCTTCCAAGTTCAGGGTACAGCCCGGCAAAAACTCAGTTTTCTCGAGAAGTTGATTTCAAAGAACTCGGCGTTTAAAGCACCTCCGTTTGTATCTCTCATATAAGTGCTCCTGCGTGCAAAGTTTTTTTCCTATACAGTCAGAGTGATACAAGAACTGACCAAGAGAAAATGGCTCCGTTGTGCAGACAGATTGTTAACTTCAATCTCCCTCTGTCGGGTCAAAATATACAAACCTACATTGAATCACTTTTGTTACATTTTGTGACGAATCTTTCACAGAGTACTTGAAACCTCTCTCCTGTAAACAGAAGCTTCGCTTTCGAGTCGTCTTTGGCAACAAGCCACCCACAAACAGCTTTATCCCTGCCAACCACGTCTGATCTCTTGCAAAGCCTTTGTAGTTCTCTTCTGCACCAAATAATTCTTTCCACTTTGAGCGCTCCTTGCATGCGCACGAATTCTGCATCATAAAGCAGATTTTCTGAGCCATCAAGCATCCCGCCATAGTTAACATTACTAACTTGTTTCGTCACTATACGTAATTCCTTTCAATTACCTGCATGCGCGCTCTTAGCCTGCGGTGTTCTTTTAGTCAGAATACGATTCATCTGCAATTAAGGCTAGCTGTAGTTATTTGAGAGAGAAAGTTAGTAAATTTCGCAAACATAGGTGATAAATACGCTGTAAAGATATCACGGCTAAAACGTCTGTCAGTTAAATTGAATCCGGGGATTGTAGCAACTCCTTCCCCCTATCCACGAGAGCTTGCTCAATACAAGGGCTAGCATAGATGAGCGCCTGTTTCCGAAGTTTATAACATAGAGAGCACAAATTACTGATTGCTGATTGGTTGAGAACGAGGGCATTTTCTCTTAATTTTCTCTCTAACGAGGGCAAAATTACTGACTCCTGATTGGCCAAGCGCCAATAATACTCGCATTTGATTGGCTGAACGCGAGAGCGCGCCATTTGCATTTTGTAAGCGTCTTGAAGCGAAAAGCAGATTTTGAATTGGATTTTGAGTTGTTCAACACAAGGATATCGCTTCAGAGTTAAAGTTTAACGGAGTTGCTTGGCAAAAATGGTATGGAAATCGGGTGAAAGCTCGAAGAGAAATTCCAGAAGGTCAGAATCTGAATGTTTTACGGGAAACAGCAAATGGTTAATTGTTTTAAAAGTACCAAAAACCTTGGTTAATTCAGCGAGCGAGAGCAAGCTTCGCAACTCAGGTAAATTAATTTAACTTACTTAGTTTGAGTTTTAAGTGTGTTTTGTCCATGAACTAGAATTGTAATTATCTCCTAAGGTGACCATATACATAATAGACATTTTTGTGTACGCTGAGCAGCAGGTTAATAAGCTGCTTGTGTGGAGAATTGTATATTCTGAGGGTCGGCTCAGTTGTGTTTCGACGTGCATGGAAAGTTTTAAAACAATTATGCCCTCTGTGTTATAAACAAGTAATCGCATTGAGTCCTCGTAGAATTAAGGATAAATTTTCAATTATATTTTCAAAGTTTTCACAAATTGCCCTCGTCGCTTCGGGACTCGGCCAATGTTGTGAAAACTTTGAAAATATGCTTGAAAGTTTATCCTTAATTCTACTCGGCCTCATGCGATTACATATACAAATAATTCTTTTAAGGACGTTCGCGCCCAAAATCTTCCCACATTCATATTTTTTTAAACTTTTGCAGTAGTTAGTTATTGATCAGCTGCAAGAGGTTGATAATAAACTGAACTGAACTGAAGACCGTAGTGTTTCTGGGAGCTTTGGTCATGTAAGATAAGTTAGTAAAAAAGTAAAATGGAGAACTCGGTAATTGAAAAATGGAGAACTCTATTTTTGTACAATTTTGTAGTTGGTGCCATTTCCTCAGGTAGAGTACGTTTCACAGAAAGATACTTTTAAGACGTGCACACCAGCATCTGTACAAAAATTCGATCGGATGTGAAGAGAAAAAGCGAAATAAGGGGGTTCATGTAAAGGAAACTGGAAGTAGGTCCCTGATTGGCCGCTAAGCTCAGAACTGACTGGGATAAGACAGATCACAGTGAGAGACGGCAGTGGGTGAGAAAGAAAATTCTTCAAAATCACTATATCTTTCGGTCGATTAGCTAGCTATTGGTGAGTTTAAGGGCGAGACTCTATGAGTTGATGGCAAATTTTAATGATAATAATACTTTCTAATAATAATAGTTTAATGCTTATAGATATTGGTGTACAAAACAATGAAACAGCGGCCATGTTGGTGTACCAAGAAAATCCCGTGGGGATTGAAAACTTTTCTCATGCAGAAACCTTCGTTTGTTCCAAGAAATTTGCATAGCTGTTGACCACGTGAATGAAAACGATCTATATTGCGTAAATTAACATATGTATATGATGAAATTTTCGGGTGAATTTATAGCTTAATGCATGAGTTCATGGGTAAATTTTCGGGTGAATTTGTGAGTTCATGGGGTTCATGCAGGCTATAAATTTCGAAGTATAGAGCGACGGTCTTATCAATCTTATCGTCAGTGATGTTTTCGAATGCTTTATTCCAGAAAATTAGTACTTATCCTTGGACACAATTTTGTGCGCCCCATTTGACGCGCCAACGTAAAATTTATGCAGCTTTGCGGAAATCCCGCAAAGCCGCGCTCTGGAAAACCCCGCAATAAACCATTTTCATTATGACGTCACACGCGCTAAGGTTTCTGGTACTTGTAGTAAAGATCGTGCCCAGTGTCGCGCGATCGCGGGAAAGTGTCAAGAAATTAGCAGAAGCGCCATGTCGGCCAAGGCAAGCTACCAGGTGTTTCACAAAGTTATGTCACAGGCCTACCATCCTCTGTTTGTGTGGTGGGCTCACAGGTAACCAAAGCGTAATATGAGGAGATTGTATGGAGCTGAAATTCGATCGAAAATAATCGGCGGTTTTCCGCCGAAAATACATTAAAATCGAAATAAAGTTTAAAAAACCTTACCTGTTGCGTGTCTGCTGTGTTTTTCTCGCTTTTCCGAGCTTCCGGAGGCCGTTAAGGCGATTTTCTGCTTAAACGGTCGATGCGACGGCATGTCACGTACTAAAGAGAGCTAAAGGTAGGAAAACGAGAATTCAAATTTGCCAACCGACATTCGTGGTCCCGATCAAAATGCCCCCTAGAAATCGATTCAATCCATAGTCAGCGCTTTCAAACCACAACACATTACAAAAAGTATAAATTTCCTACCTTTCTATGTGATTCAATCGTCAATTAGTTTATCTCTCGAAGTACAGCCCTGCATTAAAAACGAACTAACTTTTCGAAATCGCCGCCATCACAGGCTTGTAAGGAAAAGAGGGTCAAAACTAACGGTCAAGCCTGGGACAAAGCGCCAAATTTCGCTCCACCGGGGGACGACATGAGTGACTTCTGTGTTGCCAAATGCCAAACTCACCCTCTCTCCGGTAAGTCAAGTTTATACCTGAATGCGACCCGCGCGCGATTTCCCGCCGAAATTTGAGCGGTGCAACACTTGACTTACCGGAGAGGGGGTGTATTTGCCATTTGGCGACACCGAAGTCACTCATGTCGTCCCCGGTGGAGCGAAATTTGGCGCTTCGTCCCAGGCTTGACCGTTAGTTTTGACCCTCTTTTCCTTACAAGCCTGTGATGGCGGCGATTTCGAAAAGTTAGTTCGTTTTTAATGCAGGGCGGTACTTCGAGAGATAAACTAATTGACGATTGAATCACATAGAAAGGTAGGAAATTTACCATTTTTGTAATGTGTTGTGGTTTGGAAGCGCTGACTATGGATTGAATCGATTTTTAGGAGGCATTTTGATCGGGACCTCGAATGTCGGTTGGCAAATTTGAATTCCCGTTTTCCTACCTTTAGCTCTCTTTAGTACGTGACATGCCGTCGCATCGACCGTTAAGCAGAAAATTGCCCAAAACGGCCTCCGGAAGCTTGGAAAAGCGATAAAAACACAGCAAACACACAACAGGTAAGGTTTTTAAACTTTATTTCGATTTTAATGTATTTTCGGCGGAAAACCGCCGATTATTTTCGATCGAATTTCATCTCCATACAAACTCTCATATTACGCTTTGGTTACCTGTGGTGGGCTGTGCATTTATAATCGCTGTGTCGGTTTATCAAATTAGCAAAACTAAAGCCGAAATTTAGGAGTTTTAAAACTGAGGGAAATGAAATAAAAACTCATAAAATTGCTGCTGGGGTGTTTTGATTTGTGTTTCTGGGATTATTTTGGCAATTTAAGGCTCGCGAAAGCGATGTTTTCAAAATGACGGTCGGACTCGCTCAAAAGTAGAAAATGAGAGACTTACCAGAGAGAGGGTGAGTTTGGCATTCGGTTTTCCGCCGAAAATACATTAAAATCGAAATAAAGTTTAAAAACCTTACCTGTTGGCCAAATTTGAGTTAGATTCGATCGCGGATAGACCTTTGGAATCGAGCCCAGACTTTTGAATACGACCGTCAATTTGTTTTCTCCCTATGATCTGCAAGAAATCCGAACTCAAAGGAATTCGAAGAATGCATTTTTCCGTTAAAATTTGAATTCGCGAGCGACAAACTGCCGTCCCTGGCCTCCCTACGCGAAACTTTTGGTCCGTGACAAAATCTTCTCTGTGTTCACCCGAGTGGCGAGTTTGACCGACAAAGGAACCCAGTTGAAAGACACGCGATTTTTTATATTTCCCCTGCGCGTAGACTGAGGGTCGCTGGGCGCAAAAATTCAAAACAAACCAAAATGAAAGATGCGAACTCAGGCCAGCCTAAGGCCAAGAAGAAAAAGAACGAAAAGGGAAATGAAAAACGGTGGTGGTACCAGAAAAATTCAAGTACTTAAAATTCTTACATTTGTGGGGGAAGAAGACTGATTTTTCAGGGTAGAGAATTCTGTTAGATGAAAATACATTTTCGAGCTTCTACTGCATTGAACGGAATAAACTACTCAACAATTCATTACCATGCCATTGATTACTTTCAGTATTATTTCCTAAGCCTAGTCACAGACAAAAGCCAAAAAGTTGAGTTATGGATTCCCTACTTTTTCAGCAGTTCGTTTTAATCAAATGTTTTCGTTGAAAAAAAAAATTAATTCAACGTTAATCGCCTTTGCTGTCTTGGTCAAAGTCCCTAAGGGCGCTGTTACAAAAAGCAATTTTTCTTCCAACTTGTCTCTCAATTTTAAAAGTTCCACCAAAATTTGCGAGACAAGATGTACGAAACATTGCCTAGCATAGAGCGGCAAATATGTTATTTGACAGTAACTCAGAATAAAGAAAATGTACGAGAAACGTTAAGTTGCCTTTTTCTATGGAAAAGTGCGTGACAGCAGGTCTCTTTACAATGCCTTCAGTTCGTGGGAAAAAAGATGCGATAGTCAGCAAATTTTCTGGGCTGAGCTGTGGTGAGCTGATCAATGAAGCTGCGTTTCAAGCTGATGTTCGGTTTATGATGTTCAATTCAATGCTAATTTAACTTCCAAAATCTCATCGAAGGAAATTTTTTCTCCGGATTTTAACTCATAATTCTGTGTTAACCTGTCATGAAAACGGAAAAATGCAAGCCAGTGAAACGTAACGAAACGATGACGCATGATCTTAATAGCTGCTGTTGTTTGGCAATGGTAAATGGCACACACACACGTGATAAAGAAGAAAAAACAATTCAACACACCACCACCGTTTTTCATTTCCCTTTTCGGCCTTTTTCTTCTTGGCCTTAGGGTGGCCTGAGTTCGCGTCTTTCATTTTGTTTTGTTTTGAAGTTTTGCGCCCAGCGACCCTCAGTCTGCGCGCAGGGGAAATTTAAAAAATCGCTTGTCTTTCAACTGGGTTCCTTTGTCGGTCAAACTCGCCACTCGGGTGACCACAGAGAAGATTTTGTCACGGACCAAAAGTTTCGCGTAGGGAGGCCAGGGACGGCAGTTTGTCGCTCGCGAATTCAAATTTCAACGGAAAAATGCATTCTTCGAATTCCTTTGAGTTCGGATTTCTTGCAGATCATAGGGAGAAAGCAAATTGACGGTCGTATTCAAAAGTCTGGGCTCGATTCCAAAGGTCTATCCGCGATCGAATCTAACTCAAATTTGGCCAAAACTTTGTTCGAAGACTATTCTTTCGAGGGCTAAGATTTTTTTTTGTGAGCGAATCGGGCAAATACGACTTTTTTGGCGAAATGTTCAACTGGGTAGTGTAATTTGCGGGTCGCCTAGTTGCATGCCTTATTCTCTTTCTCTACTTTTGAGCGAGTCCGACCGTCATTTTGAAAACATCGCTTTCGCGAGCCTTAAATTGCCAAAATAATCACAGAAACACAAATCAAAACACCCCGGCAGCAATTTTATGAGTTTTTATTTCATTTCCCTCAGTTTTAAAACTCCTAAATTTCGGCTTTAGTTTTGCGAATTTGATAAACCGACACAGCGATTATAAATGCACAGCCCACCACACAAACAGAGGATGGTAGGCCTGTGGTTATGTGCTCGATTGCAATACAAATTCAAAGAAATTCAGAGTGCGTTTTCTATGTTTTTTTTTTTGATAAACGAGGAATTGCGAAGAGTGTTGTTAACGAACATTTCAATGGAAAACTTTTATTTCCAAATTCTGATTCCAGGAAAACGTGTCTTAACAATGTGCCAATATAATTTCCCTCACGAGAAATAGAATCGAAGGGGAGGAGGGAGTTTCTGAGATAAGAGATATAGAACAAGTAGAACAGTTTTTAAATAACAGAACCAAATGGATATCGAAGCAATAAAAATTTTATATCTAGCATAGTGCAAAGCAAAACGAGGAACCCATTGAGATGCTTTGAGCGACTCGGCTCTGAGATTTAATAAAAACAAAACAAAGCATTAAATATTTCGCTTTGAGTGAATCGGCAGTTCTAAGTTAAATCATTAAAATGGAAGTGAAATACCATTCACTGTAACCTCTCCAATTTCTTCTATAACCACCGTCGAGTATTCTTCAGGTCTCTTCCTTTTAGCAACAAGCTTTTAAAAGAAATGTCTTCAAAAGACTTCATCGTAAGGATGCATGTAAAATTACCGTCCTGAAAATCGAGCGTACAAGAAGCCATCCGCTAAAAAGTTTTGTAACGCACCAAGTGCGAAACGATAAAAAAACAATCGAAAATCTTGCAAAATAAAGCTTCCTTACTTTTACGTTGTTGTCTCTTGATGTGTCCTCGTGGGGATAAAAGCAGGTTGTCGCTTATGTCACTGGAGGTCCTCTCAATTATGCACATTATAGAAGTGTGATCGACCAACTCGGCCGCCATTGCATTGCATGTGTTTTTGTGGATTGTATTTTGAATTTTCCCGCGATTGAGCGACCCTGGGCGCGATCTTTACTACAACTACCAGAAACCTTTGCGTGTGTGACGTCATAATGAAAATGGTCTATTGAACTTCCCGTAGGTTGCCTCTTACGGGGAGGAGCGTTGCGTGACGACACTAAAAACGGCTGCGCAGGAGACTACCAGTATCCCGTAAGCCGCGTAAAGGCTGGTTTCCTTATGATCGCTACGATCGCTATGATCTCTACCAAAAAAGTTGAGCGGTCGTTGCGACTTGATCGCTCAGCAGTTTCGATATAGACTGGTTTCCATATGATTGCTGTGATCGTTACGATCGCTAAAAAGTGATTTCCACGCAATCGCAACGGTTGCTGAACATTTTCGTCCGCGATCGCAGCGATTGTAGCGATCATATATATGGAAACCAGCCTTAAGCGACCACCCAAAATGTCAAGCCTAAGTGGCCCCTTACAGGAAGTGGTCGCATACGAGAGGACACACTACAGTAGGTCAAAATTTAGATTTTGATGCGCGGTATTTTTTCTTTAACCCATGCACAAATAAGCATATAACCCAAAAAGGTGTAGCGGTTTTAGCGCAGAACGAGTATCGCAAGTACATTACGTTGATAAATACGTTATATTATGGTTGTACTAATGGAAAGCTGTTAGTCCAATTTCAAGTCTTTTACCCAGTCCAAAACAACACTTTAGCTGATATTTGCAAAATATGGCATCAATTAAAAAAGTCTTAAGCCCTTAAGCTATTTTGCATTTTACTTCCCACAAAAGTGTAATTGCTTATTGACCGTCTAACAACTGCTAACAATGACACTAATTATTTCCTTTGAGATGTTACCATGGGGACCGTTTTGTAGCGCCTCAGTTTTGATTGACAACGTATTCAGCTAATAACATGATTATTCCGTTCTAATCCTGTGTATGATTGATGATTTGAATCAAGGCACAGCAGAACATTCTGGCTGAAGATGTGTAGGTGACTTTACCATGATGGCAGGATATTATGTGTGTAAACCCTTCAGGTTTGCCTGCAGAAAGAAAGAGAAACCTTCTATTATGTCTAGTTGAGCTGCATTTGTGTTGCAATGGCCATCAGGCGTTTAACAGGGAAACTGCTCATCCAAATCATGACAATGTTTACGTGCTTTTAACCAACGTGGTGCCTTAAAAAGGTATCAGTAGTTTCATTTGGTATTTATCACTAGTTAAAGTTACTCACGGGATATAACTCTTGTAAAGTAGTCGTTTAATTTATATGACGTGTTTGAAGTGCAGGGAGTGTTAGGTCACACCTACAAGTGCGAGTCCTTCACGACAAACAGCTTGTGATCTACATGTACATTTTCATCAGTCAGTATCGAAAACAGGGAAACATGATAACTATGAAACGGAGTGAATCGTGAACTCCTGACTCTTTGCTTAGAAAAAACTGGCAAATTGCTGTGGAGTTTATATTTCATAATAACAACAACAAACTCTTGATTAAAGAGCGTGTTAGTGCACTTATCATAGTAAAATTATTGGTAATACGTGCTGACAATACACGCACACATTGCTCCCTCGGCAACGGAAATGTTTAACAACCACTTGACCTTCTGATTTTAGAGTGGCTTCAGAGCAAAGGAATCCTACATTTACATCACGGACAAGAATTCCATCCGCCAGGAAACGACCGCTGCCGGTATGTCCTTCCTTCAGGTTCCCGGCACCGAACACGGGTCGGAAAGTTCTCGGGGCCATTCGGCCTCGTCTTCGCTGAGGTCTGGGTCGATTCATTCCCGGATTCATTTCAAGACAACAGTGCGAATGCTTGCCCCGGTTATTTGGTCGCGAATTCAATCAAACAAAAAGGTTTGTTTATTTATGATTGATTCATGATATTTATTAACTGATTTCTTAATTACTGTGGGAGGATTTGCCATGGAAAATCGATCTTACTTGCTTTATTGTTTAACCGATTGCTTTCTCAGCTGTGTTTATTGGTTACGGCATGTACCGCTACGCGCTACATGCAAGTTTAAAATTCAGGCACTTACTAGTAGAAGAAGAAGAATTTACTTGATTCACGTATAGAAAAATTCGCTTAATGTTGCTCTTTCCAGTTAGATTGACACAATTTCTCGAGAAGGTAAAAGCGTAGAATCCATTCTGATGTGACTTTCGAAGCGCGCGCGCGCGCTTTGTAACGTTCCTTTAATTTGTTCTATTTCAGAAATCCGACGCGGGTACTATTAACAATTCTGTGACTCCAGATGTAGTAATTTCTAATGAGTAAGTTGTGATTTCCTTACCTTACAACCACATCTAAAGTTAACTGGGTGAATACACTAGCGATGCCTACCCCTAAAATCGAACCACAACATACATTAAAACAATATATTTTTATCAAAAAATGGATGCAGTTAAAAATTAAAAAAAAATCATAGTTTTATCAGGAAATGGCAAAAGATCAAGGTCTGTTAATTAGCAATGCTTATATAAGCTTTTTAAGACTGGTTTAATCATTGATACAGGATTAGAAAACATTGAAGTGTAATCTCTTTACAGTAATAATTGGTCTACCAGGGATAGTAAATAGAGGTTTTATTGTTGTTATCATCCATGGCACTTGAAAAATAGACCAAAGACAGGAATTTAATATGTTGTCATTGTTTTCCTTCTAAAAATTTTTATTTCATTTGAGCATAATTACTTTTATCCTTTTGTTTAGGGGTGTAGTCAATATTAAACACTACTGTAATTAAGTTTAAACTCTTAATTACATCACATGCCATCACAGGATGACATACAAAGCTGGTTAAATATAACTCAAAGAAAATGTCAATATTACTTAAACTGAGGTTAAAGTTGCATTCTGTTAAATGCTGATCCTCAAGTTTAAAAGGTGTTTTCATTCACTAAAAAAAATATCTTTGCTGAATAATGCTTTTGTTTAAAGCCTGTGAGCAAGTTTTTGATATCACTTTTTCTGTTGTCTTTTTGTTTCCTTAACTTTCAATCATTCTATCTTTTGTTTATGAATCTTTTGTCTGAGGTTTGAGAGCTCATTACCAATTCAAATTTCAGCAGTAGTCAGTGAAGTGTGACCTTTGGTTTCTAACACCATGACTACATCAAAGAAGCATTAAAATTCCCACAGAAAATGAAGTCTATTTAATTGATTCTCCTGACAAGTGGTGCCAAAATATAAGGCATGTTTTAACAAACATCTGCTGTGGTGACAAACATATTTGCTTGAAGTTGGGTTATGTTTGGATGTTAAAGAGATGTACAATGAGATTACTCCTGTAAACAAAGAAGTTGTTATTGAAACCCTGTGAAACCATGGGCTCAAGGTAGGAGATTTCATGTTTAAATTCATTGCTTTGTTAAAAAACTACTGTTGGTTTAATGTCAGTTTTTTAAATAATAGATGTGCATCAAGCTGGGTAGTTATTAAGCAATGTAGCCTTCATTATAATTAGTGGATATTATGAGATGAGTTTTGTATTTAATAAGTATACAATAGTATACAACAGCAACATTTGCTTTCATGGGTGATAATCAGACATTCAACACTTTGAAGTTTTGCCTTTGCTTTAGCTGTTAGTTTATAGTGTTTCTAAAGGTATTCTAAACACTGCTCTTCAAAATCACTTATAATTAACTGGCTCATTCTTTTATTGAGTACTTATTCCTTGAAACCTTGCTGTATAATTATTTTATATTTCATTTTTGATCCACTAAATTTCGGATTGTGATTTAGGGTGAAACTATTTTATGTAATCAGCTTGTGGCTATAAATTTAAATATTAACTGAATTGAAGGGCTTTATGATCAAGTGACTGTGTTGTGTTCTGATCTAGGTTTGGTGAGTTTGATCCTGAGTTCTGATACTAAACTATGCTCAACATTGTCTCTCTCTAGATGCCCAAATGCATGAAAGGGTACTTGGGTACTTGTGAACTGTTTACTGTTAGCACCAATAAGTTGAGACAAACTACCAAACCAAAACCATGCTTTGTTACAGAAATGAAATCACACAAGACAAGAATGAGAAAGTTACCTAGGTTACAGCTTAAATATGCACATATTGGTAATAGTGCCAAATGCCTCAAATACTGCATGACAGTGCAACTATTGATTATGGTGGACTATTTAATTTAACCAAACATAAAGCATTGGGTTATCCTTCAGGGGTAGGGGTGGGTAGTAATACTGCTAGTAGTTGGTTCATAATGTAGAAACCAGGGTTGACCTCTGACTGGGTGGACCACCCATAGCTGAGTACAACCCACCTTACCTTGCCTTTTTTTAGCACTAATATTTTTTGTATTATTACATATTTTTGTCAGCAATGGTAAGGGATTGGAGCCACTACGGCTTGAGGAAGAGCTGGACATTCACCACCTTGAAGCTCTCATGTTTAAGTTCATGACACACATTCCTGATAAGGTAGCACTTAAGGCATGGCTAACACGGCGGGGATCAATGTACAGAGACCAGACCAGGTTTCGCTCGGCAGGGCTGATGACGCTAGAGGAGTTTCATGAAATGTTGGCAGATTTATTAGGAGTTGAAACATGGGATGATCAAAAGGTGGCAGTGTTTAATAAGGAGATAGAAACATTATTTAAAAAGGTAACTATGTTATGTCATATCTGACTTTTTTGTTGCATGTAAAAAGTGCATTAGGAGTAAATAAATTATTTATTATTATAAATTAGTATTAATCTTTTTTAAAGAAAATTTTAAATTAAACAAAAGAACATGAAAATACTCGTGTAGTGCCATCATCAAACATTAAAACCCATAACAAAAGACTATGTACTCCTAGCTAGGAAAAGTCGGGAAAAAGTCACAAATTTGGTGCTTGTTGCTTGAAAAAGGGGGCAGATTCTCCCCTAACCCTCAAGTGTCCTTTGCAGCCATTACCTTGTTCTTTGCAGAATGCTTCTCACCCAAAATAATGGTTGCACATGTAGGAAACCCCTTGGATAGGTTAGTTGCTTTTTTCTATGTATTTATGTTCACTAAAAATGTTGCAGTACATGATGGCATTTCAGTCTGTAGGTGATTATTTTTCTTTCATGCTTTTGTTTCAAAGTCTTGTGTCTTGAGGAAGAACTTACAAAAATATCTTTAATGATTGTTTTGTTTGCGGGATATTGCAGGTGGACATTGCATCCGATGGTCTGGTTGACTGGGATGAATTTTGCACTTATCTCATGCTACAGTTTGAAGAGAATGACCAGGCTTCTAAAGTTAAAACAAATACTTTTGTCCCCAAGCCAAACATTGTGAAGATAGACCATAATAAGGTATAGTGGCAGTCAGTGTGCGTTGTACAGGGGAACCCCATAAATTTGGTCATTTCAAAGAGGTGACCAGATTGGAGGGTTTTTGACATCAAGAATGATTGAATGAGCTTCAGCTTTGGCCAAGCTGAAGTCAGCCATAATGAAGAAGTGGCTGTGCCACCCAAACAGAGGTTTTGGTCATGTAGTTGAAATGTTTTGACATCTTTTTGGTATCTTTTTGTTAGTATCCATTTCACCTGCCCCATCACATTCAAGAACTATGTCAGAGGAGGAGTTGCCAGTATGTGAATTTGAAACATGACATCTCAGCCTCTCACAGTTCTTTCATTTTAACAGACTAGTTGATAAGGAAGCTGTGAAAAGAATTGTCATAAAGGTTAAAAAGTAAATGAACTAAAACTAATGAAAAACTTTGTGCAAGTGGCAATTAGGTACAGCACGTACTAGCTAGCACTTTAACAGGGTGGCCTTAAGGAGGGATTTCACTGGAGTAGTAGGGTTCTGGAGTAGTGGTAGATATCATGTCAAAGTTTCAGGGTTCTCAGTAGATTTTGGTACAGGCGGCCTAGAAATGTTAATAGGCGGCTACTGACGAGGCCCGAAGGGCCGTAGCTGAGGCCCGGAGGGCCGAACTCCTAGGGGGGTCTGGGGGCATGCTCCCCCGGAAAATTTTTGAAATTTATGCTTGCAAAGATGCGATTTCCTGCATTTTTGGATATAAATTGTTGTATTTAGACCATTAAGTTTTCTAACCAAAAGTGACTCGTTTATAGGCAGAAAATGAGATAATCAGGTACAATTAATGTTTCTTCCGTAAAGTTCACAGTTGCATAATTTTCTGAAGAGACCTGTACCTCAGATGTACTGGATGATTCTCCTAATAATGCCACAAAAACGTAAACTTTATAAATAAATTGTTGAAATTTATTGTAAACTTGTAAATGTTCTTTTACTTTGGCATTCATCGAACGCTGCATTCCAACAAAAACTTTACAAATCAAAATTTCATTTATCTTTCCCACTTAATTTAATTAGCGCGCTGTTATTCTCTAACGTCTAAAAAATTGCTACTTACGATAAATCTGTTTTCGTTTGAAAGCAGCTTTATATTCGTAAATATTTCGTGTTTCTTTTCCATTTGTGTCACGTCATAGAAATTAAGAACAATCTTGGCTTTAATTACCAAGAAAGGAAACAGTATAAATCCCGCGTCATGCCTCAGTGCACGCACATGCTATGCGAAAGAAATTTGCATAAATGTGTGGTCCATTTTGAGACGATACAAAAAACAGCGATAAAATATTGTTAAAATCTATACTTTACAGCTTTGTACGAGGAAGGAGTTTGTTGAGTTCGAACGAGGAATAAGAATATATCGAAATCGATCGTAATAATATTCAAGAGTACAATTGCGTTAATCTTTCAACATTATAATCCGTCCTTTGTTTACAAGAATATAACTTACCTGATTTACCGACGCGTGAACTGGCTTCTTCGGCTTTGTTCCTCTTTGCCGATGGCGGAAAATAGCCAGAGATTAATTTTTCTCGCTTAGAGATATCTCAACTAGAAGAACTGGTAAACTTGCACTGTAAAGTTTGCCGTGTGTACAAGTAACTATTGAGTAATTCGCTGAGATTACCGGTAAGCAACATCTTTGACAGCTCAAGATCAACGCCTACTTAGATAAACACCAGAATTTTATCGTTTTCGTGACTTACACACGTATGTTGCCGTGATTTTCTTAACCTTAAGAGCGCATCAGGCATCATGCAAAGGCACTCCATTTTGCTGGGAAACTCATTCAAGCTATATTTTATATCTGTAATACAGGTTATTATTTTATTATGTTCACAAAGGCAAATTTCAAAATTTCGTAGCCAAGGCACAGGCGGCTACATTTGTCTTCACAGCCGGCGGAATTCCGCCGGCTGCCGGCTTCTACTGAGAACCCTGATTACTTTGATTAGACGTTTGATTGAAGATTGGTGTTTTAAGCTGGTTTATTGTTTCCATAGACAATTAACTTTACTTCACATAGTGTTTCTACCAACTTGTAAAATATGATTTGTGTTTTCGTTTTGTTTTTTAGGAGACAACAACAAAAATTCTTACTGACTTTAACCCGATGAGATATGTTACAGTTAGTAAGGTACATTAAGATACATAATACGTTATTATTAATTACAATATTATATTTATTTATTAACACAGAATTCAAGCAGTGAATGCTGATTTACATTGAATTTTTTTTAAGAAAGAAAACCTTATAAATTGTTGGCCTTTTCTTATCCTTTTTTTCTTTCCAAGCTGTTTTTTTTGTTATGTTGGTGTTAAGTAAGGAGCCACCGTGTAAACTTCTTTTCATGTTCTTAGATGTAATTTGTCAATTTTGTATTGTAGTGCTGTTTAGTTTTTCTTTTTTTTAAAGGGTTTTTTGTTTGTTTTTGTAAAAATTGTATGGTTGTAGTGCTATCCAGGCAATTTGTATGAACTTCATCTTGCATTTCAAAGTTTATATTACACCAATGCATTGCTACAGTATCACTTGTTCTGGTGAACCATCCAAATGTTATATACTTTTATCTTATTTCATTATAGGAAGGAATCATTGGGGTCTGGAGCACAGAACTGGAGCTTCAACGCAAAATTGAAATGGAACACAGCAACTTCGACAGTGAAAAAAAATCCAACAAACGTTACATCAAGATGTGGGTTACGGACGCTGTTGCCATGCCAAATGTGCATAAAATGGCGCTCTCTACAACTAACAGAGATATTTATTTTTATGATATGTCAACGCCAACTTACACGCCACAGTTTCATTTGTGTGGTGAGTTTCTTTCTTTTACACCTAAGTTACCTGCTTTATTGCTCGAGATGGGGCATTGAGATGATGACTTGTGATGGCAGGGACATCTTTTAATAGGTGACATTTACTAGCTGCAGTGTTAATGATTTTCGTTTAAGTCCAGACAAACATCTGAAAACTATAAGTGGTATTTAGATATCAGTTCTAGTGTCTGAGGCAAAAAATAAAAGTTTGCTCAATTTCATAACAACCATTACTGTCTAGAAGCTGTTTTCCTGTGAATAAAAGTTTGATGCCACATCTCACAATTCTTTTTATTATTCCGCTATTGCAGCCTTTTACCATATAAGGGGAAGAGAACGCGCAGTCTTTGCCAGCTTATTGCACTATATACAATCCCGGTTTGACCGGTTTTTTGCTGAAGGAGGACGAAGCGAAAACAAAATGCGGTGAAATAATAAACCTCTTATTTGGTGTTTTGGTTGGTAATATGCGCAGACATTTAAATCATTGTTTGCATTTTTCCTCACCCCTGCAGGGCTTGGAAAAATACTATGCAACTTGTAAAATATCTGCACGTATTATTTACCAAAACGGCAAAGTGTATGTACCCCTGTCGACTTAGAGCACTGGTGTACTTTGTGATCTACCCACATGATGTGGCATAACTGTATCCATAAGTTGTGCAGTACAACTAATATGATTTTAGTGCGTTTAATAATTTATTATTATAATACCGGTAATAAATTTGTTATTTTGTTTAATTTCAGCTCTTGGCAATGTGGTCCTCTGTCTTGATTACCATTACAACAAAAAGGTGAGCAGAGCCCTGTATTTATAGAATTGAAAAAAGTTATTTAATTGCAGGTGGGGTGGGGTAATTTACGTAAAGGTGCGTTGAAGAGAGGAGAGAGCAGGTCTCATGCGGGCTTTTCAAAAATATGGACTGTTGCTGGTGGAGAAGCTTTTACAGTGTAAATAGGTCTCCGGCACCTTCCTCCTGCAATGCACATGAGCCAAGGAGGCCCACACAGCCGGAGCTTATCCCGGTTTCTGTGGCATGAAGCAACTGAGAGTATTGCTACTCCCCCCTGGATGGGATGCTAGTCTATTGCAGGGTTACCCCCAGCAGTATGTTGCCGGTACCATTTATATACCTGGGTGGAGAGAGACGAATGTGGGGCAAAGTTTCTTGTCTAAGGAAACAACACAATGGTAGGGCTGGGCGTCGAACCACCGACCTTCAGATCTGAAGTCCAACGTGCTAACCACTACACCACCACGCCCACTACATAAGCCAGTATCCCCAAGCAATTAGCCCCTACATGTGAGGATGTACAGAAAGGAAGATCTAAATGGAGGCTGCTTACACCTGTAGGAAGTACAGTGAATTACTCACTGGCTAAAGAAAACCTACTTACAGCTGTTGTAGTAAATGGCAATTAACAAGATCTCTAGATTTGGGCCTTTGAATCCCCCAAAAGCTGACAATGTTGACAACATACAGTTTGTCATTCCTGTGAACAGCACAGTATCGTTAACTGAATGTGTTATTATTTGCTGCAGTTACCTGCTGGCAAATCAGTGCTTTTTCTTGGAATGGACAATGGTGTTATCATGTTTCTTGTATTCTCAACGCCCATCAAAGGACTGTTTGAGAGTCCATTTAAGAAAACATCAGGAAGCCATCAGGTTTATCTCCAGGTCAGTTAACAACTTACAGTAAATTGTTGTTGTAGATCTAGTATTCCACTTTGCCTGTCTCCTAATGATCCCAAAAAAACCAGAACTCCTTTTATCTAATTACTGGTGAATGCAAATTCTCTTGACTGTGGTTCTTTTTCTAGGATTTGTCTTCACACTCTCGCTTTGTGACATGCCAGACTCTGGGTCAAGTTCATTCTGATTGGGTCAGAAGGGTGAAGTATGTTCCCATCAAAGAGTTTGTCATCTCCTGCAGCGGCAGTGGAAAGGAGTCACTTGTGGTTAGAGATATTGATGAAAAGAAGAGGAAAACTTACACTTTTAGAGTTGCAAAGGTGATTCAAGTTACTGAACTAACTCATCAAATTTATCATGTCAAAACATAAAAAAAAACAGACATGATAGCAGCCTGTATGTCAAAGTAGAGCTACATGTAAATTGATATAATTTGGATTTAAATGGCAAATCTGCACTTATGTGCTTTTTCCAGCATTAGCCCTTCAATTTGCTGAAGTGCAACTTTGATTTCAGTTGTGCAGTGCAGGAGCATGCAGCCCCGTTGTTCAAAGAGTTAATAACGTCATCCACCAATGGAATAAAAGGGCACACATTTTATCCAATGGATAGCAATTTATTCACTTTGTAAAGTTACATGCATCATAGACCAATTAGCGGCTACCTTTCAGTATAAAATAGGGGCTAAAATAGTTTGTAGTTCAGTTAAGGAAGGGGTAATGTTTTTGGTGCATTTTGCAACTGTAAAATAATATAAGTGTTCTGTTTAACATGTGCATGTATTTCCTCATTCCATGCAGGGTGTTGAATGTTTTGACTACAGTCACAATCTGAATGTTATCTGCAGTGGTGGAGTTGATCACGCAGTCCGTCTGTGGAATCCTTATGTCACAGCTAAACCTATCGCCATTATGAAGGGACACCAGTCTTCAATTATTGACCTGGCAATTCATGAGGCTCTGGAGCAGGTGTTCAGTTATGACAAGGATGGGGTAAGACATCAGCAGAAAATTAATAGTGGTATTTGCTGGAATACGTTCAAGCAGGTCATTCACCTCCCCCTATTTTTCAGGGGCACCCAACGGTTCGTTTCGGGGAATATCTGTTCAGAAGACCTAAATCGCCTGAGATATATTTGGATTTAATTGCAGTGAAAACTAGAAATTTCTTTGGCGAGACATCACCTCAGATGTTCGTAACAAGGAGACTGATTGTTTCATATTGTAAGATAATTGAGGAAGCTTTGAAAGCGTTGGCTTGTTTCTATCACGCTCTTTGTTTGTTTGGATTTTCATTGTTTTGTTGTTGAGAACTGCAAAGAAAGCATCCACACTCGCCCCAATTTTTGCATGACCAAAAAGTGAAAAGTGCTTCAAACATACAGAAAGGTGTACGGAAATGCTAACTTCGAAGGGTAGATCATCGGTGGAGCACCATGTTTATTTCTCAATTGCAGGTTTTGAGAGCCTGGGACATCAAGGAACAAGTTTGTCTCCAGACGATTGCGATCAGATTTCCATTTGGACACAGGATTCCTGAGCATGGTCCATTTCCATTTCTTCTCATCACATCACCCATCAACTCTTTGTTCATCAGCAGTAATGACTGCTTGGCAGAGATCAAGATAATGGCCATGAGTGCCAATAAATGCACTAAGACAACTCACTGTAAACCTTTATGTGCAGCGCTATATAACCCAAGCATGGAACAAGTAAGTGGGAATTGTGTGATCTGTCCTACTACTATCACAGCTGTGCTCAAATTATGATTACGTACCGTCGCTCACACTCAAAATGCTCCAAGAACACCAAGGGTAAAAGATCAAGTGAATTTCCGCAAGGAGAACAAACCATTATAAGTTTACCAATTTTTGCAAGGCACAACCGCAGGCTTTGAAACAGTTGGTCTTACGTATTCAAAGTGCAATCCATCTTTAGCCACAGATGGCATCTGTGGCTAAAGACTAATTATAATAGAACACATTGGATCATTATTTTTAATTAGGGCGCGTTCTTTTGGGACTATTCCGGCGGAATAGACGGTATTTGTGTTCTTTTGGGAGCTATCCCGTTTTCGGAATGAATGGAATATCATTCCGTTCATTCTGCTCCCGATAGCAGAATGAACAGAATGAAAGGAATACGGTTTACTCGGAATAGTCAGAATATGCGTTCTTTTGGGAAATTTTTGGCGGGAAATCCTGCGCAGCCGCCCGCGCGTGTGCAGACATAGTAGTTCTCAGATCACCTCCTCCGTGGGTATTCCGTTTTCAGAAATAGCGTTCTTTTTGAAATTGAAATTCCGTGTATTCTGTTATACCTAAACCGGAATAAGGATAGCTAGAGTAGTCCCAAAAGAATGCACCCTAAAAATAGGTTCCATTAACTTTTTCATTCCCTGAGTAAAACCTTGTGTTATGTAGGGTGGTTCTAATTTTTGAGGCTGTTGATGAAATCCTGAAGTGTAACCATTCAAATGAAAGCTACCGAGCAGCAATTTATTGTGTTAAGGTTGTTGAGTGTGTGAATGAAATCCGGAAGTGTCACCATTCAAATGAACGCTACTGAGGAGGAGACCCATTCAATCCACAAGCAGTGCAAGCTGTAAACAAAGTTTTCAATGTCGAATGGAATGGGACTTTAGAGAACGTCAATTCAGTCGAAAGGGCTTCAAATTTGATTCTCAAACCATGCTTTTTCTACAGAGTGCAATGGAAGCGTCTTGTTACTGCGCTTGTCCAAATTTCCTTGTTTCACTTGTCATGTAAAATCTGCTGTTCATTCCTTGCAGGTGATCACGGGCTGTGAAGGTTCAGTCATCACCTTCTGGGACCTGAACACCGGACGGCAGGTTCAGCAGATCACAGAGGCTCATGGGATGGAGGAAATCTCGTGTATGACGATGGAGCTGTCAGGTCGCAGACTCATGACTGGTGACAGGAGCGGAAATATTCACGTGAGTCAAAGTGTATTTAGAGGATGAAAGTTTTTAGTGGAAGATTTTATTTTTTGCGTGTGTTTCAGGGAGTCATCAACATCTAAATGCCAATTAATTGAAATAATTTAAGTCAATGAAAGGCAAAGTGCAAGAAGAGGAATGGGTTCGTACGGGTCGTGGAAAACATTGAAAACTCATGGAGTTTAATAATTTCGCTTTCTAGTGGTCCAGAAATGTCTTTGTGTGGGTCAAGGAATGTCATGAAAGGACGTTTGCTGTACAAAGTCATAAGTTCGAAGAGAAAATTTAGTGGGTAATATACAGATTGTTGGGTCATGGAAACCACTTGAGGTTGTGGAACGTCGGGAAATTTGGAGAGCCCAGTAAAGAACCAGCCCTCATTCAATTCAGCCGATTTTTGTAGTTTAATTCAGCTTGCATACCGATCAAGTCATAATCGTTGTTTGCCGAGTGGCAGTCGTTCTGTGCTTTCTTTAGCTGACTAGATTTTTTCACTGAGAGATTAAGAGAAGATAATAGAGCTTCATGGCTACATAATATGTCAGGAGAATAACCAGTTTATATTTCTCACCTGCGGCTGTCAAAGTAGTAATACTGAAAACTGAAAAACCTGAAAACCGGTTCCCTTCTCTACTGGTGGAACTTGTTTTCGTTAACTTGTAGTCCTCTCATCTCCCTCCAGAAAATCGACGTGCCATTAACTATTCATGTTCATTTGTCTGTCGGTAGTGAAAACCAAATTTGAGGCGTATCTTTTTTGCTTGCTCCTATTCCTGTATTTTATGTAATGCGCAGGTCTGGAATGCTAGCAATGGTCACTTGCTAAACAAACTGGATCCTGTCGAGGAAAATGAGGTGACAGGAATCATTTCACTTCCAGAGAAAAGTAAAATAGTCACTGTTGGATGGAATCGCAAAATCCTGGTCTACTACGATGATATTCAGGTAGGAAGTTTGGTTTCTCGGCATTCTCGTTGGTTCCATATACCCTGTCTACCTAATCTGTAAAGCCCGCGTATTTGAATTTGAAGTAAATAGCGAAATTCCACTTTTCTACCATGTATTTGCTTCATTCCTGTCTTAGTAATTTGCATACCTTATCATAAAGCAATTTACCTGGCAAGCGTTGTCAAGCACGTGAAAACACACAGACGGCGCCAAGCACGGGAAAACACACAAACGGTGCCAAGCGCGGGAAAACACACAAACGGTGCCAAGCGCTGGAAAGCTTGCAGCTGTCGCCAAGCGCGGAAAAACATGCCGCCGGTGCCGAGCGCAGGAACAAACCTCCATTTAAGTAACGGGAATAAAAATATGTTTAATTTGCTCAATCCATTAAGTTAATTGGTTAATGCTTTTCACTGTTAAATAGCAAACCAAAAATATCTGCAATTCACGCAAAGTCCAAATTATTCGTAATTCCTTAGGAACATTAGAAATAGATTGAGTAACCTATCGGTTCTGTTTGCAGGCGTTTTGCTTGAGACCTAACGCGAGCTGGAAGGGAGGACAGTTACATCAGGTAATTTCATTTTCTCTTGTTAATTTGAAGGTTTTATTTTAACTTTTTACGCATAAAACGTACCATCATTTTTCAAAATTTGCTCATGTTGTGATGTATTCGCAGGATGACATTTTGACAGCTGCCTTTTGTCTCCCAAACTACCTTGCCACGGCCAGTTTCGACGGCGACATCATTCTCTGGGGTCTGGACCGAGAAAAGATGATTCGGAGGCTGAAAAAAGGGTCGGGGAGTTTGTTGTAAGCAGAAAAGCATTTTGATACCTTAATTTTGCGCTTTTGTTTTCTTTTTCCTTGTTCTTTTATTGGATGGGACGATAACTGTTTGACAGTAGATTTTTTGAAACTTGTTATTGTTTATGGTATTTTTTCTTGGACACAGGAAAGCGAAGATTAAAAAACTTGGACTCGTGCAAAGCAAGAAATACCAGTAAGACTTTTTCCTTTTCCATGTAAACAATAACCTTTATCTGGAGAGAAAATGTGCACGGGTATTGTCCGTGGCCATTAGCTTACAGATTTCCTCGTAGAAACAGATAATATCCACACACAAATATCCGTGCATATTTTTTAAGTGGCAATATTTTGCAAATTATCCTGATTTTATTTTTTAGGGGTCGAAAATTTGCTAAATTTCCAAGTGCCAACGGGAAGATAAGTAAATGCTTTAAGAAGGGACGAACCAAAATCATCTTTTACTGATTTTACCTAAGACAGGGGACGAACTTAACCCTTTAAGCCCTGATATGAAAATGTATTTTCTCTTTACTCTCCTCCATACACTTCTCATGGAACTAGCAAGGGAATTTGTCTCAATATCAAGACATCTTATCCTTAGTGGTCACTTTCTCTATTCTCATCACTTCAATGTTTAAACAGGTAGTGATAATGTAATGAGAAATTTCATTTTCATCACTTTTAGGGCTTAAAGGGTTTAGTAAAAGGAGTCATGAAGGAGTTTTTTCTAGTTGAAGTCTCTTTCCATCTTGGCCATACTTAGCAAAACACTCTTACTAACTGTTACTGTGTTCTGAAATAATCTTTTTTTTTTTCAACTAAACTGGAAGACTAATTTTAAACTTCATTTGATTGAAATATATATTCGCTAAAAGTCGCGCGCGCTTAAAAACATGTACTGCGTGGGATGTTGAACTTGTAACGTTCGACTAGCATGCTGAAGTGCTCTTCTGTTAGAAGAGCAAAAGACTCTTCCATGCAGTTGTCAAGTTTTGAAAAGCTGGGGCATATTATGTGACGTGACAGATTTTGATCAATCACAAGCCAGCAAACCTAAGTGATGGATTATTATAATGTAATTCCTTTGTCGCATCTCTAACTTTGCCACTTTTTTCTTTACATTCACAGCAATTCCGGGTCTCCGGTAGACAAGTTATTGTTTCTTACATCAAGGGCTCAATGGAAGACTCAAGAGAGCGCAATTCTTGTATCATCAGAGGCTGGAACTCTGGAGTATTGGTGTTTATACTGCGCAAATGCACCCATGGGTATGTTTTTAAAAAGCAATATGCCACACATTTCTATGGTTTAATTTATTGGCTCAATAAACCACTTGGGATGTTGGAAGAACACGAGAAGAGACTGTAATTCACGAGCCGAAGGTGAGCGATTTACAAGCTTTTCGAGTGTCATTCCAACATCCCGAGTGGTTTATTGACCAATAAACCTTAGAAATGTGTGGTATACTGGTATAATATAATATATAATATATATATATAATATAATATATACTGTGGTTTACTGGTATAATAATCAATAGGTATTGATCAATCACAGCGCGCATATTATCTCCAGTTATTGTATAAACCTGGATATACGAGGACGTCTTAACACGAAAGGTTAGCTCTGGACGTGAGTTACACATTTTTGTTTAACTCTTCGCCGTTCTCTGCACAAAGGTTTTTACCGTAAAAACGTGAAACGACCAAATTCGATTCTCCTTCCTTTTCCCCTTGCCAATGTAAGTTTTGTTTTCCTTAAAAAGAAGTCAGCGAAATCGTAAAACCTTCAAAACAACATTGAGTGTGGGAGGAGGGAGAATGGAGCAACATGCGCGCGTTTTGTTTGTCTTAACGACCAGTTTTGTCCAGATTTGTAAAATAACCTAGCCTCACTATTAATGTTTTGGTTCCAGGGCGATTTCATGCTGCTACAGACGAAGACAGTACTGTCCTTGCCCTAGCAACGGACCCTAGCAACGAAATGTTGATTACTGGAGACTCCAACGGGTACATAACTGTGTGGGACATCAGCTCATATTGCATCTCTAGGGCAGAGTCCATTGTCGCTCAAGTAAGTTAACGAATAGCGCTTCCGAACGTAAGACCTGCATACTGATGATTGAGTCCAACTTGTTGCCATCGTGATGTTTCCTTAGACGAGAAACTTAAAGTTACTTCACATTGTCCCTCCAGCCCGGTGTATGTATAAATGGGTACCAGGAAATTACTACTAGAAGTACGTGGGTCGTAAAAATCTCTCGGAAGCTTATCAACTGTTCACGTCCTTCTTGAGGTAAGGCCCTCGAGATTGTGCGGATTTTAACGCCTAACCGTGCTTTTTAGGTGTGGTCAACAACTCAGCGTGCGGGCAGCTCAGATGACAATCCAGAGGGCAAACCTCCACAGATCGCTAGTTGGCTTGCGCACCAGGGCTCAGTGGTCAGTGTAGAATACTTATCACGTGATCAAGGAGCTTTATTACTGTCTGCTTCTGAGGACTGCACTGCAAGGCTCTGGACCCGTGATGGCCAATATATTGGAATGTTTGGCCAGGTGAGCAAAGGGCAGGTTTTTTGTATTTATGCAGGTGATGTCCGTTTGCATCACAAAATGCTTATTCTGATTGGTTCTCGCCGGGCTCATTGTCACGTAATTGGAGAGTGGTCACGTGGGTGCTAAATTTTAGGTTTCCAATTACAACCGTGTGCAGTTGGACAGCTGTAACTTGGACAAGCTGCTTACGAGCCCATCATTGCACTATAATTGTTGTTGTTGTTGTTGTTGTTGTTTCTCCACCATTTGCATACTTATAAAAATATATCCGTGGTGTTTTATTGGAAAAAAGAGTTGATGTAGATTTTCTAACCTCAATTTTTTTTTACTGATACGATTAATTGTTATTTGTGTTTCTGGGGTAATTCTGGTTGTAAATCGCCCTCGTCCTTGTTCGATTTGAAACTGCTCAACCGATTACTCCCTGAATTGTACTCCACCAGTCCATTAACCATTACCTATACAGTCATTAAGTCAATCTTGAAAATGTAAGTCTATTTTAACTTTTTGCATCAGACCACGTAAACACGTATATGCATGCTTGTTCACTGTGTAATGTTATCTATATTCTGTGTCACGCAGAAACGGTTGTGGAATATTGATGATCCAAGCTCGTACAGACTTGCTGGGTAAGAAACTGGTTATGTTTTGAAAGGTGTAAATGCCGCTAATGTTCCGGCCAGTTTAGTCAGCGTGGTTTTCATCAGGAATGCTACTGAACAAAACCGCGAATCTTGATAGGGACCAGCTGACGTGACGGGGTGCTCGCGCTAAACATTTACGTTAAGGGAATCGAAAAGCTTAAAAAGCGAACGAGACTTGATCAGAGTTTAAGCTTTCTCGCACTTCAACTCTCATACGCTCTCATCGACTCTTGCGCGCGCTCAAAAATGTTAGTCAAAAAAATGACCGATGTATTTTCGTATTGTTGTGATGAAACTGATTTTCTTTTTGTCGTTTAGGAAAACGTGGAATGAAGAGAGAGAAAACGAGAGACGGACGAAAAGCCCACGTCATCTGAGCGATCTCAGCAATGCGAGTTCTAAGCCACCCTCCCCTCCCCCTGCAAGTCCAACCTACTTAAGCGCCAGTCCTCCAACTTCAGATACTCCCCGGTTAAGCACAAGGTAAGTCGCGGCTTGCTCAGTTAATAAATGGGAGTACCTTCAGACGATCCTTTTCTTTAAAGTTTTTTAATAGATAAATACGTGTAGTGTACCAACTGTAATTTCGTTTTATTTCTGAATGTTTTGTTTCTGATCGAAAGAGACAGTTTAAGTAAATGGGCACCAACATGATTTTACATTACATGGAAAGTCGATGTTTGTATATAACTTCGACAGTGGAGTAAATTTTTGCGGGAATTTTTTTTTCGCGGGAACTTTAATATTGTTGCGGATCGTGGAAAAAAAAAACCATACAAAGAAACAAAACAGAAAACGCAAAAATCGCAAAACGTAGAACCCGTAAAAATTTAGTGCCTCACGGTAATTAAGAAACTTTGGTTTGGAGTCATTCGTTTGTAATTTTTATTTGCACAAAGCCGAGATTAGCAGATTGTATTGTACGTTTTCATCCGTGCTTGAGCTAAGGAAAACATTTTTCAAATCGGTCTTGTTTCAAAATAAGAGAATAACGTTGTTTCTTTCTCATTTCTCTAGCACACCAACAACTCCCCGCGAACGTAATTTTTTACCAACAATTGAAATTGGAAAGGCGGGTGAAGAAGGAAGCGAGGAGGATCCATACTCCTGGAGAAAGACCGACTACTACAGATCCATGACAAGTTTGGTGTTGGAGAGATCATCCAGAAATCCGCAATCCTGGGTAAGTGAAGTTGCTTTGGAGTAGATTTTACACTATTTTTACAGTATAACGCCGAATCCGAGACTCGATCTTCGTCAACTTTTCCGTTGTTAATTTGTTTCCAGTCTATTCTGGGAGATCATTACAACAAGGACTTCAGACGCCGCATGGAGACGAGGCAGTCGCGAAGGGATCACGTGGGCAAAGTCGACCGGAAGTTAACGTGCGGTGGAGGAGTAGGAAACACTTGCTCTCCTTTTCAGGCGCTTCATATTCCGGTAAGACAAAGTAGAAAAAATAAGTCATCAGAATTTGGTTTCTCTTTGAGCTTGCACCGATGCGCATCGTAAAATGGCTAGAGGTGAAAAAGGATATAGCCTGATATAGCCTAACAATTTGAAATGACCATGATGGAAAAACCTACTCAAATGCCAAACCTCTCTCTAGTGCTACAGGAACATGTTGTTTCTTGGCGAAAGTTTAGGCCGCTTTTGACCCGCTGCGCAAAGTTTTATAGAAATTACCAGTATATTAAAATGTCGGACAATAGAATAAATTCTGGAGTCATCTTAAGATGATTTTCATTTAATCGTGTGGCAGGATACCAAAGAATACGAGCTTCCGAGGAACATGCCAGTGACTCCTCGGATGGTGCACAAGACGAGCCGCTCTTCAGCTGACACCATGCGGATGGCGGTCAGGCAGGGTACACTGCCGCCATTGCCAGCGCTAAGAAGGTCGGACAGTTTCGCCACCATGGCGGAATCCGCGTCTGGAAACGCTTCACAGTTCTCGTTTCTGGTTGAGTAAAACGCTGTCATGGGCTTCTCTCCTATTCTCGTCGTTGCTACAGTCAGCTAGAATGCGCACCCGGTTAACGCAATCAAGAAATCGGGGACGGTAAGCTACCAAAGGGAAATCGGCGTCTGCCAGCGGGTCACAAATCTCATTTCTGGTTGAGTAGAACACTGTCATGGGCTTCTCTCCTGTTATCGTCGTCGTTGCAGATATCGAGAGTGTTCATCTAATTGCCGCTACACTTAAGATATCAGGAGAGCTACGCTGTCTTGGCGAAATCGGCGTCTAGAAACGCGTTATAGTTGTATGGAACACGCTATCATTGTCTTCTCTCCTTTAGTTGCTGTCGTTGTCGCAGTCAGCTAGGGCACACGCGCGGACAGCACAAAATTTCTTATTTTCTCAAGGGGAATAATTTAAATATATCGTGGAAAAATAATTACATCGTAATATTCGGGTACAAAAATCATCGCTTGAGAATTTTGCTAGGTGAGCTGGAGCTCCGGCATCACGAAAAGGGCAACATTCTTAAACAACAATAAAATAAGAAGGTTACGTTGACGTTACTTTGTTAGGTCTCGGTCAAACGTCGAACTTAACATGTACCGAACCTTATGCAAATTAGCAAAAACAATGGCCTTTGCTCATCCTGTTGCCTTAAGGCTAGTTTCCACATGATCGCGACGATCGCTACAAACGCTGGAATAAAACGTTCAGCAATCGTTATGATCATAGGGAAACTACACTTCAGCGATCACAGCATTTCACAGCGATCGCTGAAGAGTGGATTTCATATGATCGCAACGATTGCTCAACGTTTTTTCCAGCGATCGTAGCAATCATATGGAAACCACCCTTAAGGTTCGGCACATGTGAAGTTCGACGTTTGATCTAGGCCTAAGATTACAGAAGTCAGTCAGAATGTTTCCAAACCACCACAGTGCTTCCATACATTAATTACTCGCCAAGAGATATGAACTAGTACAGTATATTTTAATTTAAACAAATCTATTTTGATAATGTAGCATACTGTATATTCATCGCAAAGAAAACCAGTGTATTGTACAACAGCCTTGTAAATAACGTATTTTACCTGTATTATTGAAAGTGATGTAAAATATCTTATATATTTTATATTATTTATTCTTATATTTTTACTAAACAATGCTTGTAAATATAATTTATAACGTAGGTAGATAAATACAACAATTGGGGAAAGTTGGCTATCTGGTCCACATTTGACAAATTCTTTGACGTTTTCACTGAGAGATGCATGTGGATATAGTCAAATGGTTCCACCATACAAATTAATTTGTTAAAGAAATAAAGGATTCATTTCTGTGATCCGTGGAAGTTTTGAACAGTTTGTTTTTAGAGGTTTCTGTTGTCACCAGGTACAGCATCTAAATTTGCAGTTAAAAAAGTGTAGTCGAACCGCCCCTCACAACCAACTCCCAGTCTCTACATCAGCCTTGTTTTCGTTTCCTGAGGGCCAGAGCATTGCTTTGAAAGGCTTAAGGGTAAAAGGGTAAAACGAGAATCGGTCCCGTGCTCACGGCGCCACGATACTGGTGCGTTGAAACTAGTATGAAGACCTCTTAACTGCCACTGCTCTCGAACGGCTAGCAAATAGCGTTGTAGTAAGTTATGAATAAGACAAAGTTTATAAACTGGCAGGACCACAGTGACAAGGCTTTGAGAGTTGCCGGATCTAAAGTAGACCTGGATCAGTAAAACATTTGAAGTAAAAAATATACGGAACGACTGACCCTTACGGCAGTTGAAGAAAGACACACAAGACGAAATACGTAAAGTAAAAAATGTATGTAACAAAAAATTGCCCTACGTACGTACATTTTTTACTTTACGTATTTCGTCTTCTGTCTTTCTTTAACTGCCGTAAGGATCAGTCGTTCCGTATATTTTTTTACTAAGCTATGACCAATCTCTCCGCTCATGGTAGTCGGCAAAGTGACCACACGCCCGTCACGTTTTTAAGTGGCAGGCGATTTTTGACGCTCGCTGGCGTGTTCCTTTTGCTTGAATATTCCCGAGCGGAAAGGGAGACTACTCGTAGTCTACCGTTGTGTAGAGGTTCGAATGCCTTAAAACAAGTATGGATAGCCCTTCTTGTGAGCTATTCAGCCATCGCGTTAGTTGCGCTAACAAGACCGTCCCCCTCCCCCTAGGCGCTTGTGCATCTTGTCACATGACGTCATTACCTAGTGACGATACTACAGGTTATCCATTACCTCAATGGCGAGCGACAACGTTAGTTTCGAGGAAAAAACTACAGAGTTTGCATAGCAATGGGGGACACACTTGTCAAAATAGAGACATTAGATTTTCTCTACTTTTGAATCCTTGCACTTTCGAAACTTTTCATCCAAACTTGCTCAGAGTACTACTATTCTGATATGTTCTTTCGTGTGGCAGTTTGCTTTGAAACTGGTTGATTTTTAGCATATTTTTTTGCCAACTTCAACTCATTTTTTAAGGTGGCTAATTTTATACTGTCAATTGCCCGTCAATCACCATTGCCCACTTATTTTACTAATTGTGTTACCATGCCAACGTACGATGGGTTCCAGGCTCCCATGCGTTTAGGGTCTCGTCATTCAAACAAACTGGTCTTTGAAAGGTGATGTTTCGTAGGTTAACACTACTCTCCAGGAAATCTATCGAAGCTACAATTAGCTGATTGAGCATTGACGAAATTCTGGTGTAACGGTTTCTTCAGTGCATTGTAGGCATAGCTGAAGTTGAAAAGAATTTCAGTGAAAAGATCGACTTCCGTTTGTGCTGTCTAAGGAAAGTAAACACAGGTTTGTGGTTGGATTTATGTTTGTTTTCTTTCAAGTCACATTTTCTTATCCACAATGTGCTCTTCTTACTCTGATTATTTTATATAAAAACATTCTCTGAAGAAATGTAAGAAACGTGTTCAATAGCCACTGTTGTCGTGGTGCATGAAGTGCTTTAATTTATCGACGCTTTAGCAGGCACCAACCGCAGGGATGTTCGCGTGACTCGCAGCATGAACATTCAAACGATCTTGCAGGAAAGCAAAATTTGTTGAAATGCGGAATGAGTAAACAAATTTTTGCAGCTTGTAAGACAGACCGAAGGCGGAAACTGTTAGTTAACACAATAAATAGTTAAAAATTCAAAACGAACCTTGTTGATTCCCAAGTGCACCGAGGCAATTTCCATTCCACGGTTGAATGGAAGCACGCACAAACTAACTCCTTTTGTAGCACGCGTTATCGATATTTCTTGTCTTTGATATAATTCTGTTTAGGAAGTTGTACGGTTTTGTGATGTTAAACAAAATGATGCAAACTTCGCATCTAATTGATCATGCCTTGACCCTTTGTAGCGTGTCGGCAGTCACGAGGGATTTTCTCTAGTTTTGCCCCTTTTTCCTAAGTTTTGACCCTCATTCTTAAGTTTTTGAGATCAATAAAAGTTGATATTAATTTTTTTGCCACAGTACACAATTTTACGTAACCTGTGTTTCTTATAAGCTATTAAGGAGCGACGTTCTTCCCACATCAGAATATCTATCACACATGCAGTCAGGAGCCCATGTTTACTACAGTAGCCTTCATCCATCATACCTTAAAAATTACAGCTGCGCAATGTCCATCAATCAGGTGTATTTATCACATTTTTTTCAATTTACTCACCCGTTTCCGTTTTCAGTTAATCGTACTCACCTTCGCTTCGGTGGGCTCAAGACAAATCCAAAAGTCATTGGTGGGGGAGAGGGTGTGTGTGGTTGGAGGGGGGAGGGAGGGGGATGGGAGTTGCGGTCCCTGAGGACGGGCGTTTCGTGAGAACGTCTCTGAGGTTTATGGTTGTGAGCGAAGAGAGGTCATTCTCCCCCCCCCCCCCCCCACCTTCTTGGTAGTATTTAACAATTATTCGCTAAAGGCGAAGTGAATCGTCTCGGGGATTATTCCACAATATTCGCTGAGCCTGAGGAGAATAATTGTTTTAGTATAATTGCTCAGGTGATTATCAGAGCAAATGCATTTTCTTGTTTCTGTTCTTCAGAAACATCCAAAATCGCGCGGTGGCCATTTCGAAAATTAGTGCTTCAGTTTCCGTATTATCATCACCTCGCTCGGGGTGATTATAGCAAGATATGACGTAATCCTCGACCAATCAGTGAGCGCGATTCTCTATAATCACCTGAGCAGTTATACTAAATATATAGAAATGTAATCAGCAATTCTAAGTTTCAACATACTCAACTGATGGAAAATGTTTCAGTTTTAGGTTTACCATGGCTGAAGCAGCAGCTCCAACATCCACCAAGGAAAACACAAACTATGCCCGGTTGTGTCGTCTCCTGGTGGATATTGGTACTCAGGTACTCAGAGACAAATTCGATGCTATCAACACACCTTCAAATCTGCACATCGTTCTGGCGGCAAACACAGCTATGCTACAGTCACTTAAAGCAAGAAAAATAATCAATCCTACACAATGGGGGAAACTCTTTCCCGCAATCCCTTCCTCTGTGTCATCAGGATCATTTGACATCACCCTTTCGATGGTTTTGTTGCGAAATCTATGTGGTCTGGTTTCGCCCTCAACAGGTTGGGACACTCTTCCTCTTGAAACAGACGTGAGCCTTGAAGCAGATATTGCTCGCGTTAAGTATTACAGAAATACTGTGTTTGCCCACCCCGATCACGCTTCTGTTGACGACGCAACATTCAGAGGCCACTGGAAAAGCATCAGTGATAGTCTGGTGCGGCTGGGAGGAGTTAAGTACAGAACAGCTATCGACCGTCTTAAAACGGAAAGCATGGACCCAGAGAGTGAAGAACACTACATGGACCTCCTCGGCCAATGGAAGAAGGACGAGGATAGTGTAAAGGATAAACTGAATGAGATTGGAACAGAGATAAGAAACGTCAAGAAAAAGCTCGATGATTTTGTGGCATCATCTGGGGCTTCCAAACAGGAGTCTATTATGGAAGGTAAGTTGCATTTTGCAACAATTCGATTTACGTGAACAAAAGAGAGATCCCCTCAGTGCTTTTTAACAACTTAAGAAGTTGCATTGAAGCTGGGCAAAAAGTTAGTGACATCCAGTTAGAGGAAGTAAAACGCGTGTGAGCAGGTCACGACTGGTTTTAGTTTTGCTTATAATTGGTTGAGAAAGCGGCGTGATTTTCTTTAACAAATCACAGCGCGCTGTAAAACAAAGCAAAAAAGCAAACGCAAATTACTTTCGACACCCGCAGTTCAAATATATGAATTTCATATATTAATGTTCAAGCGAAAATAGTTCTGTAGTGGCTACAATTAGCTGCATAATTGTTGAGGCACTCTCGCCCAAAACGCACTCGTGCAAAGTCAATATTGCCTCAACCTACAGGACGGCCGCCAATTCCCGAAAGCAACCCCCTCCCTCATTCATTCAATGTTGTTGCCCAGTGTTTTGGACATGGTGCGGATATCAAAACAAAATTAAAAGGATCTGAACTATTTTTGCAGGTAACTGCAGAAATAACCCAATAACTCAAAGTGTTACGTTACTCGGTGTTCTTATCCTTTTTTTTCTGTTTTTTGAAATGAAGGTAAAAGGGCGACGTTTGACGAGCTGCTGGACACATCTTTGATGTGCAGAAAGGAGCATCATGGGAATGAACCACTTGAGTACTTCTGCGAGAATTGTAAAGTCTGCATTTGTGAAAAGTGTGGACAAACACGTCACACAAATCACACGAAGGTGGATATCCACAAGGCCGCTGAAGAACACAAGGTCAACATAGAGGAGATTGTAAAAGAAATGAAAAAAGGAATTGCTGACCGTGAGCGTCACATCGAAAAAACAGCAGAATTAAGGAAGAAAAGTAGAGAAAAGATTGTCACAGCTCGTAACATGGCACTGACGTCTATCGAAGAACTCATTCGAGTTTTAAAGGAGCATGAGGGAGCCATTAAGACCGAGTTAGATGGCATTGAAGATGATGAAGAAAGAGGATACGCGGCACAACTGGAACACCTTCAGCTCCCTGTTACAAGATTAAAAACTCATGTGAAATATTGTGAAACCATCTTACGAGAAAATAAAAGCGTTGAAATTCTGCGGGCACAACAGAATCTCATCGAACGGGGTAAAGGTCTACTGGGCGCAGAGAAAGTAGACACTTATAAACCACTGCGTGTCAGGTACGAGATTAACGAAGAGTGTGTCAAGGAGGTGAAAGGCGCAGTCCTGGGTCGAGTGGTAAAAACTTGTTTCACCGATCCTTTGTCGTCAGTGGCAGAAGGAGAAGGCTTAGATACAGCAGAGGTTGGAAGAAAAAGTAGCTTTATAATCGTAACGAAAGGTTTTGAAGGAGAGCGATGTTACGATGAAGACGACAAAATTGCAGTCAAAATCAAAGCTTCATCAGGGGGCGTTCTTGACAGCAAGATTGAACACTGTAACGATGGTGAATATAGAGTCTTATACACTCCAGATTGTGCTGGTCAACATGATGTCATGATAGAAGTTAACGGTCAGCCGCTGACCGGAAGTCCATGGCCTGTTCAGGTGTCTCCGCATGAGTACAGCCTAATTTCTCGTTTGGCTTACATGGGACAGGACTCGGTCAGTTTTATGGACCGAGTGATATTGCAGTAAACGACAAGACAGGAGATATTGCAGTAGCTGACTGCAATAACAATAGAGTACAGCTTTTTAATTCAAAAGGGCAATATATGAAACAGATTGGCGCTAACGAGCTTATTAAACCCACTTCAGTAGCATTCACAACGACTGGTGATCTCTTAGTCATTGCTTCTGATAAAATATTTTGTTTTGACGAAAGCGGTCAATTTGTTAAAAACATCACGAATGAACACCTGAATGAACCATTCCGCTTGACTATCTCACGCGATGGCCGCATGATTGTCTGTGATGTCTATGATCAAAAGGTAAAGGTGCTCTCCTCTAACGGTGCGCAACTTCTACAGACCATCAGTGCTCCAGACTGTGAGGAGTCCCCTTGGTTTGCTGTTTGTCACCAGGATGTATTTGTCGTTTCCTATTACAGGGCAAATTGCCTGAAGGTTTTCAGCAAAAAAGGAGAGGTCCTGTATACAATCGGCATCCGTGGTCCTGCTGGACTCGTCATTGACAGTTATGGGAATTTAGTCATTTGCGAAACAGTGGACAGCGACAATGGAAAGCTTCAAGTAAAAACACTTGATGGACATTTTGTTAGCACAATAGAGAGAAAACTCACTGGACCTCAGTACCCTTGGTCTGTTTCCATGTCAACCAACGGGCAGCTGTTTGTCACTGATGTAGAGAAGCACTGTGTTCATGTTTTCCAGTAATAGACTTTTGATTGTCAAGCGTTTATGCTTTTCAGAGAGCTTGGTGGTTGGAGTGCGCGCGAGAGGAGAAGGAGGATGCCTCTACATCCACGTACTCCTCGCGCGTTCTCAAAATAGCGCCCTACTTGACTCTTATGTTCGCCACACAAGCAGTAACAACCTATTCTTTCCTAAACAAAAATTGCTTGACATATTTCTTCAGACTCTCTAATGATCAGTTACTTAAGAAAATACGCCGCTTCTGATTGGTCAAAGACGAATGCATAAATAGGTTTTAGATTGCAAATCTAAGATATATTTCGCGTAAGATGTCTGATACAATTTTCGAGCCAAGGCTGAGCAACAAAAACAAAAATGTTACTGTATACATAAAATGTTTTGTGCTTTGTCACTCACTCCACGGCGTAATGTAAGGGAGTCCCCCCGTCTTCAATTTTTACATCCGAAGTTGCACCAGCTATCAAAGTTCTTGAATTATCTGTCAATAATACAATTTGATACCATGAATTTCTTTTTCTTTCATGAAATAAACGGTTACAGTTTTTTTGATGATCAGTTACTTTTATTCATGATCAATTACTTTTAACCATCTACATCTCGTGTAGTATCGTGCCTATATTTTCATAATCAAACAATTCAGACACCCAAGTACTCCCAAAGTTTGGCGTTATGTTTCTACTTCGTGTTCGTTAGCAACCACCCTGACCAAAACGCAGGCTCGGCCCATTTCTCAAAGCGTGCCTTCTTCTCGTACGCGCAATTGTTTATCGTGTAATTTCGCTCACCTGTAAGTTTCCTTTTGTCGCTGCAAAGTAAAGTGGTGTCTGCCGTTTAACAGGTTTAACAAACATTCTCCTCCAGTCTGGCCCAGCTGAAAACAGTATTCAACTAACTGGACAATTACAAGGCATTATTGTAATATGCGTGAAGGATACTGACCTGAGTATCTAAATATTTATTCCACTGTTGTGTCATTTTACCGTATAAGGGCAACAGAACGCGCCAAATTTGCCAGCGTATTACACTGTACACTTTTTGCTGACGGAGGACGAAGCAAAAACAAACTGCAATGGAATAATAAACCTCTTATTCGGTATCGTCGTCGATAATACGAGCGGGCCTGTTACTCAGTGCTCGCATTTTCCCTTGCCCCTGCGGGGCACAGAAAAATGCGAAATATCCGCGTGTATTATCCATTGTTATCTACCAAAACACCGAATAAGGTGTATATTTGCTTTGGTTTTTGCACTTGCCGAGCTCGGTAATTGGTTCAAAAAACTCGTGTTAACTCACTGTTCTACGTCAATATACCACTATGTCAATGTACCCTTTAAGTTAAAAAAAAACTATATTGAAATAAAAATAGAAAATACAAAGATTTTTTGACTCAGCCACCACCGATTATTGAACAATGTTAGAGGCAGTCGGGGGAAGGGGAGGAGGGGGGTGGGGGGGGGGGGGTGCAAGAATACACCAGTCCAAGTGCCGGTTTCATCAAACTTGAGAGGAGTAGTTCTCTCGTAGGAGGAAACGGAAATGCAAGACAAAAATTTGCCTTAACAACTGGACTGAGTTGATAAACTAAAGGTAAATTAGCCACGGTAGAGAAATTCATAACTTGACGTTCGTACAGAAGTTGGACGAAACCTTTACAGTAGCCAATTTACCTTACTGAATCCGTTGTTAATTCAGTTACTAAATCCAATTCAATTCATGGGTGCACGAATGAGTTTACGGGTATATGGGTTAGTTCCTGGGTGAGCGGGTGACTTCGTGGGTTAGTGGATGAGTTCGTGGATGAGTGGATGAATTCGTGGGTTAATGGATGAGTTCGTGGTGGAATGGGTGTGGTCACGTGTGGATGTTCGTGAGTGCATTTAAGGGTGTCATGGGTGAATTTATGGGTGAGTTCCTGGTTAAATGGGTGTGGTCACGTGTGAATGTAATGGCTGTAGTTATGGCTGCGTTCTAGTTGAATGGAACACGCTGTCATTGTCTTCTCTCCTTTAGTTGCTGTCGTTGTCGCAGTCAGCTAGGGCACACGCGCGGACAACACAAAATTTCTTATTTTCTCAAAGGGAAAATTTAAATCTATCATGGAAAAATAATTACATCGTAATATTCGGGTACAAAAATCATCGCTTGAGAATTTTGCTAGGTGAGCTGGAGTTTCGGCATCACGAAAAGGGCAACATTCTTAAACAACAATAGAATAAGAAGGTTGCGTTGACGTTACTTTGTTCTGTTTATGTTAAACGTCGAACTTAACATGTACCGAACCTTATGTAAATTAGCAAAAACAATGGCTTTTGCTCATCCTGTTGCCTTACGGCTAGTTTCCACGTGATCGCGACGATCGCTACAAACGCTGGAAAAAAACGTTCAGCAATCGTTATGATCATAGGGAAACCACACTTCAGCGATCACAGCATTTCACAACGATCACTGAAGAGTGGATTTCATATGATCGCAACGATTGCTCAACGTTTTTTCCAGCGATCGTAGCAATCATATGGAAACCACCCTTAAGGTTCGGCACATGTGAAGTTCGACGTTTAATCTTACGAACCAATTTAATGACCAGCTCCCAGTTGGCTTGTTAGCTCAATTGGTTAGAGCGCTGCACCGGTATCGCAGAGGTCAGGGTTCGAGTCCCGGCAAGCCTGATTTTTTCAGGCTTTCTTTTCGCAACTGCACAAGTTGCGTTAATAACTGCGAGGATCTTCTTTACATTTATTTCTTTATTCCGCAGTTCAAATATATGAACTTCATATATTCATAACTTCATCTTCATCTTTCCCGGGTATATTACGAACCAATTTAATGACCAGCTCCCAGTTGGCTTGTTAGCTCAATTGGTTAGAGCGCTGCACCGGTATCGCAGAGGTCAGGGTTCGAGTCCCGGCAAGCCTGATTTTTTCAGGCTTTCTTTTCGCAACTGCATAAGTTGCGTTAATAACTGCGAGGATCTTCTTTACATTTATTTGTATATTCATCGCAAAGAAAACCAATGTATTGTACAACAGCCTTGTAAATAACGTATTTTACCTGTATTATTGAAAGTGATGTAAAATATCTTATATATTTTATATTATTTATTCTTATATTTTTACTAAACAATGCTTGTAAATATAATTTATAACGTAGGTAGATAAATACAACAATTGGGGAAAGTTGGTTATCTGGTCAACATTTGACAAATTCTTTGAAGTTTTCACTGAGAGATACATGTGGATATAGTCAAATGGTTCCACCATACAAATTAATTTTTTTATAACATAGAGGGCAAAATTACTGAATGCTGATTGGTTGAGACAGAGGGCATTTTTTTTCTTAATTTTCTTTCGGACGAGGGCAAAATTACTAATTCCTGATTGGCCAAGCGCCAAAATTACTCGCATTCGATTGGCTGAGTGTGAGAGCGCGCCATTTGCATTTTGCAGGCGTCTTGAAACAAGAAACGGATTTTGAGTTGTTCAACTCAAGGATCGCTTCAAAGTTTGACCTTTAACCGGGTTGGTTGGTAAAAATGGTATGGAAATCGCGTGTTTGCTTGAAGAGAAATTCCAAAAGGTGAACCTATATGTGTTACGGGAAACAGCAAATGGTTATTTGTTTTAAAACTACTGAAAACTTTGGAGCGACGTGGTCGATAATTATGGCTATCGTTACTTTTAGGGGACTCGCGCTACATAGGAAAAAAACCAGTGATAAACTGTTTGTCCAGCGAGAGGAAGCTTTGCAACTCAGGTGAATAAAATTTACTTAGTTAATTGAGTTTTAGTGTGTTTTGTCAATGAACTAGAATTGTATTTATCTCTTAAGATGTACATAATGGTCAGTCTTTCATGTTTTGTGCGCTGAGCAACAGTTACACTGCTTGTTTGGTGAATTGTTTACGAGCGGGTACTTTTATTCTGAGGGCCGGCTGATTGTGTTTCAACGTGCATGGAAAAGTTTCCGAAAATTTTGCCCTCCGTGTTATAAACAAGTAATCGCATTGAGTCCTCGTAGAATTAAGGATAAATTTCACTTGTATTTTCAAAGTTTTCACAAATTGCCCTCGTCGATGCGCGACTCGGGCAATTTTGTGAAATCTTTGAAAATACGCGTGAAAATTTATCCCTAATTCTACTCGGCCTCATGCAATTACATATACTAAAGAAATAAAGGATTCATTTCTGTGATCCGTGGAAGTTTTGAACAAATTGTTTTTTAGAGGTTTCTGTTGTCACCAGCTACAGCATCTAAATTTACAGTTAAAAAAGTGTAGTCAAACCGCCCCTCACAACCAACTCCCAGTCTCTACATCAGCCTTGTTTTCGTTTCCTGAGGGCCAGAGCATTGCTTTGAAAGGCTTAAGGGTAAAAGGGTAAAACGGGAATCGGTCCCGTGCTCACGGCGCCACGATACTGGTGCGTTGAAACTAGTATGAAGACCTCTTAACTGCCACTGCTCTCGAACGGCTAGCAAATAGCATTGTAGTAAGTTATGAATAATACAAAGTTTATAAACTGGCAGGACCACAGTGACAAGGCTTTGAGAGTTGCCGGATCTAAAGTAGACCTGGATCAGTAAAACATTTGAAGTAAAAAATATACGGAACGACTGATCCTTACGGCAGTTAAAGAAAGACACAGAAGACGAAATACGTAAAGAAAAAATGTATGTAACGAAAAGTTGCCCTACAGACGTACATTTTTTAATTTACGTATTTCGTCTTCTGTCTTTCTTTAACTGCCGTAAGGATCAGTCGTTCCGTATATTTTTTACGAAGTTATGACCAATCTCTCCGCTCATGATAGTCGGCAAAGTGACCACACGCGCGTCACGTGTTTAAGTGGCAGGCGATTTTTGACGCTCGCTCGCGTGTTCGTTTCGCTTGAATATTCCCGGGCGGAAAGGGAGACTACTTGTAGTCTACCGTTGAGTAGAGGTTCGAATGCCTTAAAACAAATATGGATAGCCCTTGTGAGCTATGCAGCCATCCTTCGCGTTAGTTGCGCTAACAAGACCCGCCCCCCTCCCCCTAGGCGCTTGTGCATCTTGTCACATGACGTCATTACCTAGTGACGATACTACAGGTTATCCATTACCTCAATGGCGAGCGACAACGTTAGTTTCGAGGAAAAAACTACAGAGTTTGCATAGCAATGGGGGACACACTTGTCAAAATAGAGACATTAGATTTTCTCTACTTTTGAATCCTTGCACTTTCGAAACTTTTCATCCAAACTTGCTCAGAGTACTACTATTCTGATATGTTCTTTCGTGTGGCAGTTTGCTTTGAAACTGGTTGATTTTTAGCATATTTTTTTGCCAACTTCAACTCACTTTTTAAGGTGGCTAATTTTATACTGTCAATTGCCCCTCAATCACCATTGCCCACTTATTTTACTAATTGTGTTACCATGCCAACGTACGATGGGTTCCAGGCTCCCATGCGTTTAGGGTCTCGTCATTCAAACAAACTGGTCTTTGAAAGGTGATGTTTCGTAGGTTAACACTACTCTCCAGGAAATCTATCGAAGCTACAATTAGCTGATTGAGCATTGACGAAATCCTGGTGTAACGGTTTCTTCAGTGCATTGTAGGCATAGCTGAAGTTGAAAAGAATTTCAGTGAAAAGATCGACTTCCGTTTGTGCTGTCTAAGGAAAGTAAACACAGGTTTGTGGTTGGATTTATGTTTGTTTTCTTTCAAGTCACATTTTCTTATCCACAATGTGCTCTTCTTACTCTGATTATTTTATATAAAAACATTCTCTGAAGAAATGTAAGAAACGTGTTCAATAGCCACTGTTGTCGTGGTGCATGAAGTGCTTTAATTTATCGACGCTTTAGCAGGCACCAACCGCAGGGATGTTCGCGTGACTCGCAGCATGAACATTCAAACGATCTTGCAGGAAAGCAAAATTTGTTGAAATGCGGAATGAGTAAACAAATTTTTGCAGCTTGTAAGACAGACCGAAGGCGGAAACTGTTAGTTAACAGAATAAATAGTTAAAAATTCAAAACGAACCTTGTTGATTCCCAAGTGCACCGAGGCAATTTCCATTCCACGGTTGAATGGAAGCACGCACAAACTAACTCCTTTTGTAGCACGCGTTATCGATGTTTCTTGTCTTTGATATAATTCTGTTTAGGAAGTTGTACGGTTTTGTGATGTTAAACAAAATGATGCAAACTTCGCATCTAATTGATCATGCCTTGACCCTTTGTAGCGTGTCGGCAGTCACGCAAGGATTTTCTCTAGTTTTGCCCCTTTTTCCTAAGTTTTGACCCTCATTCTTAAGTTTTTGAGATCAATAAAAGTTGATATTAATTTTTTTGCCACAGTACACAATTTTACGTAACCTGTGTTTCTTATAAGCTATTAAGGAGCGACGTTCTTCCCACATCAGAATATCTATCACACATGCAGTCAGGAGCCCATGTTTACTACAGTAGCCTTCATCCATCATACCTTAAAAATTACAGCTGCGCAATGTCCATCAATCAGGTGTATTTATCACATTTTTTTCAATTTACTAACCCGTTTCCGTTTTCAGTTAATCGTACTCACCTTCGCTTCGGTGGGCTCAAGACAAATCCAAAAGTCATTGGTGGGGGAGAGGGTGTGTGTGGTTGGAGGGGGGAGGGAGGGGGATGGGAGTTGCGGTCCCTGAGTACGGGCGTTTCGTGAGAACGTCTCTGAGGTTTATGGTTGTGAGCGAAGAGAGGTCATTCTCCCCCCCCCCCCCCCCACCTTCTTGGTAGTATTTAATAATTATTCGCTAAAGGCGAAGTGAATCGTCTCGGGGATTATTCCACAATATTCGCTGAGCCTGAGGAGAATAATTGTTTTAGTATAATTGCTCAGGTGATTATCAGAGCAAATGCATTTTCTTGTTTCTGTTCTTCAGAAACATCCAAAATCGCGCGGTGGCCATTTCGAAAATTAGTGCTTCAGTTTCCGTATTATCATCACCTCGCTCGGGGTGATTATAGCAAGATATGACGTAATCCTCGACCAATCAGTGAGCGCGATTCTCTATAATCACCTGAGCAGTTATACTAAATATATAGAAATGTAATCAGCAATTCTAAGTTTCAGCATACTCAACTGATGGAAAATGTTTCAGTTTTAGGTTTACCATGGCTGAAGCAGCAGCTCCAACATCCACCAAGGAAAACACAAACTATGCCCGGTTGTGTCGTCTCCTGGTGGATATTGGTACTCAGGTACTCAGAGACAAATTCGATGCTATCAACACACCTTCAAATCTGCACATCGTTCTGGCGGCAAACACAGCTATGCTACAGTCACTTAAAGCAAGAAAAATAATCAATCCTACACAATGGGGGAAACTCTTTCCCGCAATCCCTTCCTCTGTGTCATCAGGATCATTTGACATCACCCTTTTGATGGTTTTGTTGCGAAATCTATGTGGTCTGGTTTCGCCCTCAACAGGTTGGGACACTCTTCCTCTTGAAACAGACGTGAGCCTTGAAGCAGATATTGCTCGCGTTAAGTATTACAGAAATACTGTGTTTGCCCACCCCGATCACGCTTCTGTTGACGACGCAACATTCAGAGGCCACTGGAAAAGCATCAGTGATAGTCTGGTGCGGCTGGGAGGAGTTAAGTACAGAACAGCTATCGACCGTCTTAAAACGGAAAGCATGGACCCAGAGAGTGAAGAACACTACATGGACCTCCTCGGCCAATGGAAGAAGGACGAGGATAGTGTAAAGGATAAACTGAATGAGATTGGAACAGAGATAAGAAACGTCAAGAAAAAGCTCGATGATTTTGTGGCATCATCTGGGGCTTCCAAACAGGAGTCTATTATGGAAGGTAAGTTGCATTTTGCAACAATTCGATTTACGTGAACAAAAGAGAGATCCCCTCAGTGCTTTTTAACAACTTAAGAAGTTGCATTGAAGCTGGGCAAAAAGTTAGTGACATCCAGTTAGAGGAAGTAAAACGCGTGTGAGCAGGTCACGACTGGTTTTAGTTTTGCTTATAATTGGTTGAGAAAGCGGCGTGATTTTCTTTAACAAATCACAGCGCGCTATAAAACAAAACAAAAAAGCAAACGCAAATTACTTTCGACACCCGCAGTTCAAATATATGAATTTCATATATTAATGTTCAAGCGAAAATAGTTCTGTAGTGGCTACAATTAGCTGCATAATTGTTGAGGCACTCTCGCCCAAAACGCACTCGTGCAAAGTCAATATTGCCTTAACCTACAGGACGGCCGCCAATTCCCGAAAGCAACCCCCTCCCTCATTCATTCAATGTTGTTGCCCAGTGTTTTGGACATGGTGCGGATATCAAAACAAAATTAAAAGGATCTGAACTATTTTTGCAGGTAACTGCAGAAATAACCCAATAACTCAAAGTGTTACGTTACTCGGTGTTCTTATCCTTTTTTTTCTGTTTTTTGAAATGAAGGTAAAAGGGCGACGTTTGACGAGCTGCTGGACACATCTTTGATGTGCAGAGAGGAGCATCATGGGAATGAACCACTTGAGTACTTCTGCGAGAATTGTAAAGTCTGCATTTGTGAAAAGTGTGGACAAACACGTCACACAAATCACACCAAGGTGGATATTGACAAGGCTGCTGAAGAACACAAGGTCAACATAGAGGAGATTGTAAAAGAAATGAAAAAAGGAATTGCTGACCGTGAGCGTCACATCGAAAAAACAGCAGAATTAAGGAAGAAAAGTAGAGAAAAGATTGTCACAGCTCGTAACATGGCACTGACATCTATCGAAGAACTCATTCGAGTTTTAAAGGAGCATGAGAGAGCCATTAAGACCGAATTAGATGGCATTGAAGATGATGAAGAAAGAGGATACGCGGCACAACTGGAACACCTTCAGATCCCTGTTGCAAAATTAAAAACTTATGTGAAATATTGTGAAACCATCTTACGAGAAAATAAAAGCGTTGAAATTCTGCGGGCACAACAGAATCTCATCGAACGGGGTAAAGGTCTACTGGGCGCAGAGAAAGTAGACACTTATAAACCACTGCGTGTCAGGTATGAGATTAACGAAGAGTGTGTCAAGGAGGTGAGAGGCGCGGTCCTGGGTCGAGTTGTAAAAACTCGTTTCACCGATCCTTTGTTGTCAGTGGCAGAAGGAGAAGGCTTAGATAAAGCAGAGGTTGGAAGAGAAAGTAGCTTTACAATCGTAACAAATGGTTTTGATGGAGAGCGATGTTACGATGAAGACGACAAAATTGCAGTCAAAATCGAAGCTTCATCAGGAGGTGTTCTCGACAGCAAGATTGAACACTGTAACGACGGTGAATACAGAGTCATATACACGCCAGATTGTGCTGGTCAACATGATGTCATGATAGAAGTTAACGGTCAGCCGCTGACCGGAAGTCCATGGCCTGCTCAGGTGTCTCCGCATGAGTACAAGCCTAATTTCTCGTTTGGCTTACATGGGACAGGACTCGGTCAGTTTTATGGACCGAGTGATATTGCAATCAACGACAAGACAGGGGACATTGCAGTAGCTGACTGCAATAACAACAGAGTACAGCTTTTTAATTCAAAAGGGCAATATATGAAACAGGTTGGCGCTAACGAACTTATTAAACCCACTTCGGTAGCATTCACAACGACAGGTGATCTCCTAGTTATTGCTTCTGCTAAAATTTTTTGTTTTGACGAAAGCGGTCAATTTGTTAAAAACATAACGAATGAACACCTGAACGAACCATTCCGCTTGACTATCTCACGCGATGGCCGCATGATTGTCTGTGATGTCGATGATCAAAAGGTAAAGGTGCTCTCCTCTAACGGTGCGCAGCTCCTACAGACCATCAGTGCTCCAGACTGTGAGGAGTCCCCTTGGTTCGCTGTTTGTCACCAGGATGTATTTGTCGTTTCCTATTACTGGGCAAATTGCCTGAAGGTTTTCAGCAAAAAAGGAGAGGTCCTGTATACAATCGGCATCCGTGGTCCTGCTGGACTCGTCATTGACAGTTATGGGAACTTAGTCATTTGCGAAACAATGGACAGCGACAATGGAAAGCTTCAAGTAAAAACACTTGATGGACATTTTGTTGGCACAATAGAGAGAAAACTCACTGGACCTCAGTACCCTTGGTCTGTTGCCAAGTCAACCAGCAGGCAGCTGTTTGTCACTGATGTAGAGAAGCACTGTGTCCATGTTTTCCAGTAATAGTCTTTCGATTGGCGAGTGCTTACACTTTTCGAGGTGCTTGGTGGGTGGAGTGCGCGCCAGGGGAGAAGGAGGAATCCTCTAAACCGCGTACTCCTCGCGCTTCCTCGAAATAGCGCCCTACTTGACTCTTATGTTCGCCACGCAAGCAGTAACAACCTTTTCTTTCGTAAACAAAAATTAATTGTTTAACATATTTCTTCAGCTTCTCCAATAATCCGTTACTCAAAAAAATACGCCGCTTCTGATTGGTCAAAGACTAATGCATAAATAGATTGTAGACTACAAATCTAAGACATATTTCACGTTAGATGTCTGACAACAAATTTCGAGCCAAGGCTGAGCAACAAAAACAAAAATGTTACTGTATACATAAAATGTTTTCTCCTTTGTCACTCACTCCACGGCGTAACGTAAAGGAGTCCTCCCGTCTTCAATTTTTACATCCGAAGTTGCACCAGCTATCAAAGTTCTTGAATTATCTGTCAATAATACAATTTGATACCATGAATTTCTTTTATTTTAATGAAATAAGCGGTGACAGTTTTTTCGGATGATCAATTACTTTTATTCATGATCAATTCCTTTTAACCATCTACAGCTCGTGTAGTATCGTGCCTATATTTTCATAATCAAACAATTCAGACACCCAAGTACTCCCAAAGTTTGGCGTTACGTTTCTACTTCGTGTTCGTTAGCAACCACCCTGACCAAAACGCAGGCTCAGCCCATTTGTCAAAGCGTGCCTTCTTCCCGTTCGCGCAATTGTTTATCGTGTAATCTCGCTCACCTGGAAGTTTCCTTTTGTCGCTGCAAAGTAAAGTGGTGTCTGCCGTTTAACAGGTTTAACAAACATTCTCCTCCAGTCTGTTACCCCAGCTGAAAACAGTATTCAACTAACTGGACAGTTATACGGCATTATTGTAATATGCGGAAAGGATACTGACCTGAGTATCTAAATACTTATTCCACTGTTGTGTCATTTTACCGTATAAGGGCAACAGAACGCGCAAAATTTGCCAGCGTAATACACTGTACACTTTTTGCTGACGGAGGACGAAGCAAAAACAAACTGCAATGGAATAATAAACCTCTTATTCGGTATTGTCGTCGATAATACGAGCGGGCCTGTTACTCAGTGCTCGCATTTTCCCTTGCCCCTGCGGGGCACAGAAAAATGCGAAATATCCGCGTGTATTATCCATTGTTATCTACCAAAACACTGAATAAGGTGTATATTTGCTTTGGTTTTTGCACTTGCCGAGCTCGGTAATTGGTTCAAAAAACTCGTGTTAACTCATTGTTCTACGTCAATATACCACTATGTCAATGTACCCTTTAAGTTAAAAAAAAAACTATATTGAAATAAAAATAGAAAATACAAAGATTTTTTGACTCAGCCACCACCGATTATTGAACAATGTTAGAGGCAGTCGGGGGAAGGGGAGGAGGGGGGTGGGGGCGGGGGGTGCAAGAATGCACCAGTCCAAGTGCCGGTTTCATCAAACTTGAGAGGAGTAGTTCTCTCGTAGGAGGAAACGGAAATGCAAGACAAAAATTTGCCTTAACAACTGAGTTGATAAACTAAAGGTAAATTAGCCACAGTAGAGAAATTCATAACTTGACGTTCGTACAGAAGTTGGACGAAACCTTTACAGTAGCCAATTTACCTTACTGAATCCGTTGTTAATTCAGTTACTAAATCCAACTTTTTGTATTTCATGGGTGCACGAATGAGTTTACGGGTATATGGGTTAGTTCCTGGGTGAGTGGGTGACTTCGTGGGTTAGTGGATGAGTTCGTGGATGAGTGGATGAATTCGTGGGTTAATGGATGAGTTTGTGGTGGAATGGGTGTGGTCACGTGTGGATGTTCGTGGGTGCATTTAAGGGTGTCATGGGTGAATTTATGGGTGAGTTCCTGGTTAAATGGGTGTGGTCACGTGTGAATGTAATGGCTGTAGTTATGGCTGCGTTCATGGGTGAGTCCACCTTGTAAAGTAATTCACTGAGTTTTGTGATTCCACCCAAACCATCCGGGTGGTGTAGCAATATAGAAAATGCTCAGTGACTTGCGAATTTTGGCAAGATATTGAAACCTGGGTCAGAAGAAAATATTACCCAAAGATAATTCAAATCTCTCACTTCGTTTTAATGGGACTGGAAAAGTGTTTGTTAGGTGAAGTTATTGACCTGGTGCTACGAGAAGGAAGATACTACTTGTATTTTTGTAAACTAAATATGACTTGCTCAACGTTGCAAGCTTTTTCTGCCCTTGTATTTAAAATTTTAGCGTTCAATCCTTATTTAGACTATTTTTGGTATTGTTTAAAATACACTCTCATTACATTTTTAAACAAAATCCCAGTACCCCAGAGTTCGTTCGTGATGTCCTTCCGCTGACCAAGAATCCCGCGGTCTCACGTTGCGAGATTAGGGGTAACGTAGGGACGATTTTGGGCGATTAGGCAAGGTTAGGCACCATGCCCACTCATTTTACTAATTGCGTTACCATGCCAACATGCAATGGTTTCCAGGCTCCCATGCATTGGACATTTCATCATTCAAGGGACCATTCAAAGTCAAAACAGGAATCTCGCCTTTGTGTAAAGGTGATTGCATTTACTACTTTCCAAAGAAATCTGTCGAAGCTACAATTAGCTGATTGAGCATAGACAAAATTCTGGTGTAACGGTTTGTTTAGTGCATTGGTGCAGTGTAGGCATAACAGAAGTTGAACATAATTTCAGTGAAACCATCCACTTCCGTTTGCGCTGTGAAAGGAGGGAAAATACAGGTTTGATGGAATTTTGTGTTTGTTTCCTTTGACGTCGTATTTCTTATCCACAATGTGTTCTTCTTACTCCAATTATTTTTGTAAAAAATGTTTTAAAAAGAAATGTAAGAGACGTAGTAGAGACGTGCGCAGTAGCCACTCGCTTTTACTAGGAGCTGGCATCAACCACAAAGCTGTCCACGTGACTCGCAGCATGAACATTCTAACGATTTATAAATACTACTGTTCTTACGTCAAAGTTCCTTTTTTATAGCAAGTTGTTCTTCAAGTGTTTTTATTATTCGGCGACATTCTTGAGTGAGTAACTTGAGGTTAATGCGGCTTCAGATGGTAAAAATGGTAGGCCTGCATGAACGAGATTCTTTCAGGAAGGCACGTGAGGCTCGCATTATTCACAAAGCTAAGACTCATGAGCCTCCAGGCATCAATAAACGCGATGAACTGTAATTTGTAATTATATATAATAATAAAAATTTTTTCATTTGTTATTTATCATTTCTAAGTAGTCACACCATACCAAGTCATATATGTAACTTCCGCTCATTGCCTTAATAAAAATGATGAAGACTGGTATTGGCCAGCCGAAATATTGTAACTCAAGTCTTTTCACGTTGTTTGGTCAATCCCTGCAGTAGTCATTTTGATAATCACTTATATTTTTATCAATTTTCACTAATCACGATCTTTCTGTCCCGACATCGAGTAAAGTTGATCATACACAGTTTTTGCAGTTGTTTAATCCTTAACTTCGTATTATATTCTTAAGTTTTGGTAGCTTGTAAGACAAACCGAAGGCGGAAACTGTTCGTTAACACAATAAATAGTTGAAAATTCAAAATGGTTACTAGTTTTGATTTTTAAGTGAACCGACAAAATTTCCATTCCACAGTTGCATGGAAGCACGTAGAAACTACAAACGTCTTTTATAACACGCGTTATTGATATTTCTTGTCAACTTTGATATAATTCTTTTTGGGGGCTTGTACGGTTTTGTGATATTAACCGATATGATGAAAATTTGACATCTAATGAATACATCACAACCTTGACCCGTCGTAGCGTGTCTTCAGTCACGCGAGGAGTGTTTACTTGTTTTGTCCCTTATTCATAAGCTTTGAAGTTTCTGAGATCAATAGACAGTAACCGGAGCTTAAACTTAGTGATTATAAGGTCGATTAATCATATATTGAGAGTATCTCAGAAATGTTTAAATAATCGCGGGCGCACTAGTTTCATTTATTTACACGCTGATATATTCGTGCTTCGCTTTGGCTAGGCTCATTTCGTGAGAACTTCTCCTAGGCTCTACTCTGGGTATAGTAAATTTGAAAAAACGCAACCAGCAATTCTAAGTTTCAATAAACTCACCTGATAAAAAAATGTTTTATTTTTAGGTTCACCATGGCTTGTGAAGCATCAGCTAGCAATCCCTCCAATGAAAAGACAAACTATGCTCGGTTGTGTCGTCTCCTGGTGGATATTGGTACTCAGGTACTCAGAGACAAATTCGATGCTATCCACGCACCTTCAAATCTGCACATCGTTCTGGCGGGAAACACAACTTTGCTACAGTCACTTAAAGCAAGAAAAATAATCAGTCCTACACAATGGGGGAAACTCTTTCCCGCAATCCCTTCCAGTGTGTCATCAGCAACATTTGACATTACCCTTTTGATGATTTTGTTGCGAAATGTATGTGGTCTGGTTTCACCCCCATCTGGCTGGGACACGCTTCCTCCTGAAACAGACGAGAGCTTTGAAGCAGATATTGCTCGCATTAAATATTACAGAAATATTGTGTTTGCTCACCCCGATCACGCTTCTGTTGACAACCCAACATTCAGTGGCCATTGGAAAAGCATCAGTGATAGTCTGGTGCGGCTGGGAGGAGTTAAGTACAGAGCAGCTATCGACCTTCTTAAAACGGAAAGCATGGACCCAGAAAGTGAAGAACACTACAAGGATCTCCTCAGCCAATGGAAGAAGGACGAGGATAATGTAAAGGATAAGCTGGATAACATTGAAACAAAGATAACAAACGTAGAGAAGAAAGTCGATGATTTCGTGGCATCATCTGGGGCTTCCAAACAGGAGACTATTTTGGAAGGTGAGTCGCAACAACTCGATTTACGTGAACAAAAGAAAGATCCGGCCTCAGCGAAGTCAACAACTTAAGCAGTTGCATTTGAAACTTGGCAAAAAGTTAGTGGCATTGAGTAAGAGGAAGTAAGACGCGTGCGAGCAGATCTTGACTGGTTTTACTTTTTCTTATAATTGGTTGAGAAATCGGCGTGATCTTCTTTAACAAATCAGAGCGTCCTGTAAAACATAACAAAAGCACACGCAAAACTTTGGATTTATCAACTGAGTTGATAAGGTAAATTGGCCACCGTAAAGAAATTGAAAGCTAACGCTCGTAACGTCACCTTTCAATTTCTTTACGGTGACCAATTTACCTTATCAACTCAGTTAATAATCCAACGTTTTGTGTTTCATTTCCCCCACTGACCCAGCACCACAGTTTCTTTAGAAACTAACCCCCTTGTTCGAAAAACAAACACAAATTACTTTGGATACCCAAGTAAGTAAGTAACCTTTTTTAACGTGGTCAGAATATACTTAGCTCCTTACAAATTGTAAATGTCGCTACTTTGCAGGTGTTGCCACAAACAAAAATTCGTAAAAGAATTTCTGCAGTGGCTACAATTAGCTGCAAAATTGTTGAGGCACGCCCAAAACCCACTCTTGCAAAGTCAGTATTGCCTCAACTCACAGGACAGCCACCAATTCCCGCAAGCAACCTCCAGCTCTCTCATTCATTCAATGTTGTTGCCCAGTGTTTTGGACATTTTCCGGGTATCAAAACAAAAATGAAGGATCTGGACTATTTTTGCAGGCAACTGTAGACATAACCCAAGTGAACTCAAAGTGTTACGGTACTCAGTGTTCTTTTTATACTTTTTCCTGTTCTTTCGATATGAAGGTACAAGGATCTCGTTTGACGAGCTTCTGGACACATCTTTGATGGGCAAAGAGGAGCATCATGGGAATAAACCTCTTGCGTATTACTGCGAGAATTGTAAAGTCTGCATTTCTGAGAAGTGTGGACAAACACGCCACGCAAATCACATCAAAGTGGATATCCACAAGGCCGCTGAAGAACACAAGGCTAGTATAGAGAAGATTATAAAAGAAATGAAAAAAGGAATTGCAGATCGCGAGCGTCACTTAGAAAAGGTAAAAGAATTAAGGAGGAAAAGCACTGAGAGAAAAGATTGTCACAGCTCGTAACCGTGCCTTGACGTCTATCGAAGAACTCAAGCGTTCTTTTAAAGGAGCATGAGAGAGCCATTAGGACTGAGTTAGAAGGCATTGAAGATACTGAACAAAGAGGTTACATAGCACAACTGAATCACCTTCAGCCCCCTATTACACAATTAAAAACTCATGTGGAATATTGTGAAACCATCTTACGAGAAAACAAAAGCGTTGAAATTCTGAGGGCACAACAGAATGTCATAGAAGGGTGTAAAGGTCTACTGGGCGGTGAGGAAATGAACATTCATAAACCACTATGTGTCAGGTATGAGATAAACGAAGAGGGTGTCGACAAAGTGAGAGGCGCAGTCCTGGGTCGAGTTGTAAAAACTCGTTTCACCGATCCTTTGTTGTCAGTGGCAGAAGGAGAAGGCTTACATGAAGCAGAGGTTGGAAGAGAAAGTAGCTTTACAATTATGACAAACGATTCTGATGGAAAGCGGTGTTACGATGAAGATGACAAAATTGCAGTCAAAATAGAACCTTGCTTAGGAGGCGTTCTTGACAGCAAGATTGAACAAAGTAACGCTGGTGAATACAGAGTCTTATACACGCCAGATTCCGCCGGTCAACATGATGTCATGATAGAAGTTAACGGTCAGCTGCTGACTGGCAGTCCATGGCCTGTTCAGGTGTCTCCACATTTGTACCAGCCTACGTTTTCGTTTGGCTTACAGGGAACGGGACTCGGTCAGTTTTATGGACCGAGTGATATTGCAATCAACGACAAGACAGGGGACATTGCAGTAGCTGACTGCAATAACAATAGAGTGCAAATTTTTAATTTAGATGGAATATATATGAAACAGGTTGGCGCTAACGGACTTATTAAACCCACTTCAGTAGCGTTCACCAGGTCAGATGATCTCCTAGTAGTTGCTTCTGACAAAATTTTTTGTTTTGATGGAAGCGGTTAATTTGTTAAAAACATCACGAATGAACACCTGAACAAACCATTTCCCTTAACTATCTCACGCGATGGCCGCATGATTGTCTGCGATGTCGAGGATCAAAAGGTAAAGGTGCTCTCCTCTAACGGTGCGCAACTCCTACAGACCATCAGCGCTCCAGACTGTTCCCAGCCTCCTTGGTTCGCTGTTTGTGACCGGGATGTATTTGTTGTTTCCTATTACTGGGCAAATTGTTTTAGGGTGTTTAGCAAAGAAGGAGAGGTTCTGTGTACAATCAGCGTACGTGGTCCCGCTGGACTCGTCATCGACAACTATGGGAACTTGGTCATTTGCGAAACTGTGGACAGGTACAGTGGAAGGCTTCAAGTAAAAAAACTTGATGGACATTTTGTTAGCACAATAGAAAGACCTCAGTTTCCTTGGTCTGTTGCCATGTCAACCAACGGGCAGCTGTTTGTCACTGATGTGGAGAAGCACTGTGTCCACGTTTTCCGGTAATAATCTTTCGATTGGCAAGCGTTTACGCTTTTCGGGGACTCCCCTGGGCGTGGTGCGCGTGAGAAGAGAAGGAGGAAGCCTCCAATAATAATAAATTTCTATACCGCTGCTTCTACTAAGTATCCAGCAACGCTTAATGGTCTTGTAGCTATAAGATTCCAAGTTAAAAATCACAAAGTTGTAGTTAAATTTCTAAAATAAGTTCATTTAAAATATTTCATCAACGCATTCAGTCTTGACCTTAGTTTTGAAAGCTGACAATGATGTGCAGGCCTTAATATCATCTGGCAGATCATTCCCCAACGTTGGTGCAATAAAAGGAAATGCTCTATCGCCATAGGAACTGAGATTACATCTAGGAACAGAAAGTAGCAATTTATTCGAGGAACGGAGTGATGTGGGAGGTTTGTAAGGAGTTAAAAGTTCTTTCAGTAAACGTTAATAGAAGGATCTTAAAATTAATTCTCTCACGTATTGAGAGAGCCTCTACCTCCGCGTACTTTCTCGCGCGTCCTCACGATAGGGCCGCTACTAAGTCTTATGTCTGCTACGCAAGTAGTAACAATCTATTCTTTGAATATTAATATATGAAATTCATATATTTGAACTGCGGATAAAGATAGAATTATGTGTAGATCATCGCAGTGAAGGTGTTTCAACCTAAGCGGTTGAAAAGAAGACACCTGAAAAAATTCAGGCTTGAACGGGAATCGAACCCATGACCTCTGCGATACCGGAGCAGCGCTCTAACCAACTGAGCTATCAAGCCAACTGGGAGCTGGTCAATTGAGAGTTCGTATTTATTCTATCTTTATCCGCAGTTCAAATATATGAATTTCATATATTAATATTCATTTATTCTCCATCTACGGGATAAATACGAACTCTCAATTGACCAGCTCCCAGTTGGCTTGATAGCTCAGTTGGTTAGAGCGCTGCTCCGGTATCGCAGAGGTCATGGGTTCGATTCCCGTTCAAGGCTGAATTTTTTCAGGTTTCGTCTTTTCAACCGCTTAGGTTGAAACACCTTCACTGCGATGATCTACACATAATTCAATCTATTCTTTCCTAAACAAAAACTGCTCAAAATATTTCTTCCGACTAATTTATTTTAACCAGTTACCCAACAAGATATGCGGATTCTGTTTGGTCAAAGACGAATGCAAGAAATTAATTATTTCGCCTAAGATGTTTGGCAACATATTTCGAGACGAGGTGGAGCAACACAAACAAAATTATCTCTGCATTTTAAAATTGTTGTGCTTTGACACTCACTTTACGTTTTAAATGTAAAGGAATTCTCCTATCGTCATCTTTTACATCCAAAGTTGCACCAGCGATCAGAAGTTCTTAAATAATTTTTCAACTGACAAGATGCAGTTTGATACCATGGATTCTCTTTTTCTTTTGTGAAAGACGTGTAAGCACTAATAACGCAATCGTTTATCGTGTAATGTCATTCACCTGGAAGTTTCCTTTTTTCACTGCACCGAGTGAAGAGGTCTTACCATCCTTGTCTCTGCTGTTCAGAAAAGGGGTTCTTCTTCAAGATATTAGTTACTACCACAACAAGAAAACAGCATTCAACTAACTGCACAATTATGGCATTCCTTTAATCTGTGTGAAGGTTACTGACCTGACTATCTAAATGCTTATTTGTTTGCTTTGGTTTTTACGTTTGCCGAGCTTTTTCATTGGAGGTTCAGAAAACTCTTGTAACCTCTTTTAATAAATACAGCGATTGTGACGATTTTTCTATCAATACGAAGCTTGCAAATCCAAAACTTGGCTTACACCTTGGGAAAAGTTATGTGTTTTGGCATTTTTCTACGTCAATATACTACTACCTTATTCGTACTAATTGTCGCGCGTCATAATTTTCGCGATTTTTGCAAATTGAAAAAAAAAATCGCGAAATTGAAGCCTCGCAAAATTTAATACGCTCATTGCAAATTTACATAATCAAACGAATGAATCAATAAATGTTATTAACAAGTTGGTAGTTACGTATAAAGAAAATTCCCCCAGAAGATCCTTTTGAGGATCTGAGTACTGTTTATATCTGCAAAAAATATCGAACCACCGAATGACTGATTATCTTTAGTGTATGCAAAAGTTCGTGTTTAAAATAAGCTCTTTTTACGGTATATGGAGATAGTTCATTACCTCTGTAAAGTTTAATGAAACAAAAGTTTGTTGACACATTTTCGAGAAATTTAGCGCTCTTTTTTCATTTTGTCGTTTTGATATTGCGAAATTTAAGCCTCACGAAGGCGCAAAATTAAGTACGAATAAGATATGTCAATGCTCCCTTTAAGCTAAAAAAATCTATATTGAAATAAAATAGAAAATACAAAGATTTTACGACTTAGCCCCTACCGATTACCAACCAATATATTATAGTAGAACGCTAAATTTTGGCGTGCTCCCATTGGTCGAAATCGATCACGTGACGCGATATTTTCTCTCCTCAGCGGGCAACTATTAGCGCATAGTGCCCGTTTTTGCCAATTTTCGCTCAAAATTTAGCGTTGTACAATAAAAACAATAGAGTCCTTCTGTTAGGCCCTTATTGATTGTGCTAGTAAAAGTAGCATATTATGCTACTAGCAGTGCCCGATTTTTTTCAAAATTATGCTCAAAATTATGCTCGTTTTTGAAAATGATGCTACTTTTTAAAGTATGCTTTTCAACAAAAACACAAAACAAATCCAAAATTGTACATTTACTGATTCGGTTAATAAAGCATGATATCTTCTTTATCTTGGGTTACACACTTGCCCGGATAAAGCACAACTAACTACTGCACTTCATTCTAAACTAGAAACGGTAACTTAATGTGTCAAAATGTACGATATTAGTATCACATTTAATATGTTCTGGGACACAATGACATGGCAGAATGGGATAACAACACAAAATGCTTTCCTTTGAAGAAACAACTTCTTTTACCCACAAGCAGTGCAAAATATCGTGTTGCCTATAACACTTAGATGCTGACCTGGAAACTGATTGATGCGATCATTTAATGGGACTTTTTTCACGTCAAATGCCCCCCTGGTCTTGTATTTGCTTTTGGTTTGCTTTAGGCTCCGATCTCTGGCAATGTGAGCGGGTGTTCTTCTTGTCGTGTCTCAAAGTTGCTCGACGCCATTTTGTTGCCTGTGGAAGCGGGAACTGGGACCGACGCAATCAGGGCGGGAAAAGGTTGGGCGATGAAACGAGCAGTCCGCTCTTCAAGCGATCTGTGATGCGGAGAAGGACTGGCACGAGCGCTCTTTCCGCGCTTCCGGTGCGTTTGGTGGCCGGCAAAATTTACCTTTCAACAAACCGGAAATCTCATTTTCTTTCTTTATTTTTCAGCCAGCCGTGCACTATGATTAAAACGTTTTTCCACAGTCCTGGCTCACAACTTAAAATGCTTATGTCTGCGTGGACATTAGTCAATCTTTTTCACAGTAAGTTCCCGAAAAATGCGCTCAATTTGAGAGTGTCGAATGCTTGCTCTTGCCGAAAAACATGACATGGCTGTCTTTCCTCGTCTCTTTTAAAAAAGCTCCAAATTACTCCACCCTAAATCTTACATATATTAAAGGCCGATAAATTTTACACGACATAATAAAAAATTAGCTGGAGATATTTGGAGATAGTGGCGTTTTGTAACTTTAAACTTTGTCTCCTTGCAACGCGCCATGGCGATGATTCGTCGCAACGCCACAAACTGTATGTAAACAAATTAAAAGTGAAACTAAATTTGCAGATTTCTCCTCCCTTTATGTCACAAAAACAAAGCAAAGAAAACCGTCTAAACTGAGGAGCAATTCTATTTGTAGTGCCTAAAGAAACAGACAAGCATAGGAGAGGTTTTGGGGGAAAAAAGAAGAAGAAGCGTGGTGTTAATGTTGATTTGATTTAATTAATTAATTAACTAGGGACGTGTCATGATTAACCTTGCACGAGCTGCACGAATTATAAATACGCGTCATGCCACGCGTCATCCAAACGCCATTTTCCATCTTTTTGCTTTGCTCTGCTCGTTTTAAGACAGTTTTTTAGCATCGATTAAGGTGGAAAAGACAAAGAAAAGATAACCCAAAGTTAACGTTTTTCGGAAACTATTAATAGATTATTAGGATTTTGAATTTGGATCTTTGAATTTTGAATTTTGGTCTAGCACCCAATTTGATCCCAGTCCACTGCATCACACCTTTTTGCTCGGACACGCTCGTTTCATCGCCCAACCTTTTTCCGCCCTGGACGCAATTTTTACTTCTGGTGTGCGCAGTCCTCTAGATGAAGAACGACGCAGTACTGCGATATCCTTCTTCCCCCTCCCCCAGACGAATGAAAATAGACTGAACCATGGACAGAACTTGAAAATAATCAATTTCAAAGACTAAACAAGTCGCCGATTATGCCGATTATGCTAGCAATGCGACTTTTATAAAAAGTGCAAAAATTACGCTCGTTTTTCCAAATTATGCCAAAAATTATGCTAGCACAATCGATAAGGGCCTATCTTCTGTCTCAGGGCCTATGTGTGATAAGTTCCCTCGGAAATTTGATGTTCAAACTTCATATAAGCCCTCGAACTACATTCTTGGGCTAATATTTGTTGTGAACATCAAATTTCCTCGGGCAACCTCTCACACGATAGTGCCTTCGACAGAAGAACTCTATTGTTTAATTAAAGGCGGGTAGGGGAGTGGGCACAAAAGTACCTGGCCAAGTGCCGGACAGACTCGAGACGGGTAGTTCTCTCGTAGGAGGAAACGAAGATCATTATATTTCTACACTTTAACAGGAAGTGAGCCTTAAGAGTTCCAACAAAAGTCGCGCATCACAATCCACGTCAACTGCTGGCCTGTTTTTCATACATCAAAACAAGAGCAGCAAGTCACCTAGATTTCACAGTTAACTACAAAAACTCTTGAGTCTGAGCATTAATCGCGCGAACGTGTATGCGTAATTACAAATAAAATCCTGTGTTGTTGCGTCAGTGAAGAAATACAAGACAAAAAATCAGTTGGGACTTAACAAGTGAGTTGAGTAAAGGTAAAGAAACTCACATTGACTCACAGTTATTTATCCAGTTAACAAATCCAACTTTTTATATTTTATGGGTGTACTGATGAATTTACGGGTACATGGGTGAGATCGTGGGTGGATGGATGAGTTCTTGGATTTCGTGGGTGTATGTATGAGTTCAGTATGTGTGAGTTCATATGGGTACGTTCATTGGTGAATGTGTGGGTCAATGGATGCCGTGATTTTAATAAACAGTGTAAGGGCGAGTTCTTGGGTGAATTTGTGGGTGTCGTCATGGTTTAACTTGTGGGTGAGTTCGTGGTTGGGTGAGTTAGTGGGTAAAAGTATGGGTGAATGTGTTGGTGGTTTGTGGGTAAATGTGTTGGTGGTTTGTGGGTAAATGTGTTGGTGGTTTGTTCATGGGTGAGTTTAGAGGTTTAACGAGTTTTGTGTTTCCGCCCAACCCAGCCGGGTGGTGTCAGACTTTTATAGCAAAATAACAAAAGCTTTGAAAAGAACTAACGAGAAACGAAGGGCGTCACCAACCAATGGCCAATGGAAACCTGTGACATTCTTAAAAATGCCAAATTAAAAATTTGAATAATTAAATTAAAAACAACTTGTGACTAATAAGTAAGTTGTAAAAAAATATTTCAGCGAGCTAAAGCGAAATACAAGTGAATTTGTACTTAATCAGTGGACTATCCCAAGGTTACTTTTCGAATTTTGTTACCAAAGCATCTTAAATAATTTTCAGCTTGTAGCATTTACGTCTTGGGAAGCAAATTCGTTAAGCTGACGTATTACATACAACTGCATGATGGAGGTTTGTTGCTTGTGTTAAAATCGCTTCCTCCCGTGTGGACAAAGTTAAGGCTCCATCAGTTTTAGCGGACGAAATTTGAGTCGTTTTCGTAGTCTAAGTTTGCCAGTTTAAACTGAAGAAAATAGTTTCCCAGAGTAAAAGAAAACACGTCTCTCTGAATTCTTGGCTAATGAATGTCAACAGCCAACATCTTTGTTTCTCAGTTAGTTGTGTATCTTAGCAGTGTTGCAGAGGTAAGAGTTTGTTATATCGTTAAACAACAGAACTTTAAGACTTTTTATGTGGGCTAGCTTCATCATAACCTGCAGTTGATTTGATTAAGCTTTACCTGATTGTCGACTTCCCCAAGAAATGGAAAAAGATCCAGTTTACCTAGAAGTCACCAAAAATCCCATAACGAACGTTCGCTGCAAGCCAGGAACGGTGACTTAATTGGCGGCTATGGCATCGACCATATACCGTGAACTGCCGCTTATAAGCCCTGGGCTTATACAACTTCGTAAGGGGTTTTGGGTGGACTTATAAACGGAGGGGCTTATAAGCGGACTGACAAAAACGTTTCGAAATGAGCCACAGCAGTGTTGATCGAAATACGCTTTTAATTTATCAGTTTTTAATTAACTTTTGAAACGTCATAATAAATCGAATTCATTTCAATTTTAACAACAAAATCAAAACTGTAACAACACAAACGTAACCGGAACGTAACAAAACAGAAGCTCAGAGTTCACCTTCGCAGTGTTCTGTGAGTGTGCTTGATACTAAGGAAACAAGGAAACCGGGGGGGGGGGCTTATAACCGGATGTATTTTTTTGTTTACAGGTAGATGGGCCTATAACCGGAGGGGCTTATAAGCGGGGGGGGCTTGTAAGCGGCAGTTTACGGTATATGACGGCAGAAAGTCGTCATATACACTATGCCGACTAACATGTACAGCAGCGCAGTGAAGACAATTACTAAGTGAAGAAACTTATGGCGGACATCGTTGAGCGTCACTGTGTAATTCAGTTTCCCTGAAAAAACCTTAAATAACATATCCAGTAAAAATAAATAAATAAATTAATTAATAAATTAATAAAAAATGATCATTGTTACATCAGACCTGAGAACTACGATTTTGCCCGCAAGGTTAGATAGATAGGTAGATAAAACTTTATTTTAACACGATAATAATAAAAGCTAAAAGCTTGTGGGGTCGTGTATGTAAATTTAAGATTAAAATTACAATTAAATATCTAAAATTACAATTCTTATGTTTACAGTAAAATTAATTATTTAATTAATTACTAACTAGAACTGTTACTATACTAGATAATTAAAATAAACTAACTAAAAGCTAATTATATATAAAATCACTATGTCTGTGGCGGGTTGTTGAAGCCGACAGGGCGTTAAAATTAAAATCTTTAAAATATGCTCAAATACACTTTTTCGCAAGTGTAGTTTAACTAGCATAAAATTGAGATCCCTCAAGACAGCCAATAAACAGTTTCCATAGCTTCCATTGCCGCTCAAATGCATCACCTCCGTGTACCTAAAGATTTCAGTGATTATTACTCCCTAAATCTTTTGTTTTTGTATTGCCGACAGGGTATTTAAGCTAAGGCGTACTCCGCTTGAGGTTAAACACTATGATTCTGCATACATTTTTTATGGCAAAAAGTTTGGAATGCTTTTTTTTACTTTTCCTCCTGAGAAAATAAGAGACTTGTGCAATCGAGGCAAAAATCTGAAAGAGGCTATGCCATGGGATCAAAAGTTAAGATACAACAAAACGAAGAACATTTCTTATACACAAGATAGTCTTAAAACTGCAAGAGGAATAAATCAAGTGAATGGCATTCGAAGAGAACAAAACGTGATCAGATTGGTTTATAAGTGGACTGGCAGTTCCCGCTGAAACGTTATAAAAGTAGCCAGAAAGCAAACTGATCTTCTTCGCCATTCCTAGCAAGCTGGAGTTGACTGAAAACAGAGCAAAGAATTCTATTAAAGAGTTGAAGACTTGGTAAAGTCTTGTGCTAGACCCTTGTTTGTGGAGGAACAGTCTGACATTTGACGTTGACGAATCCAACGATCGTCAGCCTCACGCCGCGGCGGAACAAGCAGACAGCAGCAGGTTACAGATCCCTACAGGCCCACAATTTTTTTTATCTGCTTTCGTGCTGGATGCCAGGCCGCGGAAACTTTAGGTCGCCCACAGTATTGAAGGTCAAACTTGAGTAGACTACGAGCAGTCTCTCTTTCCGCTCGCGGATAGTCGAGAGAAAAGAACGCGCGAGCGAGTGTGAAAGTCGCTAGCCTGTTAGCAGTCATTAATTGGATAGTCGAGAGGGCGCGCGAGATAGCCGAGAGCGCGAGCCATCAACAGCGCGGCGAGACTGGAGAGAGGAGAAAAAAACCGGAAGGGCATGAGGAAAAGGTCGCTCCAAGTTTCGACTTTTTCGCTCGGCTATTTCGCGCGCGCTCTCGACTATCCAGAAAGGGACTGCTAACAGTCTAGAAAATTTGCAAACTATCGGTTCATCACGCGCGCATAACGTTTCCAAGCGTAGGTGATTCTCGCGTTCGCTCTCACGTTCTTTTTGCTCTACGGCTTTCTGAGCGGAAAGAAAGACTACCCGTAGTCTAGTCAACCCTGAGTTACAAGACCTTTATAAGCTGTTGACCCCATCAGGGTATCGGCCGCCACCCCAACGGGAAAAAGTGACAGCCATTTTTTAGACATTTAACTGGCTGCTAGGAGTGGACGCCTTTTTCTACCACCGTTGCAATGTTCAAAGAGGCCAAGTTATGTCAGGTCTTGTTCAATGTAAGATGAAAAAAGACATGTAACTACGTTAGTTATGTCTGTAAGTTAAGTTATGCAAGATGCGGTTAGCTCGTTATGTAAGCATAATGTCATGATAAGTATACCGTATCCAGTCTGTGTTGTAAGCATAGTGTAGTGTTTCCGGTATGTTAAAACATAGCAGTTCACAAAAAATACAAAAAAATAAAAATTTTTCTTTATTTCTATGTAGTCATTCCGGTTTCCGTAGACTATTGAAAACAAAAACGTGCCATGAAAATGGTAGTGGTTGATAAAAAATCGGCGAACTTCGGGGAGAATCCGTCCAGTGCGATCAGGCACTTAAAAATGGTTAGATCGCAGTGAATTTATGGAGAAAGTGGATGAAGGATTTGGCATGTTTGAACAAACTCTAAACATGATCTGCCATACCAAATTACACCCGCGCATCTCACACTAAGTACAGTCGCGCCATTTCAATTGGCGTATTCCCATGAAAAAAGACAATCGTTACGGATAAAATCACATATAACATATCACGAACAAAATAATTGTTCTTTCAGTCTGGTATGGCTTGCGCCACACATGAAAATGTCAGAACTACAAATTAAAAGATTTTGTGGTTATTCATCGTGGTTTTCAGGTGGGACAATCACATGAACAGCGCAAGTTATTTGCAGACGGACAAGTTTTGTCCTAAAGGACAAAGTTTCAAAGACGCCGACAAGACGAACTGACATCTCGTTTCCGGTGTGTCAATCAAACGTGTAAAAGCTCTATGGAAATACATCAATTTAGATCACGTTTGATAAATTGAAACTCCACCATGTTCCCGAGCTATACGGCAGGTTGTTCTCAATGTGGCGACGATAAAGATATCAAACCGGTTATTAACAACACAATAGTGGTTAGCTCTGCGCTACATTCAACTCGGCACTCACCCAGCAAAGTGCTGACCCAAGAAGAAGCAACGGAGAATTTATCCGCTTGCGCTACAAGCGTGTTTTCAGAGCATTTTAACCATAACAGTGAAGGATCCTCAACAGGCAGGCTGCCAAGCCCGCCTAATTCACCAACAACATGTGATTCTGTACCAGAAGACTGCAATGAAGCTCCTACTTTCGCTAATAAGCCTCTCCGTGTGTATGGAAAGTGGAGTAGCCAGGAGCAGCGACTATTGGTACAACTATGGTGTGAGCATTATATGAGCGCATCGAGATCAGATCCGCCAAAATGGAAGGAAATTGCTGAAAGACTCAGCGTAAAAAGGAAAATTACAGGGACCCAGTGCCAGAGGAAAATGAAGTACCTAAGGGATCTCTACAAGGAAGCGAAAACTTACAATGAGGAGAACTCACACCTTCCATTGGACGACCTTAAAACCTCGCCGTTCTATCGTGAAATTGATTCAATCCTCGGTTGCAAGGATACTGCAAATTCTAGTTACGGCGAGGAAGGAAATGTAAACCACAATTCGGCTTCGGTGGCTTCCGAAGTCAACCCGACTGCAACTACTGTCTCGGTTCCGATGTTCGTTCCTCCTCAGCCTCGTCGTGTTTACGTCGCGGACCGGGAGGATACAATCTCATTTTCCACCCCCGCACGGCTTGCCTACTGGGGTTCGATCGAGCGTTCAGGTAATGCCGCGGAAACAGAACACAGTGTTAGTGGGCAGCGAAGAGCCCCAAACAACACTCCTGAAATTGAAACTCGCCGGAAGCGACGTAAAAAGAACCAAGACAGTACCCGCGATAAGAACGAGGATCAAGAATCAGCGGTTTTTCGCGAAACAATGGAGAAGCTTCAAGCTCAAGGAGATAGGATCGCCGCAGCTATGGAAGGCATGTTAAAAACCCAGAGTCAACAGTTTGAGTTAATGACACAGTTTATGAACAATTTCCTTCAGCAAATGCAACATCAAATGCCTGAAGACCATTAGATTGCGTGACAGAAATTGTTCTGTCATGTAATGCCAGTCTCTTGGGCCGGACCATCAAAGTTTTGAGGGGAAGCGGGGGGGGGGGGGGGGGGATTTTTCTGACCCAAGTTTTTGTTGTGGCTAAATAAAGCTTTGCATCAATTTGTATGAATTTTCTTAACCTAGTTTTGCAAAATAGTTCTTTGCTTCCCTTTGCTGTGCATGATTTTTTCTTCTATAACAGCTTTGCCAGAGCACGGGGTTTTTTTTAGTAATAAATTGGAATATTTTCCTTGCCCCCCTCTCACACTAAGAAATAAAATGGTCCATCCCCTATTACATGCAAAAATGTTTTTTGGGTTTGTCACACAATCTCTGTTCTAGTTCTCCCCAAGTGCAGGGTAGGAAGGAAGCGGGAGGGGGGGTATTGCATTGTCTACATAGGGAACAAGGACTGCAAATACACACAATATCTTTGCTCAGGGCTACTAGGGATAAGGTGGCCTGACTCTCAAGTGGTCTGTTTAAGAATTTATCTATGGGCATGGCCATACTTGCAGGAAAGGTATCACCTCAAGTTTATCCAGAATCACACAAGGAGTGTGTGTGGAGTTGAAGAAGAAAATTGTTGGAGGGGGAGGGCTACTGGAAATTCTCCAGTAAGAAAGGAAAATATTGAACAACAACTGTTTTATTGTTTTCATTATTCAAATTTGTTGTTCACAGTTTTTGTTACACCAAGGTGTGGTGTCACACCCAGAGAATAAATCAAATAAATGTTCTATTTTTTTTTTCGCTAAAGAAACCAAACTGATTCTTGTTGGAAGGTGTTTTGTGAGACGGGGGGGGGGGGGGGGAGGGGGGGCTGCATTACTACCGTACATTTTAAAATCCCTGCTGTACTTCAAAATCCCTAGATGGGTCTTAGCTGTTGCTGTTAGTACAGCTGTATGTCCTCAATAACAGCTGTTGGAATTTACCCTAGTAGGGCCTTTTGTGTCTTAAAATGCACAAATGGCTCATGTTGTTTGGAAAGAGTCTAATCTCTATTTCAATAAATAAATGACTAGTCACTAAGATTCATGTTGCTGTGAAAAACTTGAGGATTCCATGTCACTAAAATGACCTACAACAAGGCAAGCCTCATTCCCAGGGGAAAGATATGCTGGGAAGGAGGTTGCCACAAGGCATAAAATACTTTCCCAAATATCCCTTAGCTAAACTGTCAACTAACAACCAAGATAAAATGGTGAATATATAAGACACCCAGAATAGATATACTGTAAAAGCTCTATTTAATGCCCTCTCTCTGATAAGTTAGGTAGTAATGAAAAATTAGACAGCCCCCATCCCCTGTCTAAAAGGCCCCCTCTTGATCGCTTACAACAGTATCCCACCCTCTTGTGAGGTGTAAAATGAGATTTAGTCGCCCCCCCCACCACCAAGGAGATAGGGGGGAGTGTAAGAGAGCTTGTATGGCATCTTTTATAGCTCAAATGAACACTTACTCCTTATAATGACCCCAGGAGCAAATTTCTCTTTTTACCATTCAAAAAGGATTGCAAGTGGGGGGCTTAAGGGATTCTTATTATTTTAGTTGGTTGCTTGCCAGGGCATCTTCTCTCCTTTTTTCTCGTGTGAACCTACTGTGCACCCCCAACTATGAAAAAAAAACTAATAAAAGCTAAGTCTCATACAATATTAAAATTCCTTGATATCTTGTTCATAGACTGAGAGCAAAAGCGATTGTGGATGCTTCAAACTAACTCCAGTCCTTGAACTGTCCGACTCTGTTCCTCTCTGACTTCTTCTAATGTCCGAGTTATCAGCTCTCTGAGCTCTTGGACCAATGGGTGGTTACCATGAGTGACTTTTAAAATGGCTTCTGCCTGTAGCAGAGACTGAAAACCTTCTTTTAGCTTGTCCAGGTAGACTTGGAGTTTGCCTGAAAATTGGATTTAAATTGGTTAATTGAAGTTATTGCCTTGTCCTTGAGGATTTAAGCATAGTAGTTATGATCCCCAATGACCATTGCAGCTGATAACAGGAAAAAAATTCTCAACATTTCATCTTGTAGGAAAGTAGAAAATGAAATGCTCAGTACCTTTCAATTTCACTTTAGGATTTAATGCACAGACTCAAAAGTTAGAACCACCTTGTGCAAATCAATGAAAAGTACCACAGAGAGGTACTGTTCAATGGCTTTTAATTGAATAGTCACACTTTAGTATTTGATGCAGACACTCACAACTTAGAACCACATACCAGTACCTTGATAAACTTGATAAACAGCACCACAGGAAAGTACTGCTCAACAGCTTTCATTTGAATAGTCACACTTTAGTATTTCACCCATAGTCTCAAAAGTGGAAACCACCTTGTTAAGTACATGTTTAATAAACAGTACCACAGGAAAGTAATACTCGATAGATTTAATTTAAATGGACACACTTAAAGATTTTCAGTCTCAAAAGTGAGAACCACCTTGTACAGGATAAATATAAATAGCACAACAGGAATGAACAGAGTGCTCAGAAGTTCTCTAACCACCTACCTATTCTGAATAGCTGAATCCCAACACTGGGATGATTTCTTGGATAATAAAGCTTATAGGCATCCATTGTTTGCAGTCCAAAGGCTAATGCTCTATCCCACAACTCCAGATAAATGCATGCATCCATAGCTTTATCAAGTAACCTGATTTTGCTGTAGTGTAACTTGTGAAAAAATCCTCTTTGCTCTGCTAAAATTTTCTCAGCAAGTTCAAGAATGGCCTGATGGTCGTCTGATTTATCCAAGGCTTTGATCTCTTCAAGGGCTTTTTCAGATTTTGAAGTAATGGCTTCTGCCTTTGTTGGTGCAGATTTGTTCGCAAGGGTTTTACCACAAGTATTACAAGCAGCAAAACCACTTCCTGGGGATCAAAACAGTCAAGTGTAAAGTGATGTCTGTACACAGTAAGAAACAAATATGAGCTTCAAATGTTATTGCTTTCACTCTTTTTCTTTATCACCACACTAGACACTAATTCAACACTAACTTTAAGCCCCAATAGTAACCACCATCAAATTTCTCCTTTTCGTATCAGTATGTTATCAGACGTAAAGGTCATGAGAATTTGGGAAATGATCACCAAAGATGAATAGTCTTGATGTTTAAACAAGTTCTCCCAATTAGTAGTCAATAAAATGTATGGAGACCTGTAAGGAGAATTTGAAGAACGATGCTGGGGCTCAAGGGTTAATAATCCCAGCAGTACCCAGCACTTGTGCAACATCATGAGCTAGCCAGTTGCCAATAATTTATATGCCAACAATGGAAAGTGGAAGGTTGCCCTCTGAAGCTAACGTCCAATCCTTGTCAGCAAATGTTAGTATTGTTGTAAGTAAGTAAAACTATGTGAATAGTGTAGTGTAAGTAATTTAGTTATGATTAAGTACTATGATTATGTATGTTCAGTCTAGCACAAAATTTTGGATTTATCAACTGAGTTGATCTCTTTACGGTGGCCAATTTACCTTATCAACTCAGTTCATAAATCCAAAATTTTGTGTTTCATGTCCCCACTGACACAACTCCACAGTTTCTTTAGAACCTAACCCCCGTGTATGTTCAGTGTAGGCCTGCTTTGTATTTTGTTGTATTCATGTACATGTGTGCACTGAAATAATAATAACGAGAAGTTGTAAATTATGTTAACTGTAATAATGTAAACTGTAAGCTGCACTGTGGTTGATTGTCAATAAAGTTTTGTCATTAAAAAAAAAAATTGACAACAATGCATCTAACAAATCTCTCTCTTAATATGAAACTTCACCTGCCAAATCTCTTGGGACTACTCCACTACAACTGAAATCAGAACACTGTAAACTTAACATGAGTCCATCCTCCTCCCAGGGAGAGATGCATTTGACACAGCTGCACTCAAATAAGTAACGGCTCTTCAAATCTTGCTTTCTCTGATAACTTGGGCAGAGCAATTCAGTGTAGCTTATTGTGAGTTCATCACCTTGTTTGATGTTTTCAGTTGCATGAACTAGCAGTCTTGTACCATTAAAAATTGCGACACAATTTGGATGACAGGAATGGTTTAGAAGAGATGGAGTTTGATAGATGCCAACACCTAATGGGAAAAAAATACAATATAACTAACGTCACCATTAACTCCAAAAGACAACTAGTATTTAAAATGATTTCAAGCCAACTGACTGGGAAGACCTTAAATATGTCTCATTTAACGTTTTACAATTGATTGATTTCGAGGAGTTAAGAGTTTCCATAGCAGTTCTGTCAATTAATACTTCTAAGGGATGAAGTGAAAAGTATCATGTTGTTGACTTGTTGACAAAATAAGGTTACAACTTTCTGTAAAGAGACTGACTTATTTTTAGTGATTGTATTTTTGGACACTTGTCTTAGGGAACGCGTCCAAATATCAGGCGGGAATCCGATGATCGGAATCGGTACCGATTAATTTTCCGACTGCTCAGAATCAGTATGAGTTGATAAGCCTTGACTGCCGTTTCCGATTCCAATGAGATCGGTGCCGATTCAGTCGGAAAGAACTTGACCTCCCGATCCGATGCGATGTTCTAAGACTAGAAATGTGACACGAGACATAAATAGGTCAGATTTCAACGTTATGCAAATTTTGAAGTGAAACTAACTGGAACTATAAACTTCGGACTGTATTCGCTATTTCTCACAAATTTTTTTACAGTTGGCATTGACTTTGAGTTTCAACATAAGCTTCTTTTACTGTTTCAATTTTAATCGAAGGATAAAGTGCGCGAAAGAACAGTACGATTTGTCCCGACGTCGATCGCGCAATTTATTTTGCGACTCACAGTGAATTCTAAACTTAAGATAATGCCAGGCAAATTAAAAAGCTTGTTATTTAACTCTAATTCTCTTTCGTACATCTTTACCTTAGATTTTTACTATAAGGTTCATTCAACAGTTTTGCTTCGGATGGCAGGTTTGAGTCTGGTTCAATTCTGAAAATTTTAGCTTCATTGTTTACGTCGCATTTGGCATGCAAATTATTCACGGCGACCCTCGGCAACAACTGGTCACGTTTTCTGCTTCTTCATATTAAAAAAACACACCAAAAGCAAATGTTTCGGGTTGATTAAAATGTTTTCATGACCGTGTTATCGTTCCTTTATATCTGTTTTTTCCTTCTGTAACTGCTGGTAAAGTTTCAGTTGCAAATTGTTTTCGCTGTGTTCACGTTCACATATCGTGCATAGAAGTTTCAAGTGCTTCAGTTATGACTGACATCAAAACAAGTAAGAGTATCGCAAAACGAAACATTCGCCATGAAATGTCAAAATCGGAATAATTTGCTGATTTTGATATTTGAGCATTTGACCGTCTTATATAAAAGGCAAATTCCTTGGTGTCTCTGATTGTTGAAACTTTTCCATAGCCGGTTAGCCGACTACAGCCAGCTGTTCCGTTCACCGCGAGCCGTTCGAAAATTTTCATCAGCCATTCACCCCAAGCCATTAAAACTTTTACTGCAGTCTGTGAGCTGTTCCCGCGAGCTGTTTGTTCTGTTCTGTCGTGACCACGACAATTTGACCTATACTATTGTGTTATCCCGATGCCGAAAGTTGACCCGATGTGTTTTTCCGATTCCGTTTCGTTCGGCACCGAAAAAATCGTGTCAACATGTAAACGGGAACGGAAAAAATCGGATACCGATTGATCGGAATCGGTCGGAATCGATGCCGATATTTGGATGCGTTCCCTTAGCAGCAATGTCTGCATGAAGACAAGTTCCCAGGAAGTCTTGTATTGACAGATCTCCAAGAAAGAGCCAATCAGACTTTTTTGGTGCAAAAACAGTGAATAATCAAGTCTTGTGGGATTGTATGTATTCCCTCATTTTACATTGTATCTCCCCAACCCACAAGTCACATTTCCACTTGGTAAAGAATTTGTGTGCAAGCTCATGTTAATCTTGTCTGACTATCACTGAGTGAAAGGAGGAACTGCTCATAGTCTATTACTATTCATCCTGGCTTGAAACTCTTTGCCTGCTGAGTTTTCTGTCCCTTTATTCCTATGAACCCAGGGGCAGAGAAAGTCAGGGTGAAGGAAAATTGCTACATTTTCTGTGCATTCTGCCCCTGGTTCTTTGAGGATGCAACCAACCCCCGGGGGGTACTCCCGTCAATTTAGGATAGGCGTGTGCCGCCAAGGTTCTCAAACCCTGACCCTATTTTAGGGTAGAAAATCGAGACTCGATACCCTTTTAAAGGCCCAAAACCAAGAAATGGCACCCTATTTAAGGGAAACAAGATAACTCATAATTCTGTAACTAGGTGGTGAGGAGCGCCAACACAAGCTATAAACGTCCTTTTAAAAACGCTTTGTTAAACTTTATAACATGTAGTACAGTTTTAACAGACCATATCTTTTTCATTTTGCGCGTTGAGGTGGATATTGCAATTTAGTGACCCTATCTAAGGAACATCTAAGGATCACAATATCAAAAAACACCGAAAAGGATACCCTATTTAAGGACTGAGCACCTCAAAAATCCTTCCCTATCGGGCGGCACATACCTATCTAGCGTATATAAAGAAGTACCCCCCCCCCCCCCCCCCCAGGAACCAACCAACCATGATTTATGTTAAAGAAAAAAAAAAGGATCGCCTTAAAAATGAAGAGGTTCAGGGAGAGGTTTCTTACCCTGTGGCTGTAACTCAGCATCACATATAGTAAAACTGTTACATGATATTTTGCCAAACAGTTCAAACCACTCAGAAGGTGACTTTCTCTGGAAGTCCTTTTCTTCCAAAAACTGCAAAAGAACGGTTAAGATAGCAGAGAAAGCCTCTTTCCTTTGTTCGTCTAACTGTTCTTGATGTGAAACAAGAAGACTCAGGTCACTACAAAACGTGTTATCCGAGTGTGTCTTTTGCAGGATCCTTGACATAAGGCGTACAAGATCGGTAGGAATACTCGGAGAAACTCTCAGTACACGTTCGCATTCGATTTTATGCTCCTTCCAAGCCTTCTTTTGACATTCTCGATCACAGTAACGCGCAAACTTACACTTTGAACAACGAAGAAGTTCCTCGCTTTTTGCAAAACACAAGTCGCAGCTCTGTCCTCGAACACTATTGCTCAAAACGAAGACTGAGGGAGTAGAATCTAAGACTTTGACACCTGGTGTTAAGGATTTTAAAGCTTTCAAACCGCGTCCCTTTGACTCTCCAAAGTCAAAGATCTCAAAAAGATTCGCACCGGGTGCTGAGTCCGCCATGTTGAAAATAAGACCGCTGAACAGAATAATGTCGGCTCAGGGATGTTCTCTTTACTTGAAGGAAAATTCCACGATATGAAAATCCGCTGACGCTTATGCGACTGCAATTAGCAAAATGGCGGGTATATTTGAGAAGAAACCTCAGTTTCTTGTTATTCTTTTAAAGAATAATAGAATATTGTAACATGAAAAACGGTCCCTATGAGCGTGAGGTCGCGATGCAAGCTACTTTCTCCTTTGGGATTCTCAAATCTTCGTAACACAGGGCGCATGTTCTATCACAGAACCAGGTGCCATTCATCAACAATCAAAGATGTCCAGCCTCAAAGAAGCAAGCTTAGCAGTACTACGTTGTTACCCGTGGAGAACGAAGCTTCTTTGTATGTTCACGTAAGTGTTTTGGATGGCTTGTGTGAAGTGGTCTGTAAAGTGAATGCAGTGAAAAAAGTGAAAAAGACAGTGTGACATGGCTTCTTGTATGCCCAGCCCCGGGGGAGTGGGGGAGTGGAGGAGGGGAGGAGGGGGGGCGGGGTATAGGTATGTGCCGTGGAATAGGGCATGATTTTTGAGGTTCTCAGTCCTTAAATAGGGCATCCATTGTGCCCGTTCTTGGAATTGTTTTACTGGTGTGATCCTTAGATAGGGTTCCTTTTTTGTACTCACTAATTTAAAATTGCAGTACATGAACCATGGACATGATGGCTAACTCTAAACTAGGCTAATTTTAGTATTCCATGCTTGATGCTAAACTTCCCATGTTACAGAAAAGAAATAAAATGACCTGTTCATACAACTAATATTATTTTAATATCCCTTGAATATGGTGTCATTTTATCAGGTCTGGACCTTAAAAAGGGTATCAATTTCGATTTTCTATCCTTAAAAATAGGGTCAGGGCTTAAGAACCTTTGTTGCACACACCTATCATAAACTGACAGGTGTTTTTCACATTCTTTCAGCTTTGTGGTATGTTTTGATGCTATGAGCTGTATAGAAAGAAAAATATTAGACTGCTAGCAGTCCCTTTCTGGATAGTTGAGAGGGTGTGCAAAATAGCTGAGAGTGTGAGCTATCAACTGTGCTGCGAGAGGAGAAAAACACAAGAAGAGAATGGGGGAGAGGCAGGAGGAAAAGCTGTAACTGCACATTCAAATTTCCTGTCGCACCAGCAATGGAAGTTCCTATTGGTCCATAAACAGTAGCTGCTGTCAAACAAATTTGAACAGTAATCAGCTTCTTCACACATTTGGATGTCAATCGATTGCTTGGATTTCAGATCATGTAACAGGATGGCTTTGGTCACGAAAGAAAATAGTAGTGCCCCTCTGCACGTTCACTCCAGGTTTCGGCTTTTTCGCAAGGCTATTTCGCGTACCCTCTTGACTATCCAGAAAAGGACGGCTAGCTGTCTAGAAAAATATCAATTTGCTGGTGGGCCATTTTGCTTTTTTGAGGGTGAACATGGGAATAAGGGTACATGTAACAGACTGGCAATGTGCTTGCCAGAGAATGCAATGGAAAAATCTTTGCCCAGTTAGTCAGGATGTCAGCATCACCATTCCAGGATCATGGCTAACTGGCCTGAGATTTTTACTTGCAGTTGCATTAACAGAAATGCCAAGATCCTAGTAAACCAAGCCAACCTAGCTAACTCAGATAGTATGGCTAAATAGTTGGCCACTGAGGCTGGTAATTTGATTAAGCCCCCATTACCGGCCGCATGTTTTGTGATCGCTTAGCTAAATTAGCAGTTTGTAATAAACAACCCCATGTGCAGTACGAAACGACAATTTATAGGCTCGAAAACAACACTCACTTGATCTAGAATAGTTAAAATTTCTAACTTTTGATTAAAATACACCGGGTGTTGATTAAGAATTAGCCAAAAATATACAATCTAAAGTCAAAATTTTGAAAATTTGCGCAAGAGATCTCACATGTTGTCTCGCGCGTGAAATCAAACCACAACAGAGGATTTGTGTCTGTTTAGGTCAGATTACTATTTTTCGAAATTTCATGAACGAAGATTCATAGAGGAGGAGACAGTAAGCTTTTCTAAATAATACATTTATTAATACAAGCCTTTATTCGTTTCTGAAAACCAAACGCGTTCAATTCTTTCTTCGAGGGAAGCTACGTGCAAGTGATTTTGTTCGATGTGCAAGTTATTTTGAAGAGCATTTACTGATGCGAACTGTGCACATTTTTCAAAACTTTTACAAAAACTTTAAGAAATACAAAGAATCCTTCGATTAAGAAGTTATTTTGGTAAAAATTTACAATCAAATGTGTAATTTACTCTACCGTAGACTCGTAGAAGTGCTTGAGCATTTCTCAGAAAGTCTGCAGCTCGAAAAATCTCTTGCGATGGAAGATTGTCCTTCGCTTTGACAAAACAGCTGTTCGTCCTCGAAAGATGTTTTCTTCACTCTAAAAGCTCTAAATTCCATCGTTTAACTTGTCGAGTGTTCCTTAGAGCTTCTTCTTTCGATTTTTAAGTTTCAAAAGGTAATCCTTCCTTCCGAGAGTGAGATATTGCCATCTTGAAAATTCACGTGTGAAGAGCACGGCAGCCATTTTGAGTGAAATGTGATCTTCTTGGAGAGTGACAAGAAGTCTTCCCTTCTAGGACCCCCTCAAGCCTTCAAATATAGGCACAGTAGGTGGATTCTGATTGGTTGAACATTCCTAAAGACAACTAGGACAAAAGGGGACCAAAAAAGCCTTTCTAGGGGAGGCTGGGGCCAAAAGCGAACACGCGCAAAATCAAGGCCGGCTCAGGCCGGCACGGACGTTAATGGGTTAATAGGATTAGTAGACTTGCCACAAGTTGACCTCATGAGTTTCACAGCAGAAAAGCTGTAAAGCGAATGGAGTGAGCTTTTTAGGCCGCGAAGCAGCTAAGCAAGCGATGAAATAAAATACTGATATGATGAAGGCTTTTTCGAAAGTCTATAGGATTATATGAAGACTAAGTTAAGTATTTATTAAGTGTACGTTTAGACTGCAGTATTCAATATAATTTGTCTGATAAACTGAATGGAGTCAAGTGATTTACTCATGTGTTCATGAATTACAATTTTCACCTCAAATTCTTCAAACCAACTCTTGCAATATGTTGGGCTCCTGTAGTTTTTCTACGAGCAAAATTTTCCAGCCATGCATTAAGTTTGAAACGGAAATACAATGAAAGTCCCATGATAGTTGTTAGTATTAAAAATGATTATTTTGACAGTGTGTCTGATCAGAGCTGGGATTTCATTGGACATTGGCAAATTTTAGTTGCCAGTATTTGACTGTTGACCCACTGTTATTTGCAGCTCTACTAGGGGTGAATTATTTCTTTTCTTCGAGATGAGTGACTGGTTTATGACAAAATAAAATTGGAGATATTCGAGAAGTTATCCACTTTTTTTAACTGAATGTGATTTTAATTTCAAGAGTGTTATAATTGGTTTTCACTGCAGTGGCCTTTCTGCAAACAGATCTGTACATTTTGCAGTTTCAACAAGTATGTAAGGTAGGTGGAAATGAGTTGAATTTTTAGTAAATTTCACACGTGTAACTTGAGATGCATTATTTTGTAAACCTCCAAACAGATCCTATTTATTGTTTTTACAAAATTCTTTCAAAATGCGTAGTAAATTAATAAATACATGCATTTAAAGTAGAGTCAATTTTTGTATGAGTTAGTCTGCCACATGGACACTCTGGAATGTATATGAATATGGACAGAGGGACTCTGCAGAGCTAAACGTGTAATACCCACAAAAAAATCAATGCTTATGGCACCTTGTGCCTTGTGTGTATCTGTGTTCTTAGTGATTTCCACCTCCCTCTGCAAGTCTTAACCCTCTAAGCCCTGATATAAAAATGCATATTCTCATTACTGATCTCCATACATTTCTTATGGAACTAGTTAGGAGAATTTTTCCAAATATCAAGACATCTTATCCTTGGTGATCACTTCCTTTATTCTTGTCACTTGAATGTTCAAACAAGTAGTGATCATGTAAAGAGAAATTTGATTTTCATCAGGGCTTAGGGCTTAAAGGGTTAATTGAAAAAGCATCTGATTTACAGTCTTTATCAAACTAAGATAGTTAACATATGTTTTTTTTGTTTTTGTAGCAGGAAGGTGGATCATCAGCGCATGCGGAAATGCTTAGTTACAGAAACTGAAACTCTTCTTCATTTGTCTGGCGTGAAAAGGATTACATCAGTTTACTTTGGTGGAGGTTAGATCAGAAAATTTTTTGAATAGTGAATAATTATGAAGGACTTGGTGAAAAAAGGGTGCATATTTTGATTTTGTCAGTTTTATGTTAATTATTTTAAAGTTTTGCTTGGAATTGTATTTTGTTTTGGCATGTTGTTTATGGTACCTGCTTTGCCCAGCAAAGCTAATGGCCTTAACTATGGGCAATACTTTAAAGTCTGTTTGCTAAAATGTGAGATTCTGAGCAAAAGTAAGAAGTCACCTAAAATGTCACTTGTAAATTTCTCCACTTTGCTTTTCAGACATAAGCATATTGTAATTCAATCTGTTGATATCTGTGCATGAACTAATTCTCTTAATTTATTAGTCAGCATTGAATGAATGATTTAGGTTTAAAATTAATTAAATGCTTTATCTTTCTCCAAGGTACCCCAAGTCTGGCAGAGCCTTTAACTATCTCTTCAGTGCTGGAAACTGTGTCAAGGATTTGTCATTTACCTAGCAATGCTGAAGTAACACTGGAAGCTAACCCCACGTCAGTTGAAACTGGCAGACTCAGGCAAGACTTGTCCCTTGATATCTCTGGTTGCTAGACACAGGGCCTGACAAAAGTTCTGTGTGGTTATCTGTAACTTGTCCCGCTCACTTGCCCAACAGACAAGGGCCTGGGCAAACCATCTATTGGTTTAATGTGCAAGTCTGCCAACTTGAATTAATTTACCACACAGTGTAGGTATAGTACAAAAGTCATTTTAGAAAGAGTGTTCACGCATTTAGCACTAAGAGTAAATTTTATTTCACAGGGCATGACTTCCTGTATTTTATTCTTAAGTGGGAAACTGGCTCAGGCAAGCAATTTAATTTAATATTTATTATGCACTTGGTTGAAACAGAGTACTGTGAGAATGGTAAGAGGAAATAATAGCGGGGCCAGCGCGCTAGCGCGTCAGTGGAGCTCCATTGCTAAGGAAATTTGGTAATCTATCAAGCCAAAAAATTTTGGTAGTGACGTAGTAGTCACGTGACCGTCCGTCCGTACATCCGTACGTCCGTCCGTCCGCACCACAGGGCTACCAATACACTTCCTACACTGGATAGAATCCTGTGCTGAATCCCGTGTGTGTTCGGTGCGAAATCGCATGTTGACCCGCATTGTAGCAAAACAAGCAAAGACAACAAAAGTCAAAAACAAATTTGTTAGTGGAAAAAAAAAGTTCAAAAGAACATTCAGTTGTCTTTTTGGTGGAAGGGGAAAAGTTCAATCTAGGTGAAAGAAATTTGGCGATAAAGTTCAGGCAAAAAGTTCAAATTTGCCTCGTCGGTTCTGTTCAAACTCGGTCGGCACACCGCTTGAGTTCGCAGCTTTTCGCAGCGGTTTTGACGCCAAATATAGCAGAGCTAGTGCTTTTTGGTTTTTTCTGTCCACAACCATGGTTTTTACGGCGTTTCGAACACATTTTGCCAGGAAAAACACCAGCATTTTCATGCTGATAGGCAGCTTGTCACGAAGAAAGAAATAAGTATTAAAATTAACTACGAAACCAAAGTGAAACGCCCATGGCCTAGTGGACTAGTTACTGGCATCTCACGCCGACGAGCCGGGTTCGACACTCAGCGGGAGCTAGAATTTTTTCTTTTTTTTTTTTCTTTGTTTTTTTTTTTTAATAAAACGACTTGGATGAGAGTATTTTCACAAATTAATAACTGCCAGCAAAAACAAAACAAAAAACAAAAGCAAAAAACAGACAAAACAAAAAGGGGGGCTCCGCTTTTAGGCTTGGCTAAATCTATATATTATTGAGATAAAGTGCAGTCACTAAAATAAACTGTACCTTTACCCACTTTGATCTTTAGACATTTCCATTCAGCTGGTATCAACCGTCTTTCACTTGGCATTCAGGTATTTAATTCAAAACACTTGAATGTATTTCTTGTGCTCCTTTCTGTATACAGTTAGTACCGGTATATCAATTAAACAAAGTTAATTATCAGTACTTTGTAATAGTTGTTCTAAATATTAAAATCTTGAAACTCCTCTTTTTCTTTTCTTTCTTTTCATCCTGGCCCTTCAGCTTTAAGTTATAAAGTAACCACTGTTTAAGTATTGTTAACTGTGGTTGTTTATAGGCCTTCAATCCAAGAGATTTACTTCTTCTGGGACGAGATAACACTATCGAGGACTCATTACAGTAAGATTAATTTTGAAATGGCCATCTCTGTCCCTCCAGTCTTTTTATGGTGAACTTTTGGCAATCTTACCTACAAGGCTTAAGTAACATATTAAGAGAGGTGTCTTTCCTGAGCATTATCTTGATCATACATTTTAAAAGATTTATTGGGTATCTTTACCAAATACATGTACACAAACATTCTGCATACATGACTTCCTATTAAATGGTTCACAATAGATTACAGAGCATTTTCAATTCACATATGATCTTCAAGAAAAATTTCAGTCGTTTGGCTTGGGAGTGCACGAAGTGTGAAAAGGGAATTGGAGAATAATGGGAAATTGCTGTTACACCACTGTCTGTGTGGATGGATCTGTCTGTTTGGATGGCTCCATTAATTTGTCCCCAAGCCACCTAAAAGCGACGCTACAGTGCAACTGGACCTCGTAATTGAATTCACAAGTAGTTTTTACAGATAACTGTGACACATCGTCAGGGATTTTTTTGGTCACTGCTTATCCATGGTTAGTTCATCTCAATACCACACTTAGAAACAAAATGCATCAATGCACACACCAACTTTATTATCAGTTGCATCCATGAGCACTCCAGTGGGCACCTATGTTTGTAAGTGGACACCATCTGTGAGCACACTTTAAAATTAAGTCAGATGTTTCATCTTAACAGCAGATATTTCCAGCTTGGCCATACGGTTAAAATTTGTTCCTGGTTTATTAACAGGGCACTGCACACAGCAAGATCCATATTTCCTGGAAAAGTCTCAATTGATCTGATGTTTGGTCGACCTCATCAGACATTGGATGCATGGTACAAGGAGTTACTTCAGGTAAGTGACAATTAAGTGGAATCCCCTAAACAATAAAAGACGCTACAGTTTGTAACGGCATTCTGTAAATCATGCATGCCAAGTATGGGACCTGGCCAGTGTCAAGTTATACATGAATAAAGCCATAATACTGGTCAATCTGCTTTTATGGGTTTTGTGTCATTTTGGTAAAACTTTTCAATCTATAACTGCAAAGTGGTTTCACTATAGTTGAAATTGGTTTCAGGCTCAAATTGAACACCAACCAAACCCTTAACCTTAAAGTTAACTGTAACCCTAACACTAAGTTTCTAACTCAGGGGTGTGGCAAGGCTTAAAACAAAAAACTAAGAGAAAAAAATAAGGAGGCTTGTTAACAAGTCTGACTGGCTTTTTGTGGTTGTACAACTTTAAAGTTACCTGAATTCCAGTGAAGTTTCAGTCAGCTGGGTCTTCGCCACATCCCTATAATCTAAGAAAGATGTGTCCAAGTGTATGGCCTTAACCTCTTATAGGACATTGCATTTCTTATCCCCCCCCCCCCCAAGGATGGCAGGATTCCAACTCCTCCCATTTTCCTCTGTTCCTTTTGAAGGGTTCATACTTTGGTGCCTCCTTGAAAGAAAAAATCTGAACTTCCTATTGGTAAGCAAAAGCTCACCATCCTTGGGGTGGGTGGGTGGGGAGGGGGGGGGGTGAAAAATGGAACAATTCCTGGAGAAATGAGAGGTTAAATTCGTAAATCATTAATTATAACAGTAACTGTCTCCCACAAAGCAATATAAGCATAATCCTTTATAGTTACAGGGCTGTATATTTCTTCTGTTTGTTTATAGGCATTATCTGTGTGTGATGACCATGTCTCCTTGTACCAGCTGACTCTTGAAAGAGGTACACCACTTTATAAAGATGTAAAGTTAGGAAAAATGGTGAGAGTTAAGTTCTTGAAACACATGAAATTTAACTTTTTGTAAAATCAGTTTTTATACCTACTACAGATTCACTTGTCAGTTCATTAATTAGATGGAAAATCATTACATCTCCTCAATAGTAAGCTGCTGAACAGGCAGGGCTGGCACTCAGGGCATTTAAATATGGCACTGATCAGTATAATGTAATTGCATCAGAGGCCGAGTAGAATTAAGGATACATTTTCACATATATTTTCAAAGTTTTCGCAAAATTGCCCGAGTCATGCAGCGACAAGGGCAATTTGTAAAAACTTTGACAGTACAAGTGAAAATTTATCCTTAATTCTATGTCATTATATTAAAGGTAGAAGTCTTGTCTCTGACGTGGGGATGGCCCAGACTGTGGTGTACTCTGACTACCCTCTATAGTGGGTTACATGAGTATTCTTTTAACCCTTTAAGCCTTATTAGTGACAATTATCTAATTTCTCCTTACATTATCACTACCTGAAGGGCCCGGTGGAAAAAGGACGTAAGTGACGATTTGAGCTTAAAGGGACACTTTCACGGTGATTTTTACGTTTTGGGGTGAAAAATGTGCTGAAATTTGAACTAAATGCTTTTCTCACATACACAGAATACTACTAGAACGTCAAGAAAAGGAAATCAAATGATTTTCTCAAAGGAACAACAGACCATAGTCAGTAACTGGCGATTTTTCCACGAAACAAAGGGAAAACTTGAAAACATCAGCCTGATGTTTTCAAGTTGCAAGCATATCCATCCTAGCGATCCACAGCAAAACACACTCAACTATAGTCTCAGAGAACTGGTAGAGTAGTTTTAAACAAAATTCAACCAGTATTTTTGGATTTCCGCTGATTAGAATTAATATGTCCGTTCGCTTTTCAAAGTTATCTAGATATTGGTGACAGTGTCCCTTTAAAATCGAAATTGCTCCTATTTAGCTGAACATTGGCACACTTAAAAACTGACACAAAGAATTCAACAGGACCGCAGATTCTAGGTTGAATTCCTTTGTTTTAGTTCAGGCAGAGAACAAAAGAAATCTTTCACGCATCACTTGAGCGAGTTCAGTTCAACAACACTTCTCACGCAAAAGCAATATGCTAATTCTTCAAATTTTAGAACTCAGGTCAAGAAATAAGTGCGCAACAGCATTCCTCACATGAAAACCAGCCTCTGTGCCAATGTTCAGCTAAATAGGAGCAATTTCGATTTTAAGCTCAAATCGTCACTTACGCCCTTTTTCCACCGGCCCTTCGCTTGTTCCAGGTGAAAGGTCGTGAGTATAATGGACTTGATCGCATAAGATAAAATGTCTTGCTGTTTAAGCAAATTCTCCCAACTAGTACCATAAGAACTATATGGAGAACAGTGAGGAGAATGTGAGTGCTGATATTGGGGCTTAAAGGGTTACACAGATGTACCTCAAACTGAAAGGAGTAGCAGAGTGCTTTAAAGGGTTGTAGAATTTTAGCAGAAATTACAACACAAACATACATGTTTAGAGTTTTCCCAGAAGTTACCAATAACAGCTTTTAGTGCCAATTATTTTTGAAAAAGTGCCAATTAATTTGAAATAGTTAATTCAATGTATGCTGCCTCATGATTCATTGTTAAGATCTTGTGTAGACATACTACTGTCAGGGAGAGCAGGTGGATGACAAACAATAATTAAATTTTATTATTTTGCTTGTTTGTTGCAGTCCCTTCCCAGTTCTGATGTGGTAGCTGAAATGTACCAGTTGGCTGTGGAGGTAAGAAATACTCTCAATTCTGTCAGTGTTAAGGATGGTGCCTTCTAACACAGATGTATTTTTGCAAAGGTTATGACTATGGGAAAAAAGTAGATCTTAGCAAGGGCTATTGGAATCCAAATAGAAAAATGTGGATATCCTCGCATTTTTCAGAGGAAATTAATCAACCATAATTCTAAAAAAGCGTTAAAATACAAAGAATGTATGGCAATTTCTTTCCAAATTTAAGCTCAATTATCTCTGAAAAATGCGTGGCTACCCCTAATTTTCTTTTTGGATTCTGATAGCCCTTGCTAAGATCTGCTTATTCCACATAGTTTTAAACCGCACAAAAATATTGTTGTATTAAGGGGCAAATTCCTTAAGAAACCCGAATATCCCGAGATGCGCAGAACGTGTGCACAGTAACAAAAGGAGGCACCGTCCTTAATATCTTTGTCTTGTTGCCATGCATTTTGTGCTTACATGTACTAAGTAGCCATATTGTCTCTCTTGAACAAAATTTTATTTGGTTGAAGCATTTGGAGCAATCAGTCTGGCTCAGGCAACGTGCTAATGATTGTTAAATAAATATGCTTTTTAATGGTAATACTACTGTTTTAATTATCAAATAGCATAATTATGGTCATGCTGTTGGATTTCATCCACAGAACCAGAAGTTAAAACCACTTTGTACAGCGTAAAAAAACATTACCACATATTGTCTTACACTTGAAGAGTCATTCATTAGGATTTCATCCACAGAACCAAAAGTTAGAACCACTTTGTAGGCAAACTAAACAGTACCACCTAAAAGCACTTGTCTTTCACTTGAATGGTCATGCTTTAGGATTTCATCCATGGAACCAGAAGTTAGAACTGCCTTGTACAGCATAATAAACAGTAGCACAGAAAAATTCTGCTCAGTAACTTTCATTTGAATGATCACACTTGAGTATCTCATCCACGGAATCAAAAGTTAGAACCACCTTGTACAGCATAGTAAACAGCAGCACAGGAAAGTACTGCTCAGTAGCTTTCATTTGAATGGTCACACTTTAGGATTTCACCCACAGACTCAAAAGTTAGAACCACCTTGTACAGCATAATAAACAGCACCACAGGAAAGTACTGCTCAGTAGCTTTCATTTGAATGGTCACACTTTATGATTTGATCCACAGACTCAAAAGTTAGAACCACCTTGTACAGCATAATAAACAGCACCACAGGAGAGTACTGCTCAATAGCTTTCATTTGAATGGTCACACTTTTGATCCACAGACTCAGATTTGATCCACAGTCTCAAAAGTAGAACCACCTTGTACAGCATAATAAACAGTACCACAGGAGAGTACTGCTAAATAGCTTTCGTTTGAATGGTCACACTTTAGGATTTGATCCACAGACTCAAAAGTAGAACCACCTTGTACAGCATAATAAACAGCACCACAGGAAAGTACTGCTCAGTAGCTTTCACTTGAATGGTCACACTTTAGGATTTGATCCACAGACTCAAAACTAGAACCACCTTGTACAGCATAATAAACAGCACCACAGGAGAGTACTGCTAAATAGCTTTCGTTTGAATGGTCACATTTTAGGATTTGATCCACAGACTCAAAAGTAGAACCACCTTGTACAGCGTAATAAACAGCACCACAGGAAAGTACTGCTCAGTAGCTTTCACTTGAATGGTCACACTTTAGGATTTGATCCACAGACTCAAAACTAGAACCACCTTGTACAGCATAATAAAGAGCACCACAGGAGAGTACTGCTTGATAGCTTTCATTTGAATGGTCACACTTTAGGATTTGATCCACAGACTCAAAAGTTAGATCCACCTTGTATAGCATAACAAACAGTACCACAGAAAAATACTGCTCAGTAGCTTGCACTGTGTTGTTCCAGAAAATGTCCATCTCCCACAGAAGGTTCTTGGTTTAAGTCTGCCCCTCGGCCCTCAGCCACTTCAGAGATTCCAGTTTAGCTTCATATTTCCTTGAAAAATTTTTCTTACGAATTTTCAATGACGTGAAGATGAGCACATCAACATTCCGTATTCCATGAGGTGGGTATGGAAATTTTCTGGAACTCCACATTTGAGTGGACACTCTTTGTGACTTGTGACTAATACATCCACAGAGTTAAGAGTCCGATCCAGAGCAAAGGTTATAATTAGCCTCTGATAGTGGAAGGGTGAATGACTGACAGCCATCTGATGTTGTTTCTTCTTCATTGAACAGACCCTGATTTCAAATGGATTTCACAGATATGAGGTGGCTAACTTTGCCAGACCGGTAATTTAGCTTTAACTAACCTAAATCATTCCAAGATATGTGTTCTCATTAACTGAGTGAACAACTTCAACATACAGGTGTATGCCAGCAGCCATCAATTTTGCAGAAAACAGTGAAATAATTTGCCACTTAACTCAAAAGACTTCACATTGGGTGTCCTAACAGGCAAGAGCACCTGGCCCTTGCTGCTTAATTCTCCTATTATATGCTGCCTTCTTCTCCTGATAAAACAGTTGGATTATTCATTTTAGTACTTTTGTACAATTCGATGTATTCCTTAAACAACGAAAGGGTTGGGGGAGGGAGAGGGGTCAAAACTTCCCACCTCCCTGACTCATGAATCCAGGTTCCTCCCCATTTTTGTTGGCTCATGCCTTTTGTCCTTTTTCAATTGCAAGATATTGTGCAGTCTTGTGTAGTTACTTTTTCCTATTTCTGTTGTTTCCCACCTCACTGGGAATCCCACTTCCTGCCTTCTCTTTTTCCGCTTCCTTTATACATCTCCCACCCCCTTCTCTCCTGTACTCCTGTCTACTCTCCCTCCTGTGAGACAAGTACATTATTTTCTTGAGACCAGTATGCTAGTATTTTTTTCACTGATTTTTAAAAAGTTGCTGGTTTTTTAAAAACTTTGAATAGATGCAAATTTTCTATATTGTTTTAAAATGCTTCTTTAATGTAATTTTCAGTCTGTGTTCTTTCTCTGTTTATTTTGTAGGGTGCAGAAAGCAGACACAACTTGTCATACTGGAATGGTGCACAGTACATTGGAGTGGGGCCTGGGGCTCATGGCAGGTCATTATAATATTATATGTAGGGATTTAAGGACAGATGGTAAATTTTAAGCTTGGTGAATAAACATGGTAAAGATGATAATATGGTAAAGATGTTATGTTTTGTGTCATGAGCAAAAAAAAATCAGAGTCCCCAACAGGAATTGAACCCATAACCTTCTGTATGCAGGTCAGATGCTCTAACCACTGAGCTACTAGGAGACTTGTGGTGAGCGTAGGTCATATTCACTCGGTTCATTATGACATAAGTCGTGCATACTGCCATGATCAGCAGTGATGATGTGATGATAAACGTTATAAGCTCAGAGAATAACTAAGAAAGATGTTAATATATTTTGTTTGACACAAGCATGGGACAAAGAAAAAATTTGAGCCCCCTGTGTGAGCTGCACAAGATTCCCAGTAGCTGATGATCAGTGGGTTAGAGCAACCGACCAGTGTACAAAAGAACATGGGTTTGATTCCCATCAGGGACTCAGGTGTTTCTTTAACCCACACTCCTGACAAACACATTATATTGTTTTGTGTTTTAACATGCTCTGAATAGTTTTTGCAGCATTCAAAAATGCTGAAAGACCTGTAGAAACGTTCTCAGCATTTGGCTCAACAAATGTTGAATCTGCTTAATCTGGCTTTCAGTGGTGAATTTATTAGACCAGAAGCTTCTGATGAAACTGAATGATTGATGTTACAGGTTCATTCCTCATGGTAATGGAAGTGAAACAAGGGAGGCAAGGATACAGACTCTAGAACCAAGCAGCTGGATGAAAGAGGTGACATTTTGTGTACTTTTTTATTGAAGAGATGAATGGAGGAAAGTACAGTTATATAAATCAAAATGGTTGACTTGGAGCAAGTCTAGAACACGATGGTTTGAAAGCTGACACAAATTTGCATAAGCGGTTGAAATTAGTCACACCTGAAAACTGACACCAATTTGCATAAGCGGTTAAAATTAGTCACACATCGACAGACATGGCACATTGTTTGGCTTGCTGAGAAAAAACGTGCGACTTTTCTGAAAATTCTCCAAAGTGGATCTTTTCAATTTAAAACCAAATTGGGCACATTTTTGCCAGAAAAGTAGAGAAATGGTGTGGTTTTGGCTTTTTGTAACTTTGCCGTTTTTCCATGTTGGGTGGACAACAGTTCTCTTATCATGTAATATAGATTATAATAATACTGTTGTTGATAATAAAATATTTTGTTCCCATGAACTGCACAACTTTGGTTTATTATTTCATGTTATTCGTAGTTTTGCACTGGCAAAATGAAATATGTTTGTTTCTTTTTCTTTGCAAGGTTGAAACAAGAGGTCATGCCACTAGAAGACAAGTTCCTCAAACAAAATTTGAAATGTAAAGTATTTTCTGTAAATGATCAGTACACTTGTTCTTTGGATGAAAAATAATGCACACTCACTCTACCAATTTTTTGGGAAAATATATGTACTATTCTATTAAGAGAAAGAATTTGTAATTTGAAACTTTTCTGTCTTATATGTTCTGTATTTTGACAATCTAATATAATACTGAATGGGGATGTTAATAATTATATTATGTTGTTTAATTTGTTCACAGACTAGAAGAAGTGCTTATGTTGGGTCTTAGAACTGCTGGAGGTCTTAGCAATGAGGTATTGGTCAATTAACTCTCACAAAAAATCAAACAAAAATACGGGTTCATAAAAGTGTGTGTGCTAAATGTGACAAGTTTACAAAATTTTACAACCAATCAAGAGAGGGGGGGATTTCAATATGTACAATAAAATGTTGCCCCCACCCAGAAACAGCTCCCAATATGTCCTTTGCAAAATTGATTAATTGTATGCCCATTCAAACACCCCCTGTATGGGGAAATGTTTGAATTTAGTATAAATCTACTAGCATTCTATCACTAATGTTGTTCTCTGATTGGCTACGCTACTCACTATCTATTCTGTTGTAGATAGTGAGTAGAGTGTTTTCCGTGCGCAGTGTGACCTATTTATATCATTTTTCAATAAAAACATGTAGTGTCTGCTGTTAAGTTTTGAACGTCAAGTAGATTTATACTGAAACAATTAGATTATTCGCTCTCGATTTCTATGCGTGATAGCTGATTTGGCCTTCAGCCTCATCAACTATCACGCAATAGAAATCTCAAGCTCATAATCTAATTGTTAAATAGAACACCTGGAAGTGATTTATGTTCTACAAAGAAAGAGACGTAGCAGCTCAGCTGTTAAAACTAAGCACTTCAATACATCCACGACATAATAAGTAGTGGTGTATTGAAAATTCAGACATTTTGGCATTTCTCAATGATAATGAACTTCCATTCAAATAGTCTAAGCCTTTAAATTTCCTCCACAGACTCAACTGTTAGAGGCACCTATTGTAATTGACCCATGTTAACAGGGATTGAAACAGTATAGTTTTATAATTTGTTCTCTACAGCACTGGCAGACCTTCTCGCCATTTGGGTACTCTTTATCAATGTTTGATGCATTTAAAGATAGCAAGGATGTTCAAGACCTTCTGGAATCTGACCTCCTGTTGTTAAATGAAAAGTAAGTTGATGCATTCACTATTTTTTTGAGCAGTTTTCAATATTTATTGAGTGTCATAAAATCAACACCAAAGTAGTTACCCCAGCCAATCGCAGCAGAAACAAATGACACAATGAACCAATCAGAACTCAAAACAAATAAAATTATGTAATATGTGCAGTGAAGACAAAGTAAAGTAAAAACCAATGCAAACACAAATTGCTATTTTCTATTGGATTGTTTAAGCAAAAAAACAATTTCACGTATGAATGTTTTCCGGAAGTTGACGTATCTATCAGCTTCCTCCTAAGTAATTAGACTTGAACAGAGAAAAAATCTTGTTTATTTTATTGTTGTTTGCAAACGGCGTATTATAAGTTTTTGGGGTTTATGTCCTGGACAGTTTAATTTATACACCTTCTATTTTACCATTTTGATTGCGGGATGAAAAAAAAAAATACCGGGCAATAAGCTGCGAGTCGTGGCTTTGTAGGAAATGTCTGAGATCACATTTCAAACACTCTTTAAAACTTAATCTTTGTGCTTATATTACAGTAATGGTATTTACAGTTTTACCCATTTTCAGAGCAAGCTGTCTTTAAGGATAGCACAAATTAAGGAGATTGTTTACTTTAATAATTATTATTTGTAACAGTTACTGCTGTTTTATTTCATGTTTGTACTGATTTTACATACGTTTTCTTGTGGTTATTTTCAGAGGTATTAAACCAAGCCACAAGGGCTTGTCAGTCGTGGATGGTGTTGTTCCAGTATTGCTGCTGCATCTTGAACAGAAAATGAAGACTTTAAACCAAACTGTTGCAATGAAATAAGATTTTCAAGAGTGAGGAAAATTTATTTATTAAGCAAAGACATTCACAACAGAATTAATTCGTACTGAAATGACCTGGAAAATAATTTTATAAGGTTTACATGTTTATGTTAAACAGCGTTTTGTGTGGTTTTTAATAGAGCATAATTTAAACAAAGTAATTCATAAATATTGAGTTCAAGCTATAAAATCCCCTTTACATTGCTGTGGATGATAGTAGAGGATGCACATTCGTTTCATTTGATTGAAACAGTAAGACTGTTTAACATTGAAATATTAAAGGCTAAACAAAATGTGGCGTTTTGGTTGGGTGGTCTGTTACATGGTTTCTTGACAGAGTCAATTTTTGCATTACCTGGATGCCAGAGGTTAGTTCTTTTACCAGGGTAATTTTTGAAATGTGTTTTTCTATCAGCGAAACAACAGATCCTGGACAAGTGTTTTTAGATGATTGTGTTTATAGTAGAGTGAATTCGTATTACCCGGTTTTCTATGCTAATGAGCTACGTTATATTCTAATGAGCTGTGATAATAAAACAAAATAAAACAATAGATGTGTGAATCGCAAAACTCCAATCCCAAACGAATGACGTTTATTTCTCTTGCTTGTTTACAGTAGAATGTACTTTGGTTTCTTCTTTAAATGAACAAAAACAGAAAAATCGCCCCCCCCCCTAAAAAAACCAAACGCCTGTTAAATTTCTGCCCCGACATGCCAGTACACTTTTGCGTTTTGTGCAGGTTAATAATCAATGCTTGAATTTACACTCCTTGGTTTGACTTTGTACACATTTACAAATGCTGCTGATATATTATAAACAATTGATCTCATTTTGTAATTCGTAATAAAACTGTCAACTGTCACGTCTATCTTTCCTTCACTGTCACAGCTCATTAGAATATAACGCACAGCTCACCGGGTTATACGAATTCACTCTAATGTGTTTAGATGTCTTTATCTACCAGGAATTGCAAACATTTCACAGACATCCTCAGCAACCCAGGAGCAGATAGTTGGGGTGAGGGTAAGTATAAACGGGCAGGTAAAAAGTTGGTGTACAAAAGTAGTTTTTCTCACGACTTTTACTCTGCCTGTTTTGTGTTCCTCCCATCTCCACTATCTGCCCTGGGTTTCCAAGGATGTTTTGCAGTGGAACGTCTTGTTCCAGCATTTTGTGTTCTGCATCTCTCTCGTCTGCAGGGCCCTCCTATAGTCTCGCCTTGATTGCAGGCTTGGGAAAGAAATGCGTGGAGGCTGTGTAGAGGGAAAAAGTACAGCACGCTGGGAATGCTTTTTCGCTCTTCCCATCGTTCCCGCGCCCCTGTTTTTTCTCCCACGCGTTCCCGTTTTCTCTTTCACTGTTGTTTACTAATAGGGGCCTCTGCAGAGGAGAGAGGTTCTGCATTTATTACATTGCCCCCAACACTTGACACAGTTGAACCTCTTAAGGGGATTCCATTCAATTGCATTACGCATCCTTTCTGCGCATCATTTTTTGCGTGATTAGCGCGTGCACGAGCGCGCGCACCTTCGGAACTTGATAGGTTTTCTATGAAAGCTGAGCTGTTCAGAGAAATAAATGGTTGTTTTCTCCTAAACGAGCTCGGTGACCCCCATTTTTTAATGCATGAATTCAAATTGCACACGGTCTAGTGGAATATATCGCGATTTTGAGGAAAGTTAAAAATTCTGCTTTGAGATATTGTTATTTAAATGCCGAAAAGAACACGTCTTTAGGTGCTGCAGGGTATGTACGCTCGCCGTAAATTTGTAAATTTATTTCATAATCTTGATTTCTGTTCAACGAAAATAGTATATAATACAAGATAAATGTTTGTTTTGGTGAACTGCTCCAATATTTCAATACAAGCAATGACTTTTTAAAGCAACGAGGGTTCTCATTTCTGATTACCAGTGTTTCTCAGGAAAACCTTGCGGGTCGCATAGTTGCTATTAATGGCTATCCATTTTGTGAAAAAACAAGCACGGTGACCCCCATTTTTTATTGCATTTTTGAAATGTTCTAAACACAATTACCAACTGGACCAAGTTTTAGAAAATTTTAAATATTCCTTCTATTTCGATGGAATCACCTTAAATAAGTAAATGACCACACAAACGGCTTGGCAAATTGGTCACCAAGAAGAGGAGGCCACTGAGCAAGGAAAAGTATAGTGATTCGACTGAACAGGGCGTAACAAATCGATCGAAATCGATCATCGGAAACCTAATCGATAAATCGATATTAGTCGATATTTTTCGGTAAATGATTAATCGATTAGTTAAAATAATCGATAAATATCGATAATCACACGATTTGGGAGTGGATTATCGATTTTGATCGATCACTAAAGTAAGAATTAAAAAAGGGGATTTGATATGTCAAACCGATCGTCAATCAAATTGCTAGTCATACTGTGAGACTGTTGTTTTGTGTTTTGAAAAGGTTCCGTGCAATTCTTAGCGTTCTACTCTCCACGATAAGTTTTTTTTCAGTTTCATATGAAGTTGCTGTTATTGAGATATCAAATACAATGTAGATAGTAATTAACGTCAAATCTGAAAGTGACCTGATCAGTTCCTGTGACCTGATCATATAAATAAAAGATTGTTCAAACAAACGTAATTAATATGAAATGTAAAAATGGAATCGTTTGCGGGTATTAATTGTGTCGCTGACGAACGTCTTAGGTTACGCGCGTCGCGTGTACATATTCTGATATTCTTTGTCTTATAAGATTGACCATGTTTTATTCTTCGTTCAAAAATAAATGTTGTCGAACTGACCTGACTGGCCGTTAGCAAAACAACTTGTAGGCGAAGCGACTGCATTTCTTTCAGCGTCACACTTCAGGATTGATTGAACACACACACACACAAAAACGGTAGCTTTTCTTCTCCGATATTTCCGATCGAAATCGATACTAATCGAACGCGATCGATACTTTTCGAACGGAATCGATACTAATCGAACTTTAATTAATGAAATCGATCAAAATCGATAATCACAAAGAATTGGGTCCTCGATTTTGATCGATTTCCGATACTAATCAGTTAATTACTTATCGATGTTTATCGATTTTTATTGATTTTGATCGAGTATCAGAATTATCGATTTGTTACGCCCTGGACTGAAGAAAGAAGTATAATGTTGTGGAAAATTGGTTGCTTACGAGAAGTTCAGTGACGATTAATTGTACCAAAAGGACTATCTGCACACATCAGCTCTTTCAAAACGTTTAGGTAGTAAGGGCAGGGTTCGCTTGTTTGCTAGGTGGATCCCAGTGTCATTCATTATAAAGTAAGCGCAAATGATTGGAGGAGGCAAAGTTGCCAGCTCCCAGCACTGTTTCAAAAGTCTGCATGAAGACTGAGCAGCACGTCTTTCTGCTCAGAGATAGTTGGGTGACAATAACTTCGGCAAGCACGAGCAGCTTTCCTCATGCATGTGCATCAATTTCCATGCAGCAAGCAATTTTCATGCTCACTCGCATGTTATTTTCACTGAGCAGAAAGAGGGGCTGCGCATGGCCTAAGCTGCATGTATAGTACAAAGTCAATGATTTCACATAAAATTTATGAATTCAAATACATTTCAATAAGCTTCAATACATTAAACGTCAGTTAACACAAAATTACAATTAGACAATCCTCCATTCTGGGGATTAGGCATCGGGCAATTCACCCCACCTCAAAACGTTTCTTGATTACAGGTGACTCACATGACATAATGAGGCCGAAGTAGTTTAGTATCTTTCACAGCATTACAAGGCTTGATTTATACTGCGTTACACTGACGGGACTTCAAAACTGAGTTAATCACTTTCAGCAAAATGAAAAAAAAAAGATACAAAAAAATTAAATTGATAAGAAAGATAAAAAAAATTACATTGCAAGAAACAATTTGCAGTGCTGGGACTCAGGGCCATTTATTTTTCTCTGAAAATGAAAAATCAAACTACTTTCTAGCGACTGCTGCTATCATATATTTGTTGAGATTCTTGGTCAAAACTTTAATAGTGGAAACGTTTTAATTGATCCTAACTCCGTCGAAGATGAAAACCCTTGTTCCAAATAATGCGAGAGAAATTGGATGTCACTTTTTAACCTCTACTCTGTATGGAGGAAGCAAGCCATTGATGAACCGACAGTATGTCTAGAAATGCCATAAATAAACATAAAAAACCCGCCAAGAAACTGCCCCAACCTTCTACTACCTGCCTCTTTTTAAGTTCCCACCACACAAACTGTACATTTAAACACAACAGCTGTCCCCTCTAATCAAACTGTTTCTTAATATTCATAAGGGGACATCTTTAGGACTTCCCTAATGAGGGGTGCTGGTTTGTGGCTTTGTTGTCTCGTCACTTTTCATCTGGGGACGTCTTACACACTGCCGCAACAGCCTAAGGTTTCCCTTATAAGGGGTGCTGGTTTGTGGTTCTAATGTAGGATTTAGTACGCTACAGGCTGGAATATTACTTGATGTAAAGGGGACATCTCAGGCACTGGGAACAGCCCCAGGGTCCCTTAATGAGGGGCGCTGGTTTGTGGTTGTGGGATCTGGTATACTGCAGAAATGTTACTTGTTAGAACAGGTCAAACAGCTGCAGCATACCAAATCCCACAAGATACTGATTGTCGTTTCTATACATACAGACTGTCCTTTCTAACCAGACACTGACTATCCTTTCTAACCACTGACTATCCTTTCTAACCAGACACTATCCTTTCTAACCAGACAGTGACTATCCTTTCTAACCGCTGAACATCCTTTCTAACCAGGCATTATCCTTTCTAACCAGACAGTGACTATCCTTTCTAACCACACACTATCCTTTCTAACCACTGACTATCCTTTCTAACCAGGCACTATCCTTTCTACCCAGACAGTGACTATCCTTTCTAACCACTGATTGTCCTTTCTAACCAGACGCTATTCTTTCTAACCAGTCAATGACTATCCTTTCTAACCACTGACTGTCCTTTCTAACCACTGATTGTCCTCTCTAACCACTGACTATCCTTTCTAACTAGACACTATCCTTTCTAGCCACTGACTATCCTTTCTAACCACTGACTGCCCTTTCTAACCACGCACCATCCTTTCTAACCACAGACTATCCTTTCTAGCCACTGACTGCCCTTTCTAACCACGCACTATCCTTTCTAACCACTGACTATCCTTTCTAACCACTGACTGCCCTTTCTAACCACGTACTATCCTTTCTAACCACTGACTGCCCTTTCTAACACTGACTATCCTTTCTAACCACTGACTATCCTCTCTAACCAGACACTATCCTTTCTAACCACTGAGTATCCTTTCTAACCAGACAGTATCCTTTCTAACCAAGACAGTGACTATCCTTTCTAATCACTGAACATCCTTTCTAACCAGACAGTGACTGTCCTTTCTAACCACTGACTATCCTTTCTAACCACTGACTATCCTTTCTAACCAGACACTATCCTTTCTAACCACTTACTATCCTTTCTAACCAGACAGTGACTATCCTTTCTAACCACAAACGATCGTTACTAACCAGACAGTGACTATCCTTTTTAACCACAAACTATCCTTTCTAACCAGACACTATCCTTTCTAACCACTGACTGCCCTTTCTAACCACTGACTATCCTTTCTAACCAGACACTATCCTTTCCAACCAGACAGTGACTATCCTTTCTAACCACTGACTGTCCTTTCTAACCACTGACTATCCTTCCTAACAAGTCACTGACTGCCCTTTCTAACCAGACACTGACTGTTCTTTCTAACCACTGACTATCTTTTCTAAACAGACACTGACTGTCCTTTCTAACCAGACACTGACTATCCTTTGTAACGACTGACTGTCCTTTGTAACCACTGACTATCCTTTCTAACCAGACACTATCCTTTCTAACCAGACAGTGACTATCCTTTCTAACCACTGACTGTCCTTTCTAACCACTATCCTTCCTAACAAGTCGCTGACTGCCCTTTCTAACCAGACACTGACTGTTCTTTCTAACCAATGACTATCCTTTCTAACCAGACACTTACTGTCCTTTCTAACCAGACACTGACTGTTTTTTCTAACCAGACACTGACTATCCTTTGTAACCACTGACTATCCTTTGTAACCACTGACTGTCCTTTGTAACCACTGACTGTCCTTTGTAACCACTGACTATCCTTTCTTACAAGTCACTGACTGCCCTTTCTAACCACTGACTGTCCTTTCTGACCAGACACTGACTATCCTTTCTAACCATTAACTGTCCTTTCTAACAAGTCACTGACTATCCTTTCTAACCACTGACTGTCCTTTCTAACCAGACACTGACTGTCCTTTCTAACCACTGACTACCCTTTATAACCACTGATTATCCTTTGTAACCTGACACTGACTTCCCGTTTTGACCAGACACCAACTGTCCTTTTAAACCACCGACTGTCCATTCTAACTGGATGCTGATTATCCTTTCTTACTGGACACTGAGTGTCCCCTATAACCTCACTAACTATCCCCTGTAGCTCCAACCACACAGGACCACCTTATAGACACTGAGCTGTTACCTATTGGTGAAGGAGCAATTTGTTAGCTGGCCATTGCCTGTGAGACATCTCTACATTCCTCTTACTTGATCACATTATTGTTGGCATCACAGAGTAGAGGTGTTTTGATATTGCATCCAAGCCACTTTTCAAGTTAGAAAACATTAAAAGAGAATAATAACATTATTTTGATATACAACTAACCAAACAAAGGAATGCAAGAAAGAAGGTAGTTTGAAAAAAATAACACTTTTCAATCTCTTGGAAGAATAAATGACCCTGTGATTTAAATTACTAACAATGCCTAGATGAAATTATCATGCAAGAAAATCACTGATCAAGTAATTTTTGGGCAACGATATATATTCCCTTAGCTCCCCCCCCCCCCCCAAAAAAAGGAAAAAAGGTTAGATACAATTGAAGATATATTATCACATTATGTGGACATCTTGTGACATTGAAGGAAAAACCTGACAGGGCAGTCATGAAGAACTGGTATTAAAAGTATTGTTTCATTAATCATGCAGTAATTCCCCCCCCCCCCAAAAAAAAAACACAAAGAAATAAAGATTTGTACAGAAAAAGTATATTATTTCATTGACAAAAGATTTTTTAGTAGGAAATACATTGTGTGAAGACCAGAACTTATCACCAGTTGCATTTCTGTCATGGCAGGGTTTTTCCCAAAGTACAGCCCTGGGCCTAAAGTTACACATTAATAAGTACCAACTACTTACTTAATTAAAGCAAATTAAATGCAATGAACAGAGAGTTACCAATTCACACTTAGTGACCACCTTTCATAAGCACAAATGTAAAGAAAATATATTTTTAAAAAGTTTTTTTAGATATTGTAAGAGAAAGCAACAGAATTTTATATTACTGGTATTAAATATTAACTAAAGTTAGGCATGGCTGATATCATTACCAAGAATCATATAAAGAAGATGAATAAAGTCTTGTAAATGTCTTTAGCATTGAAAATGTGCTGTGATTTGGTTGACATTGGAGGAATGAGTTGTAGCAATGTCCTGCCACCATTCGTCTGAATCAGCAAGATGAAGATATGAGTCATCAGATGATGAATAGCCAGTAGCAGGAGACAAATGAGGGCTTGTTGCAATGTCACTAGCCTCTGTGGTATTGTGATGTTCACTCTCCGACTCATCTGAAGAGCTAATTACATTTTGCTCAATATCTGCCTGACTAGAGCTATCATCTTCACGGTTAATCTGTCTGATTTGTCTCCTTCTTCTTGGATGCACACCTGAAGAATTGCTGTTTCCTGGTGTACTAGTGTTGCTCCCACTAGCTGAGGAAGACGTTTGTGTACTCGAAGCAGACATGCGTGATCGGCGTCTACGAAAACCAAATTCACTCAGAGAGTTTTCCCTGTTTCTTCTATACAATAAATTAGACCCAACAGGGGAACGGCTGCGGCTACGCTCTCTGCGTGTTGGGGAAGACTGCCGTAAGGTTCGTGATTGCCGTCGTTCCCTGTCCAGCTGTAATTGATTGGTAGGGCGCAATCCAAGCATGCCATCTAGTTCTCTTGCAACAAAATTTGCTAACGGAGAGTTGTATGGGAGTACTTCTTGAAAAAAACGTGAACCTGGTGTCCATGTAGGAGAGTTGTCACTTTCTTCTTCATCTTCAGAAAGCAGCGAAATTAATCCAGAATCCCCATCCTGGGGTCCAGTTCTTTCTGAACTTCCACTGTTTCTAGTATTCCTGATTTCTAGTGTACTGGTGTTTTTTGACTGTGCATTTTTCAGTTCTTGTATATCCTGTCTTAATTCATTTACAGTCTGCTCGAGGGTAGATACCTTACCTTGCAAATCTGTTAAGGTGGGAAAAAGAATCAAAAGAATCATCGACTGAATTCTAGTCTGATTCTCTGGTTATATTAATTTCTTACATCAAGGCTGTCAGAAATTAGTCTTCTCCCCCTTGTGATCAAATTACCATTTATTAAGTCCACCCATCATGTGTAATTAAATTGAACCAATAAAATTCAAGAGATTAATTGTTTGTATTATTGGTTTAACATCTTAAAGGAACAAAGTGCAAGACGACAATCATACAATGTCTCTTGCACTTGTTGTCAGTGGTATGTCTGTAGTAAGCACCACCTATGTTGCCTACGTGATGGGCCACCGACATGTTGATGAGACTCCTGAATTGATTCTTTGAAGTCATTTACTGTTATATAAAATCACCATGTCCAGTGAATTTACTTCTTCCAACAGTGCTGTATTCATTTAGACATGCCTCACACAGACTACACTGGAAAATATTGCTTCATGTTTGGCTTAATCTTAATTAAGAAAATTAAGTTGGGTAATCTCTGAAGATCTTGGCACTCCAGTTTCTCCAATGATAAAATTAATTTTAAATGCCAGACAGTATATTCAAGCATATGACTTTGAAAAAATTAGCAGGTAAAACTGTTACATCTTTGACCCCTTCCTCCACCTAGCCAGGTTCCCTTAACCTTTAAAACCTTGACCTTACTTCAGTTAATAATTAAAAACAATTTTCAAATACCTGCAATAAAGTTCTTTAATTTGTATAGAAGGAAAAAAAAACACAATTTTGAAGAACTTGCTACACATGCAGTAATATACCAGGAAACAACATATGAACTAACCTGTAACCAAAGACTTTAAACTCTTCATACAGTTATGGTTGACAGCCTCATTCAGTTTATATTCCAAGCCACAGCCCTGAGAGCACACCATCCTTCTAAATGGACATTCCGCCTCATGTTTATTTTTGTCTTTCCTTGGAAAAGTTGTTTGACATCCCTCATTTTCACAACCCATTGGGCCATATGGACAAGAGCGAATATGGTTTCCAAGTTGCTCGTAGTCTAATATTTCAGTGCAACCTTTGACAACAACAATTATTTCATTGAATCAGCAATTGTTAATAAAAAGTTTAACAGAAGAGAATAGAGTACACTTAAAAAAAACATCTGCTGATTCCACTCCTGAGGGGAAGTAATCCCTTATGTACCAGTCAAATTGAAGCTTCAACATCCCCCCCCCCCCGGGCAAACCCCGGGCATTTGACTGTGCATCGTGTCCCGGGAGGGGGGAATTTGAACGTTGCCTTGGAAGGGTGGGGAATTTGAACCAGATTTACCTCTTGTTCTAGCGAAATATGCCTGTGAGTTTTTTCGGTTTTTGCAGGGTTTGACGGATTTCCAAGTTAGAATTTCACCTTTGGTAGTGAATAACACTGTCAAAACGGTCTTTAAAAGAAGTTTTAAGGTGTCATCACGGCATATCTCTCTCTGAAAAGCGTGAACAGTGTTTGATTGAAGAGGAAATTTCTCTTTGAGGAGAGGTATTTCAGTACTAATGGGTCGGGCATTTGAACGGCTTTTTTGCCCCGAGGGGAGGGAATTTGAACAAGCCAACCTTCAAAAGTTCAAATGCCCGGGGGGTTGCCCGGGGGGGGATGTTGAAGCTTCAATTTGACTGGTACATTACATGTATATGGTCTATACGGGGACCTGCCACTGGACTGGGTATGGTTTTTGGCCTCCTGGCCTGAATACAGTATATAGTCTGTTCTCAAGTAAGTAAGTAAGTAAGTAAGAAACTTTATTTACGAGACTTGGAGTTTAATCCTTGACTCTAATGAACTTCTGTGTAATTTGAGTACGCTGCGTATCTGCGTTTTAGTCCTGTCAAACATGATTGCTTTTAAATTGACTAAAAACAAATCTAAGTCTGGTGACATTTTCTAAAGTACGAAAAAAAATGTACAGTTACAGGTCAGCACCCCTAGCTTAGAAAGAGAAAGAACGAAAATATCGCAAATATGTCTACAGGCACGCAAATAGAGATAAACAGTGCAGATATGCTTAAGTTATGCTTATGTAGCTTTACGTCGTCTTAATAAATTTAACTGCCTGCCTACCTTCCTCGATAAAATCACACCGGACTCGCAGTCTACCGATGATATTTCTTAGAAGTGGTAAAGCTGGCTTCATGTCATCATTCTGTAACGGCTCACGGCACGTCGGACAAGTATCACGAAAGTTTAACCACCTCGTAATGCATTCCGTGCAGAAAACATGCCGACAAGGAGACTCGATAGGATCCTCAAAAACATTGGTACAAATGCAGCATATAAGTTCAGGATTGACTTGAACAAACCTATCTTGTTCAATTCCCATAATTATGGGTGGTTTATCAACAAAAATTAGCCTTCAAAGTTCCGCTTTTAAGAAGAGCGAAAATGCGAAAGTCGACAACTTTTTCAGAATTTTCAGTTCTTCCGCCTGTTTCCCGGTAACGCGCGGTTACCCGGGTTACTAGCACCCAGTCTTCTTCGTCATATTCGGAAAGTGTTCGTTGCAGGCTCGGGAAATGACGAACTACCGATTTTTCTACAGTATTGGCTCACCTTTCCGCCGTGTTGCCAAATTAGGATATTTCCGGAAGATAAATTATTCACGCCACCAAAATGGAAATTACCATAATAAACTTTCAGGAAAGACGGCTAAATCGGAAACTATAGGATCTTCTAAAATCTTTTTTATAACTGACCATCCTTCATTCAAAATGTTATTTCATACTCTCACAATATAGCTTATAGATAGAAAAATACCTTACCTGTAATTTTGTCGACTTGTGGACGCAGTTCAAGCGTTGGAAAGAGTTTTGTGGCGGTGGATGTTTAGTTTATTTTTCATGACGGTCGGGGAGAACACTTGGAAGACTCCATTTTGATTTTCTATCATTTTGCTTTTGGGTGGACTTAACGATGGAGTTACGGGTTGGGAACAAGTACCGTCTCGGTAGAAAGATCGGAAGCGGTTCTTTTGGAGACATCTACTTAGGTAAGCTGAATTGCTACTTTTCTTGCGAATAGCCACTGTAACTCTTATAAGCTTCACCAGCTCACAAGCCCTACCTCGATTGTACGGAACTGTAACTCGTGTTTTGATCAGCTCAGAAGCTCGTTAACTTAAAAATATTATTACTACCGTATAAGCACATCATAAAATTGTGATATATGGCTGGAATCTAAACGTAGATCTTTGATTATGTTTTTTTAGGTACGAATATTTCAACTGGTGAAGAGGTCGCTATCAAATTAGAATGTGTAAAGACCAAACACCCACAACTACACATCGAAGCAAAGTTTTACAAGATGATGCAGGGCGGAGGTAAGAGATTTCCGATATTTTGGTAAGATGGGGTTTGTACATGAACATTTTCGTTTTCAGCAAACGATCTAAATAATTATTTGTGACATGCATAAGTGTAATGTGTTTATTTCCATTCTCCAATATTTATGAAGTTTATGTTTCAAACAGTGCAAGTTTAATTCTGGCTATCGCAAATGGTTGAGGTAGTGATAACAAGGAGGGCTTTGACAATGTAATTTATGCTAGAATTTTGTAGTTCGTGGTTTATTTCTAGTACAGCGCAGTTTCAAGGTTGTGGAATGTATGCTTCAGTGGATGTGTTGTGAAATAATTTTTGCATGCCAAAGTTCATTGGAGGAACACGTAAATTCTTGTGGTCACGTTCTCATTACATTCCACTTCAACTGAAGACCAATAACTTATCTATTACTATACAGACTTTCATGAAGGGATTTTTTGAATTCCACACTATTTACCATGAGGCTAATATATATATTATGTTTAAAATTCATTTGAAAAGGATGACAAAATTAATGATCTCCAAAAACCGAGAGATGACTGTCAAAATTCTATTCTTCCTCTGGGTAATTGATAAGAGACAGACCACCTCCAGCACACAAACTGAGTTGCATGGATGTACAATCTTCTCACAGGACATGCTACAAAAAAGATGTACCTGTAAACATATTTTTAAAAATTATGGTTGGAGGAATAATTTTGATTCAACACTTGCTGTGATTCAAGCTCTACACTCTCTGCTCTGTCTCTATTGGAACGTGACTTGAATGTTATTTGGCTTGACAGCGAGGAAGTCAAAATCAAAGTGTTTGTAATTGAGCGTCCTATTTTCTGCAGTCAAGGATAAGGGTGAACATATCTGTCATGATCCTTTGCATGATTATTTGGAAATTTTATCTCAGTTTAAAGGAGATAAATAATTGTTCAATGAGAAAAATTGAAGGACTTTGAAATCTTTAAGATCAATATTGCCCAGCAAGTCTTCTGAGTTTACCCTCTGGAGGATTTGCAGGGATGTGGCTAAAATATTTCATGATAAAAGGTTTGAACTGGCCATTATCTTGTTATCAACAGTTGGTATACCTAGCATCAAGTGGTGTGGTACAGAAGGTGACTACAATGTGCTGGTCATGGAGCTCTTGGGACCAAGTCTAGAGGATCTGTTCAACTTTTGCAACAGAAAGTTTAGTATAAAAACGGTGCTACTCTTGGCTGATCAGATGGTAAGTGGTAGCAGTTACTTGTTGTCTTTTATGTATTAAACTGGTGCAGTGTAATTATTAATCTGTACAAGTTTTTATGTGCAAAGTTGCAAGTGATAGTTTGGACAATTTTGAAATGTCAAGATTTGGTAATTTAATTTGAAATACTGCATTTCACTAACACGGATTGCAAGATTGATGTTAATGTTAATTGTGCAGTGTTTGACGAGCTGGCCAAGAGAATGAAATGTGGTTGTTTACGACTTATAATAACATTGGCTTTATGCATGTTTACATCAGACTGGTTAATTTCACCCCCAAGCTTTGCTTTTGAAGTGTGAGCCTGTGGTTATGACTTCCCAAAGCAGCAAAGTTAAAAAGAATACTCACACAGAAACAGTGTGGATTGCCCATGTGCTTGCAAAGAATTTCTTACAAATGAGGCTTGGTAATGAATTTTGAACTGGTGACGTAACATGGATATAAAGGCCTATTAATTTTTCTGGTGGTCCTTAGAATGTTTGACCAAGCCTTTCATGATGTTGATTTTTTTACAATTTTTTCTGTTTTTTTCTCTCAGATCAGCAGAATAGAGTATGTTCATTGTAAGAATTTCATTCATCGTGACATCAAACCTGACAACTTTTTGATGGGGCTGGGGAAGAAAGGAAGTTTAGTGTACATCATCGACTTTGGATTGGCAAAGAAATACAGAGACCCACGGACACACCAACACATACCATACAGAGAAAACAAGAACCTTACTGGAACAGCCAGATATGCCAGTATAAACACTCATTTGGGAATTGGTATGTAATGTTGTGAGCCTTTATCGTTCAATTCTTAATAGATACGTAAATAACTAAATACACTGTACATTGTAAGTAAATAAATAAATAACTAAATAAATAATAGTCCATTGGATTGAACAAGCTGTAATGATCATCAAGCCGGTGCTTAACTAACCTACTAGCTAACAAAGTAAATAAATAAATAAATAAACAAACAAAAATGTCGAGGAACAACACATCACTTGGAAGTCGTTTTTGTGCAGGTCTTTGAATATGGAAATGTTGGTTTTCTGTTGGGCAAAACTGCAGAAAAAACTGGAAAAACTGGAAAACTTGGAGAAACACCATGAGAGCAGGGACAAGAACTGATGACAAACTGGAACCAAAAATTCAATTTGTGAGATGCCAAGCTGGGGTCAAGCAACAAAAAATCTTAACCTTTATACCTGCGGCGTTTTTTGACCAAATTTTTCTGTGGAGTTTTTGGTTGATCGACCGGCTCGACTGTCTGTTTCATATCTGTCTGGAGTTTTGTCATGTTGTGCCGGTTGTGTTGCGTTGTGTTGTGTTGTGTTGCGGTTAGCTGTGTGTTGTGTTGTTGTGCCGGTTGCGTTGCGTTGTGTTTCGATCTGCTGTTTGTTGTGTCGTCCGGTTATGTTGCATTGCATTGCATTGTGTTGCAATCTGCTGTGTGTTGTGTGGACCGGTTGTGTTGTGTTGCGTTGCGTTGTGCTGTTGTCATGCATTATATCTGTTTTAGTTCTCTTTCGTTGCGTTGTGTTGTTCCTGTTGTGTTGCTTTTTCATTCTTGTCTGTTGTTGTTGTTGGTATTCTTTTGCTCTCCGTTGAGTTGAGTCGCATTGCTTCGCCTTGCTTTGGGCTGTTCTTGCCTTGTGTTCGGGATGGTATTGCTTTCTTTGTTTTGCCTTTTTACCGGCTGTGTTGTCTTGTGTTTGTTCCGTTGCGTTGTGTTGTGTTGCGTTGTGTTCTGTTGGTATTTTTTGTTGTCGTTGTGTTGCGTTGCGTGAGTTTTGTTTTGTGATGTTGTGTGTGTCGTTGCATTGTGTTCGGTTGTTGCATTGCGTTGCAGTGTTGTGTTGTGTTGTGTTGTGTTGTTGACAAATCATGTCTAATAACCCTTCTTATGTTTTAGTAACACCTCGACACAACCCGACAAACTATACCACCTGCTTAACACCTGGACCAACCCAACTAACCTCACTCACTGCCAGACAAAATCTCGACAGGTCGACGCGACTCGACCAACACAACAAACGACTTATTTATCAAGTAGATCAACCCAACTAACCCACTCACTGCCAGACAACATCTCGACAGCTGGACGCAACTCGACCAACGCAACAACCGGCTTATTTATCAAGTAGATCAACCCAACTAACCTCACTCACTGCCAGACAACATCTCGACAGCTCGACGCGACTCGACCAACGCAACAATCGGCTTATTTATCAAGTAGATCAACCTGGGCAACTAACCTCACTCACTGCCAGACGACAGCTCGACGCGACTTGACCAACGCAACAACCCTCGATGATGTATAACTATTGTATGTAGTTGATATACACTAATTATGACGAGGATCTCTTCTCCTATAACATTAACATAAAGGAGGCCAATTGATTTTCTTTAAGGGAGAACAAAACGTTGTCAGTTTTTCGGGGTCATTTTTTTTTTACGAATAAGTGAATTTTCAAACATTAGCCCAGTTTTTTAGGGTCATTTTTTGCAATAAAGTAAGGACAAGTGAATTTTCACAAATTAGCCTAATTTCTTCTGGCTTCTTATATCAAGCCCCGAAATTTCTCACATTGTTCTTTAAGAAGTTAGGCTTTTGTTAGCATATCGAAATGTTAAAGACATGATCTTTTAGCCAACTTCAGTTCCAACTTAAGGTACATGAAAAAAGGGAAGGGTGGTGACTAAAGCTGTTCCCATTTTGGTGTACGAAAGTATGAGATGTTTGTCTGCCAGTACAGGAAGCGCTTCCCAAATGCCAGGAGATTATTTTAAGGTGAAAACTAAACAGAAAAATAAAGTGTTTGGATGTGGAGAAGACACGATGGAAGATGTGCTTAAAGTAGTGGCGTTGGTCGAGCTCGTCGCGCTGGTGAAGCCGTTGTCTGTCGGTCGAGTTGTTCCGTCCTGTGGTGGAACGAAGGTAAATGATAATAGAAAAATGTCAAGCGGAAGCAGTAGCAAATCGCAACACAACACAACGCAACACAACAGGGAAAAGACAAGAACAATACACACAGCAAATTGCAACACAACAGGGAAAAGACAACAACACAACACACAGCTAATCGCAACACAACACGACACAACGCAACACAACCGGCACAACATGACAAAACTCCAGACAGATATGAAATAGACGGTTGAGCTGGTTGATTGACCAAAAACTCCACGGAAAAATTGGGTCAAAAAACGCTGCACATTTGTTAACCTTCACTTTCCTTTGATCTTCTCACTAAGGAGTCTCATTTTACTTTGCAGAACAAAGTAGAAGAGATGATTTGGAATCACTTGGCTACGTTCTCATGTATTTTAACTTGGGAAGTTTGCCATGGCAAGGTCTCAAGGCAGCTACCAAGAAACAGAAGTATGAAAGAATTAGTGAAAAGAAAATGTCCACGCCAATTGAAGTCCTCTGTAAGGGGTTCCCATGTAAGTGTTTACGACTTTTGAATAATGGTAGCACACTTGGTAAATACCTGATGTAAGCAAAGGTAGTCCTGACCTATAAGAAACATAATGTGATTCCAATGGTTTTCATCAAGTGCTAATGGCCTGCAACATTCACTGACTACAATCCACCATATGGAAAAAGATGGCAGCTGTACATTTTACCACAATACCTTGCGAACCTAACACGGCCAATAGGCATATAAAAAGTCATATTTTTGGCATAAATTGGTCCCTGTGCTAGCAACATGGTGTATGCTAAGTTTGAAGTCTTAAGAACCTTTCTTTGCATTTTTATGAGCGTTTTTTTTTTTATGAGAATTATGTGTAAATGTACCAGTCGCCATCTTTTTCGGTACAGTGGATTGAACCAGTTCACCCAGAGCTTATGAAGTTAATAGCGTGATAACTCTCTTCTGCCACACAATTTGCCTAGCATATGGAGTGTGATTTAAGAAATTTCTATTTGCTCATCCTATCAACAGCCCTGATCCCCCATTTGGGATTTCACTGCCTTTCATAAAATTTGTTGAAGTGTCTATTTCCAGCCCTCCTGATGCAGAGTCCATAATATCCATTGTTTAATCCACTATCCCTGTTTTCACTTTCCTGCACTTATATTATACCTGTATTTTGTATTTTATATTGCAGCTGAGTTTTCCACGTACTTAAACAACTGTCGGTCACTACGCTTTGATGACAAGCCTGACTACTCTTACTTACGGCAGCTTTTCCGCAACCTGTTTCATTGTCAGGGATATGTGTACGACTATATCTTTGACTGGAACCTTCTCAAATTTGTAAGTTAGCTTGTTTATTTAATTAATTAATTAATTTTTTTAATTAACATTATTTAAACAGAGATTTCCAGTTCAGCATGCGCTGGCTTAAATGGGGCCCTTTAAACTATCTATTAACTTTCTAATAAAGACACAAAGTGCGAAATAACCTTTAAAAATAAATAAATAACACACACAAAGAATAAGTAATAACAGTAAAAGGCCTGTTGATGAAACCACTTGTTAGCATCTGAAGTGCTTTTTTAGGCCTGATTTAAAGGCCTTAAGTTTTTACTTGGCCTTTTTTAGGTACTTTTATGTACAAAATCAACACTGTTGGCGTCATGGCACTTTTTCTAGAGGTTTTCCTTCACTATTTAAATCTCATGATCAGTGTTCAGGTTTGGTGGAGGAAAAAAGTCTAGTTATTGCAAAAATAATATTTGGAATTCGTGTGCATTAGCCGAGAGTACTGTATTTTCTCGATTAAACGCTGGGGGCGTTTATTTAAAACTAGACCTTGTAGACCCGGCATTTATTTGAACCCGGCATTTATTAAATAGGGCTATTTTCATCATTTTTGACAGCGTTAATTTTTCAGTGGTCTTTACTACTTTAACCCTTTAAGCCCTAAGCCCTGATGAAAACGAAATTTCTCTTTACATGATCACTGCTTGTTTGAACATTCAAGTGACAAGAATAAAGGAAGTGATCACTGAGGATAAGATGTCTTGATATTTAGACAAATTCTCCTTACTAGTTCCATAAGAAATGTATGGAGATCAGTAATGAGAATATACATTTTTATATCAGCGCTTAAAGGGTTAAGTGAACTAAGTGTGCAGCAAAATATAGGAAAAACAGGAACAAAATGTCACCGATTTCATCTCTAGTCAATAAAATTCAAAACAAGGCTGGAGAATTGAGTGCTAAGTAGAGTGTGGAGTTCATTACTCCAACTCCCTTTAGCTGGAATGAGCGAAATAAATTGAAATAATGTGCTGGAATTGATATAACTGACTTTCAATAAGAACAAGTTACAGTAAGGTTCAGTTGCAAATAAATGCCAGTACCTCGAATAAACGTCAGGGGCGTTTATTTCAAATTTGACTGTGTAGACCTGGCATTTATTCGAGAACCGGCATTTAATCAAGAAAATATGGTATTACAATTAAGAATATTTATTGTAACTTGTATCTGGGAATATGACTTGTCTTCAAGATTAACCTTAATTAAACTCAACAACAATGGATGGGCTAAAACTACATGAATTTTTGAGTTAATTAATATCTTAGAAGAACTGGACGACATTCAACATCGTTCTCATTTTGAGCACTGATATATTTGTTATGCAAGAGGTCATGCTAACTAGACAGTACTGAATTCTTCCCCCAGGGTAGTGGACGAGAACCAGATCCTGGTGCTGACCGGGGAGACCGGGTACCAAGGGGAGTTGACAAGGTGCTTGAAAGGGAACGTGAACCACGGGAGCCAGAGCGAGATCGGAATCACAGAAGCTCCACCACCCGTGCCCTGGCTGGTGGGGCATCTGGTCGACTGCGGGAACCAATGAGTGCTGCCACATCCTCACCAGTTGGTAAGTGCATGTGCATGAAATCACCGGTTTGTAATTTCAACCTTTCTCACCTTGCAAATGTAAAAAAAGTCTGTTGTAAAATAAGGTGCAATGTACACTGTACATGGATTGAACCTGCCTGTTTTGAACCTGTATTCCTTGATGACTTCTGATAAAATTTTCCTGGTTTTTACACGACGTTCCAGGTGCTCAAAGACCAATCTCACGTGCCGAGAGAGAACGCCGAATCACACGCCTCCATCGTGGAGCCCCAGCCGATGTCACGGGTGGTGATCTCCCACGTGGCGACATATCCCGGATGTCAGGGGCACATGTCCGCTCGACACCTGTTATGACTCCAACCTCTTCAGGAACTGGGTTGAGGCGAGCCAGTGGAACAAGACAGGAGAGGGAAGTCATGGAACTCACTGCTGTGCGCCATACTACCAAACATTTCTCGCGTCCTCCAAAATGATTTAATAATGGATTTCCAGTGCTTATTTCACTCAGGATATTAATCTTTGCCATCGTGGGTTTGAGTTTAATTTCCTTAGAAGACAAATTCCATAGGAAAGCGGTTTTTGTATTTTTTTTTCCAATCCTATTCATACTTTCCTAGCCCCCATTAGTCTTAACCTGTGGTCACGAGTACTGTTTGTGCCATTTCCAAAACGATTTCCTATTGTTTTCAACCTTGATTTCTATATAGTAATCTTTTGTCAAGGAAAGTGATGTGTATTGGGTTATTCGGTGTAGTGAGAATTGTAAGTGACATGTTTATGCCCTTTCCTTTTTTTGCCATTGCATTGACAAGTTTTGGTGGCAGGAACACCACAAATAGTATTGTTTTCAAAGTAAAATATTGCGCTTAGAACTTTTTCTAAAGCAAATAGTATTTGCTTATTTAATTACATTCAAGCATTTTCGTTTGTATTTTGCTGGGTCTTTTTCTTCAGCTATAAAGAAGTATTGCAAATATTAATTGGGCAATACTTGGTCTAACAGTTTTTAGTGATTCTTTAGGAGTAAAATGTAAAATGTAAATGACATATTTCACCCCTCACTCTAAAGGTGAAGTCTTGAGTTGCCGTTGTCACCCTTTACCCTTTAGTCCCTGATATAAAAATGCATATCTCCTTACTGTTCTCTGTACATTTCTTATGGACCTTGTAAGGAGAATTTGTCTAAATATCAAGACATCGTATCCTTGGTGATCACTTCCTTTATTCTCATCACTTTAATGTTTGAACAAGTATTGATTTACGTAAAGAGAAATTTCATTTTCGCCACCGTTAGGGGTTGAAAGTTAAAACAAAAGCTGGTCACCAGCACTTTCCATTTCTGGTGTTTTTCCCCTTGTTTCAAACTTAAGTCCTCTCTTGAGAGTGAAGGGATTACAACATAATGCACAAATCTGTGACCTCTCCTACAGTAGTAAATTCGCATTCCTTCATGAGATTGACCAGCCAGACTGTAGTCAAAGATAGCTTGCAGGAAACCAAATGAGAGCCATGCGTTTAACTTGAGTTCTTTTTGTTCTTTTGAAGCTGTCCCAGATTGCTGGTTGTATATTTGAACTTTTCAAAGTATGTGAATTAACTGGGAGTGGTTACTGTTTTGCCCGTTGCACTGTAATGATTGAACTGCACAACTGGTGAAGGGTGTGACACATGTACTGTCACTGAATAGATTTTTGCCACTTGGACAGAATTTCTTCTCTGATTTTGATCATTCGCAATGTGTTTTTGTGGTTTTCCTTGTTTCAAACCATCGTCAGGAAATCGCATTTTGTCTTGAGTCAAATTTGTTACCAACTAGATTGCACGTGGTCAAGTATTAGACTGGAGGTGGAACAGAGGATTGACAAAACCTGTTCAGTAAAACCAGTTTGAAAATAATGTACAGTACAAAGAGACCACTTTGACGTAACAGTTTTTCGTTGCATCTGTAGGTAACGTTTGGTCAAATTTAGGTGATTCGTACTGTAATTGTAAGTTAACTTTAAACTCTTGTAAATATTAATACGTTTCACTTAACAGTTAGACCACATAATTTATATAGATGTAGTCTGAAGATTGTACAGAGTGTAACAAGACGAAGACCCAACCTGAAGCATGTGTCTTATTTCTTGTGTCTAACCAGTGCGTGGGCTAATTGCTGGGGACCATCGAAAGTGCCAGCTGCTCAGGCTGATTTCCCCATCCATTCGTGAAGGAGAAATCTCCGTTTTCAGGAAATTTCAACATCGAGCAGCGTTTATGATAATCTCCGTCTTCGGTGTTTTCGACTCGTTTCCGTATGGATGGAAGAACTAACCGTCTAAAGCTCACAGTTTTAATTTAGAATCGAATGAAATCGGGAATTTGTTGGCGCACATAGATAAGCACAGCCTCCACAACCAATTTTGGATTATTGATGTGGACCTTGTCCACTTACGTTTTATTTGTGAGAGCTGGGTGTTAAATACAGTCAAGAAAAATTGGGGATTGAAATAATATTATTCCCGTTCGTTATCTCTCCGCTCAGCACAATCTGAAGGCTTGGAGGAGGCAATCTCTTAAGACATTTCCAAGGCGTCCGATTCTTGGCACTAAGGTTAGTCAACCCCCAGGCACGGTTCATCTCTTATTGCAGTGGTTTCAGGGATAGGATGCTATACTCCTAGAGTAAATCTCCGCTTGTCCTCGGGAGGTGGGAAGCGTAAAAGAGGGAAAACCGTTGGACGCAGAGGTGTCAAAAGAAGTGCTCATGAATTCTACCTCGATTTAGAGGCGCTGGCGGGAGGGATGGCGGGGGGGGGGGGGGCGGAAGCTGAGGGGGCCTATGGCAACTGGAAATAGAACCCTCCGCAGGACTTCATTAGTGAGTATCTACACAATAAACCAGAGCGCGGACGATCTCATTCCGACATAAATCTTTTATTAAGGCACTTTGCATAAAACTGAAACTCAGTAACAGTTTTCTAGAAGAATAACAAGACATGCCGCCTTGATCCACATTCGACGCACTTAAAAACTTTAAAACGATAGAAACGCTGTTAAAATTTTGTTAAAATTGCGGAATATATTTCGCTCTTGGAGCGAAATATATTCTCTCTATTTAGCGGCTGACGCAGCGAAATATATTCTCTCTATTTAGCGGCTGACGAGGCTCGAATAGCGAAATATATTCCCGGCAATTTTATAAAACAAAATTTTAACAGCGTTTATATCGTTTTAAAGTTTTTAAGTGCGTCGAATGTGGATCAAAGACGGTATGTCTTGTTATTCTTCTCGTTGTTCGAACACATTCTTGGCCTCAGTGGCCAAAATTTCTCAGAAGTAACAGTTTTCTATAGAGCGCTTTTACTTAACCCGTAAAATAGATACTAAACTATTACGCACTGTTAAACACTAATTCCATTGTTTTCTTTTGTTCAACTTTGACTATTAGACGCTAATTGCTAGATATTGTTCCACGGGTTAAGCAAAAGCACTCTAATCTAGTCTATGTATACTTATCTACTCTCTCTAAAAAGTTTCCTCGTCCCTTTTAAAATGATATTTTCAGAATTTCTGGCTTTAATACAGCCATGGGTCTCTTTGCCAGCACGAGACATCCTATAAATTCCGCGCAAATTCCATCATTTGACAAATGGCTTGAAAAAGGTCTCGACTCCTGAAGAAATGACTGTGCATATACATGAAAGAAAGATGTATTTCTAGTTTATTTCTAGTTTATTTATAGTTTATTTATAGAAATTTTCTAGTTTATTTTCTAGTTTATTGTATTTCTAGTTTATTACAGACCTTTGTAACACGGCGCCATGTTCAGTTCCCGGAGAATAAAAAGCTTTGTTTTTCCACGTCTAAACTCGTTCTCAAGTTTTCCACTGCGAGGCTAGACGGGGAAAATGTTTTGTTTTTATGCTAAATAGTAGCCGTGTGAAAAAGGTGTATACCTTTGGTTTATCAGTGGCCTCCCCTTGAGAAGACAATTCTCTGGGCGTAGAACAATTGCCTACACCTGATTACACCTCTCGCGTAATAACATGCTTGTTATACATACATGCCAACACTGAGGGAACAATTTTGCTAACTTTCCAAACAATTGATAATGGTGACGATTGTCTGATCATCTGAAATTATTTACGCTTCTAACGGGGAACCGAGGTATTTACTTTACAGCCTTCGCAGATTTGCATACAGATTAACAGGCACTATGGGTCCGGACGGATCAGAAGTACTTCTGGTGAAACGTTTAGTCTGACAGCCTTCATAAGGAAATCTTTCGCCTCTCCAGAACAGTGTTTTCCTTCATTGGGAAAATTTTTTAAATAAACTGATTATCTCTCACCAGGAGAGGATGACTATTTCCTAGACTGCGAGCAGTCGTTTTTTTTTTCTTCAAGGACGCATCGCCGATCGGATCTCCCCGAAATCCCGTCATTCCCGAGCCATTCTCCACGCGCTTTACCCAAGGGGGGATACTCGAGTAGTTTTTGTGTAGATATGTGCCGCCCAGGCCTCCAAAATTAGACCCCGTTTTAGACGGGTTTTGCATTTTGCAAATGATACCTCCTTTTAGAAGTTATTTCTTTGTTTGTTCGACTTATACCTCCGAAATACATGTTTTTACGCAAACCAGGTTGTGTTATTTTCCCCGGTTAGATAATTAGCCACTTAATTATTTCCCTATATCTTGACGCTTTCGTGCGTTTGCAATACTACACCCCGTCCTCGAAAACGTCTCAAATTTCGATACCCCGTTTTAGATCGAAAGTCCCAAAATCACGACCCGTTGGGCGGCCCATACTTGTATAGGTATCATGAAAGAGTGCCCCCCCGGGCGCTATACTATCTTTTGAAGAAAAATTACTACTGTTCGCAGTCTAGGTATTCCCAAGGAGCTCCTGTGTCGAGCGCGGTGCGCGTAATTGTGGGAATAATAGGATGGATTTTCGCATCAAGCGTACTCGTTCTTTGCTTTCCCGCGTTTTACAGATGAAACGCACTTGCATCAGGAGACTCCTCGCCTGAGGACGAGGTAGACATAAGGACATCGACGAAACAACCGCCAGAAAATTAAAACGGGGATGTTTAATATCATGTCCGGACCCTTAGTAAGTTAACTCTATAGGAAGACCAACTACTCATTAAGTTAAAATTATATCCTTACGTTCTAATATACATTTATTCTAAAATTTTGGCTAGTTAACAGTAACAGCTATTAAATAATTTCTGTACTCTGACTTATAAATAGGTGAAATTTTTGGTTAGGAACTTGTTGAAAACTGGTCAAAATCAGCGAAAGATAAAAGGCTTTTTCAGTTGTGTGTGTGTTTTTGAACAAAAAAGATGATTACTTCATTTGTTTTTCAAAGAGCAGTAGAATAGACCCTTTACTATTTCTACGGCCATCTTACCTATTAAAAAGGCAAACATGGCAATATTACCGCCAATGTATCTGTGAAAAGACCATTTCCAAGTTACCAGTGAACCTCTGTTTTTAAAGCGAGGCCCGGTGCACAGCTTCTGAAAATGAATTTTCATTCACATTCAAATGAAACTAATAAGAGGTTGTACACCAGCTTCTCTTAAGGCAGTTCGGAAATGGCCTGTTTTTTTTGTTGTTTTATTTTCTCATCTCGAAACTCCGTTTGAATCAGCAATAAATACAGAAACAACACGCATTTTTATTTACAGTGAATATAATAACATCTTTAAGTTGCGCGTTGCAATTTGTTCCATTTCTGGCACTGAATCACGTCATTAAGCCCCTAGTCGTGCTCAAAATGGTCTCGTCCCATTGTGAACATACCAAGGCCCCAAAGAAGTGGCTCCCTCCCGAGAAACTTTAAAATGTAATTATTTTGTACGATACTAAGGAAGAAATTAATACGTAAACAAGCCAGAGAAATATCAGGAAAAAACCTGTAAAATATTTGGGCAAACTCGGTCCCCCGAGTTCCGCACGGCCCATAAACTTGGTGTATCGACGAACCATCAGAAGAGCGATACAGATGACCGCACAAATGCTGTACGTTACGACACTGACTGATAATGATCCCGCGTCGACTAAGAACTTTGTGCCCTACGAATCAATAAAATTGTAGTTTAGCAAATGATAGACGGAATCACGGTAGTTATCCGGCACGCAAACGTAAAGGCAGCGTCCTTTTCCGCCTTGTGTAGAGGAGGTGACGACTACACTGTTTTCGGTTGCTATGCAAAGCAAAGGAGGTTATAACAGCTGTTACTTTTGACGGAGAGAGGCAACTGGTATTTTTAAAAGCAAACCATGGCGTACGTGTCGACGGAAACAACAGTAAGACTAAGTTTACACCTAATGAGAAATTTTCGGTTTGTAACCCGACCGGGACGATTTTAATTTACCCTACATTCATCTTTTTGTTTTTGAGCGTGAACGGTCAAACAAATCCATTAGCAAAACGTCTAGGATTTCTATTGAATGTGGAGACATTTTGCCCGGTACAAAAAGACATTTTGAAAAAGGTAAAAAGACTGATTTTATCAAGATACACTAGCACGGTTGGCTGCTTTAGACCTCAAACAATCATTTCTTTCGGTTGGCAAATTTAAACGTTTTTCTGAGAGTGAAAAAAATAAAAAGTCGTTTTCTGCCAACTCTGGAGGAAACCCCGAGAAACTAATTAATGATCGTGAATTTGAAACAGCAGGTCCCCGAGTTGTTGTCCGTGTACACAAAACAGTGCAATTTGCAAATTTTATTTCAGTGTGTTCGGTTTGAACAAGTGCAAAGACTTGACGGCATAATTATTATTGTTTATTAGAGCTCTTACGTTGACAGTGTGATAAATACAAGCTATCACCCAAGGCGTTCCCAGACCCAAGAAGACATTCACTGAGTTGCTTCCGGTTACATTCCCAACAGCAGCGTCCGCGTGCTTCTCATTCATAGCCGCATTCCTACTGGCAAACAAGTCTGGAAGACTGGTGCCGAGCGCTACAAACGTAATGGCGGTCACTTCCGCCTTCAGTCCAACCAGGCAACCAAATATGGTAGCCAGGTCACCAACAACGACAGTGAGGAGTCCGATCATACACAGGGCGACGCCGAAGGTTAGCCAGCCGCCAAGCCAAGTACATGGAGGACAAATTGCAAAGATCACCTGTTGAAAAAGATGGACCGTTTCATCTCTTAAGGTAGGCCTTAGGTAGGTCATAGGTTTGTTTGAGCGCGGTCTGTGAATGAGGTACTGGAGTGTGACCGTTCTACCAAAAGCTATTCAGTGGTGAGGTTTATTGTCCTGTACAAGAGAACTTTAACTTTTTGTTTTTGCATGAAATCCAAGAGAATGAACGTTCAAATGGAAACTACCGAGAAGTATATTCCTGTGATGCTGTTTGACAATTCAAATGAAAGATGTTGAGCAGTAAATTCGTGTGGTAGTGGTCGTTCTTCAATAGATTGGTGCACGATGAAAAAGGCGTGCGACGGCACAAGGAGAAGGGGCTATCAACGAAGTTTTGTACGGAGAGGCTCCGCCCGAGGTTCAAACCTTACATTTAATCCTTTTAATATAATACTTTTCATTAAAGAAAATGGTACCCTTTCCTTTTACCTACAGAAAACTGAATTGTACCTTTTTATACCTTAAATTTGAAAAAAAATAAAATAACAGAACAACGTAGTGAAGTCACCCAAAGTTTCCAAGTTTTTACGTATTTTTGCGTTAAAATCTTCTCCAAAATTTTGCGACTTTTTTCAGTACTTAGACGTAACACCTATCTCTTTCAGTTTACGGCGTTTTCCCTCTAAAATACCAAAACAACAAATTTCTCTTTCTTCTCGTATAATGCAAGATAACAGAAGACGAAAGGGAGTTCCCGCCCCAGGTAGGGGGGCAGCTTTAGTTAAAAAGAAGGAAATTCAACTCACCTTCCAAGCAAAAGTAAGAAAGTGCATGACGTAATCAAGGTTGGTAGCATTCTCTACATCTCCTCCATTCACTGACATAGCTTCCTTAAACTGAGTCCCCCATGTTTCAGATCCAAGCTCCAAGCGGTGAAGGTTTAAATGCGTCAGTGATACAACACGGTCGAACAAACGGCGATACTCTGAATGAAAAAGGAAATCACACGATAGAATAATAACACTTGATGGGGAAACTGATGGCTTACTCCGTCAATACTACCATTAAGAAAGAAAATAACCGGCAAAGGCCATCTGCAATTCGTCACCAGCTCATCTTGCTGTTCTTAAAATTGGCCTATCAGGAAGCGATTGTTGGAAGTCTTCGTGACAATTAAATTTTTCCATTTTGGAGAGCCTTTTTTATGCTTCTTTTAGTAAACTTTCCACTAAGCCTCAATCTTGTTACGTTTCTGATCAAATCGCAGAGACCACGAACATTTTCACATGATGTGGTTTCAGCAAGTGCAGTCTGCATGTGCAGTGTATGCAAATGTAAGCGACGCCATGCAGGACCCTACGAGTGCGTCGCACCTATTGTGTGTATCAGGATAGCCTGTGAGAGGAGGATATCACTAAGGTAAGAAAACGGTTTTCAATTGGGCATCGTAATAGAGAGTCAACGTATTCAATATGGCTAATTTCAATAGACGCAAAGCAACACAATGAATCAATGACAAGTCACGATTGGTGCGGGATCTACTTTCAATTGGTTGAGAACGTGGCCCGAATTCCTTTTAAACATTCACAGAGTGAACCAAACCCGAGAGCCAAAGAAAACAAGAATGATTTTCGACTCTTAATTTGAAAACTGTTCTATAAAAAGGACTAAATCAAGTTGACTGAAGCTTACCGTCATCATTCACAATGGTGACTGCCGCACTCTTAATTTTTCCAAGATGTGCGCCATCCGAGGTTCCAGTGAGTTCCACAAGGAAGGTCTCGTCCTTTTCAAAGTCTTTGTCATCAATTACGTCAATAGGGATATACTTTACTTGCTCGCCATGTTCAAACACCAGAGTGCCACAGCCTCCGTGATAATCCTTGCCGTTCACTGCTGTTTGATCAATTGTTTTCCAATGGACATCCACCTTCCCGTCAGTCCCTTGGCTCCTTTCCACCTTGATAAAGGCTTTGCCGATGCTTTCTTTGATGACGTAGCTTGGGTTCTCAAGCGTGAAGGTTCCAGGCTCTAGAGATGTGGAAATAATTCAACAAAAGGGGGAATCACAGGCAGATCCAGTACTTTCTAGGGGGTCTGGACTCTGGCGGTAAATTTTCCCAGTAAGTTTTGAAAGAGCAGAGGGAAGTTACTGGACAAGGAGGGGGGAGGGGGGGGGGGGGGGGGCTCAACCCCATCCCTGGAACCGCCCCTGGGAATTAAACGAGAACTTGAGGTACCCTTCAAGCAGAGGTACAGTGTATATTGATCGCTTTATATTGGCGAGCTAACCGGTATGCAGTGTGGACCAAGATCTGCTACTAGCGTAACGAGAGTTGACGTGAAAGGTTCGCCTTATCTTGTCACTTGTCTGTAAAACATCATCTGTGGTGACCTCTCCCCTTCTCATGCCTTTTAAGTACCACCTACTCTATACATGTCACACAGCTTACTGAAAACACTTCTTCTACTTATTGCTTACCATCGTCGTTTATAATGGTTACTTCAGTGATACTCTGTTCTCCGATATCCACCGTGTCGTCCTTGTAATCAAACCTCGACAGCTTCAGAAAGAACACTTCGTTTTCTTCCCATTCGTCGTCATCGATAATTGTAACGTCGATGTGTTTGAGGTTTTCTCCAGGTTTGAAGACAAGTACGTCCTTCTTTGCTTCGAAGTCTGATCCAGCTATTGCAGTACCGTTAATAGTCTCATAACTAGAAAAGAAAAAAAAGAAAAAGACGTAAAATTGAAGCATTTTATTATTCTACAATTTTCAGAGCAATAACTCCTGAAATTTTTTGCATCGACCCTAAAGTAACAATAGACAGATGATTGCCCCACCCTCCCCCGAGAGTTATGATCTCAAACGCAACTTGAGGTGTCGTGTAATAATCCCCGATAAAATTTAGTCATGGGTTTCGAGTGTTAAAGGAGAAGAAGAAAGAAAAGAACAAGAAGACGAGGACTGAAAGAAGAGAGAAATCGCAGTCTGAGCAAACAGATACTGGACACTTTTGTCGACAAGAAGACTAGTGTTGTTTTTGTGCGTACGGTTTCGATTGATCACATTTTTATGGAGATCAAAACGTTTAAAGAGGGCTGGGAATCAATACTTAGTTAACAGTGAACATATGTTTTCTTTGCTACGAGGTCTACACACTTACTTTACAGTGGTGGTGAGTTTAAGGTTGCCAGTTCGTTTGACTCCAATCCTCACAAGTTTGTCGCTTTCAAGAACAGCACATTTAGGAGCAGCAAACTCAACTTTGGCCGGCTGTACTTTCCCCGCTGAAGATACAATTAAAAAAGAGAGCAAAGTCATGCATGTGGCTTAAACCAACTCGTGAAACCAAAACCAAAGAAATCATTCTGGTCAGGCACGTGCACAAGTCAACAAACAAATAAACAAACAAACAAACAAACAAACTAAAAAGGCAGAAGGGACAACTGAATAAGAACTGGAAGTATGTATATGTAGCTATAACTGGCGCCAGTAAGGAGCTATGGAAAAGCAAACCCTGAGGAAACACGGAACTCTTTCAACACAACTCCATGACTGGTGAATACTAATGCAGAAAATGCAAGGAATACTTACCTAAGGCATGGCTCATGATGGCAGAAGCACCAGATGACGAGAAGCCAACTTCAGATAACTCCTCATAGATCTACAAAATAAATTGTATTAACAAAAATACGACAAAAGCAGTCTTTGAAAAAAAAAAAAAAGAGAAGAGGCCACGCTTATTATATCTAGATAAAGAACGAATTTTCTGGAACCACACTTTCCTTTTCGACTCATGTCAAACGTAATCCACGATCGTAATGACTTAATCCCGGGTTAAAAGGGTAATTAACTGTGTACAAAATACGTAAGTACGAACACGATATTTTCATTCTCACGGGCATAGTTTAGAGCTCGCAGATTGTGATTCCTAGGAGTGCGTTTTCCTTTTCAGGTTGAAGCTCTGGATTAAAACCCTAGACATTGTGGCCTTTTGAATGGTGCTGTTGTCACAAACCACTTACCACTCTTAGTTTAGGATCCATCTTTGGTCTCAGCTTGTGACTGCCACCAAGGTCTCTTATTGCACCGACGCGATAGTAGCCATAGTTCCTCGGTTGTTTGGATTTGATATGAGCCGCCACAAGCATAGCAGCATCGTCTTCAGTGAGATCTGGATTTCTGCTCACTTCCTGAAATTGTACAACGATAATTAATCAGTTTATGTGTCTTAATGAGATGGATCGTTTTTCAACTATTTATTTTTAACCAACATGCTGTCGCGTGTGCTCGCAAAGCTAAGGTTCCCAGCAAGACGTTTTCCTTTTTACTATAGTGTCATGGTAACACGAATAGAAGATCAGGAGAATTAGACTGGGTTGAGTGTTTCATGTTTCACAAGTACTGCCTTAACTTTTAAATGAAATAAATAAATAAATAATAAACGAGTAAATAAATAATAAACGAGATGCTGCGCACAACTAATTGGATGATTGTGTGAAAACCATTAATTACAAGATGTAATGTACAAAATTATTTTTTCTGGTTTCCGCAAACTAAATAATCTCGCCAACACTCGCGTAAGTTAGGGAGGACTCGAAACTGCTGTAAACACACTCGCTCTGCTCGTGTTTCTATTTTGTGTCTTGAATTCCGAAACATCCATTCCAGGGGCCATTCACCAGGCAAGAGGGTTTTTTTAATTTCCCCGAAAAAAGGCGCAAGTACACGGATGGATGGTCAACGGTTTACATGGCATTCCATTCCAGTCATAATCTCATAATGGGCGCTCTCCCGGCGCCGCCCGCTGACCAAGAAGCCTGAGGACTCTGGGTACGAGTTTGGGCGGCTGGCAGAGGTCCCTTCCTCTCCCCGACTTATCTAGGAAGATCGAAGGGCCTCTGCTCGCAGGGTAGGCGCGTGCGGGACCGCGCGCGGGAGATCGTCTTGTATTTCATATGAAATCATATCCTTCCTGGAACACTTCCATGGAAAAGTTCGTCAACGTTCAGAAGATGTGGAACATTTTCCTCAGGTATAGGATCAAGTTTATGTGAGCGTTTCTGACGTAACTAAGTGACACGAAAGTTTAAACCAAAGCTGTTCCGGTGAAGCCCGCGGGTGAGGAGAATATAAACACACGTCAGGACTGTTTTTTTATAACCAGCTTACATTTCTACTGTTTCATATTCCTCTAGATTTAGCAAGCAAGAGATTGGCATGTTCACATCAACAGTCAGACGTCATTGACGGTAAGTTGGAATTACATTATACTTGTAAAGGGAAGCATGCAGAAGGAACACCCGAAGGAACAGCTCTTGAAGGAACAGGAATGCTTGAGATTATTTTCTCCCAAGACCAGGTTCCCAGCTTCTCCTCCCCCCCCCCCCCAACCCTTTCTACTGGACTGTGCTCTCTGAAATCTTGAAATCCCTTGTTTGAGACAAAAACCTTTATTGGCATGCCTTAATTCCACTCAAAGCCTCACACTTAGGGGCCGTTCACATGATACCGGAATGACTTTCATTCCAGAACGAGTTCATTCCATCCCCAGATATTTCTCTGTATCTGTTTACATGATACCGAGACGAAAGTTAGGTCCCACACAAGTCATTCCGGAATGAGTTCATTCCGGTTTTCAATCCGAATGAAATTCTCATTCTGGTATGACATTTCATTCTGGTTTCATGAAACTGAAAACGAACTCCGTTCTGAGATGAAAACGTAAACCGTGTACTCTGGGGCGAGCGGCGCATGTGTATCGTTTTCAAGATGGCTGAGTCGGTCGATTTTGTCATGTGAATGCAGTACGAACTTCATTCTGGAAGGAAACTCATTCCGGAATGAAACTCATTCTGGTATCATGTAAACAGCCCCTTAGAGTCTAGAACTTATTTCAGGCCCTACCCCTAAATAATCATAGCCACCTCAAAATGTTCTGTAGTAGTTGACGACATAACAGGAGTAGAGGCACCAAGGGCAGTGTCCTCTGGTAAAGGGCTCAGTGTAAGATCAGCTTGAGCTTCAGGAAAGTTGCAAATAATCAGTGTAGGCAAAATAGCCAACACGTTTGGAGAGGGCTGTTAACCTATGTCCAATTTCTGTCCAAAACAGCTTAACATCATATTGTTTCAGGGGCTGCACACATACTGTGTACACAGGTTATACAGATGAGCAGGTCACTGTAGTTGTATTAAAGGTCAAATAAACCCAAATTTTGATAATTCCGCTTTAGCCGTTTAAACGCGTCTTGACACAAAAAGAAATCATTATAAAGCCAAACTGGACCGAAATTTTCCTTCCTGAGACCTTAAAAGGAGTAATAAAGCCAGAAGTACGAAGATATCCGAAGGTTTCACGAAATCATTTCTGAAATGACCGCGCGCTTAAATGGAAGGAATGGAAACAACCGCTGATTCTGTGACGTCACTGTTGATGAGCAAAGAAAGCTCAAGATCGAAAGGCGAGTATTGAAGAGTATTGTTGTAATTTTTTCGAAAATTCTCTGTTTTCACCCGTTTTCTTTGCGTTGAAAATGGCCGAGGAGCTCAAACCTGTGGCATTTAACGTAGAGCCATACCAGTTTGAGCTAATTACCACAGAATCGGACTGCAAAATCTCAGATGATATTCGACCAACAGCAATGGCTTCCAAGGTAAACGACTGAATTGGTAAAGTTTAATGGTGAGCGTTTAAGCTTATTTTTTCATTACACTGTAAAAGTTCGCCGTATAATTGTTAATAAATGCGTTACCACTTTATCTGAGGCATTTTTGTTGTTCTTTGCAGCCCTTTTGTGCACTTATCATGATCGATGTTTGTTGTTATGCCTTACTGACTAGACTGACTAGAGTAAAGCAAAGCTTCTTATACATGTATCCATTATGGTTGCTGTGTGAGTACGGTTTTCATCCTCGCGGTAACAGCGGCAGGAAATCCAGCTCAAATTTGTAACATAGCCGAAAACAGGTTACTGTTCTTGTTGAATGTATCTGTCTACATCACAAAGTGTTACTAGTGACTGTGCTTGTTTGTTGTTTTGCATGTATACAATCTTAGGCTCAAAATTTAGGTGCATTTAAATTTTGGCAACTGTGTACTAATGCCAGCTGGGCCAGAAAGTGTTCTGCTGTCGTGCAATTCCCAAATCCCATGATAAGATACCACCTGCTATGTCCTAGAGACAGATGAAGAAAATTTTTTAAATCCAGCTGTCATTGAGACAGATTATAATCAGTATTTTGAAAATGAAGGCCGGAGTACGTACATATTTTATAACATAGAGGGCAAAATTACTGATTGCTAATTGGTTGAGACAGGGGGCATTTTTTCTTAATTTTCTTTCGGACGAGGGCAAAATTACTAATTCCTGATTGGCCAAGCGCCAAAAATACTCGCATTTGATTGGCTAAGCGCGAGAGCGCGCCATTTGCATTTTGTAAGCGTCTTGAAACGAAAAGCAGACTTTGAATTGGATTTTGAGTTGTTCAACACAAGAATATAGTTTCAGAGTTTAAATTTAACCGAGTTGGCTGGCAAAAATGGTATGGAAATCGGGTGATAGTTCAAAGAGAAATTCCAGAAGGTGACCCTGAACGTTTTACGGGAAACAGCAAATGGTTATTTGTTCTACAACTACCGAAAACCTTGGTTAACTCAGCGAGCGAGAGGTTGCTTTGCAACTCAGGTAAGCTTGAATAAATTTAAGCTTACTTAGTTTGAGTTTTGAGTGTGAGTTTGTCAATGAACTAGAATTGTAATTATCTCAAAAGATGAACATATGCATAAAAGACCGTTTTTTTTTTGTTTGTTCTGGACGCTGAGTAGCAGTTTAATAGACTGCTTGTGTTGAGAATTGTTTATTCTGAGTGCCGGCGGCGGATCGTGTTTCGATGTGCAATGAAAAGTTTTCAGAAAATTTTGCCCTCTGTGTTATAAACAAGTAATCGCATTGAGCCCTCGTAGAATTAAGGATAAATTTTCACTTGTATTTTCAAAGTTTTCACAAATTGCCCTCGTCGCTACGCGACTCGGGCAATTTTGTGAAAGCTTTGAAAATACGCGTGAAAATTTATCCTTAATTCTACTCGGCCTCATACGATTACATATACTAAACCTATTTTTGCTTTGGGCTCTTTTTTTTGGGGGGGTGGGGTGGGGGGGCAGAGAACAAACTCCATGTATAGATTGGTGCAACCCAAATGAGTATGGTTTTAAAGCCTGTTTGGTCTGAAAATGGTTGTTGACTTAAAAGTCAGGTCTGAAAATGGTAATTGATTTGGGGGTGACAGTTATGTTTTGTCAGTTCTGAAAATGGGTGGGAAAAATTACACATCTGGTTCTCAAGATGGGTAAGGAAAATGACATGTTTGGTCTGACAGTGGGCACACTGAGAGCTGCTTTGTGGTTGAATTTTGTTTGGGAAAAGAGAAAGAAAAACCTCTGGGAGCAGGGGAGGAACCAGGGGACCAGTGGAGAGGGAGAATTACATATTTTGGTCCGAAAATGAATCACCTATAAATTGTGTTCATGAGAAAACATCCTTCATTAATACATGATGAGATGTTGCAATGCTCATGAGGTTGTGTGCTAAATACTAAGATATTTGACAAAAGGTGACGTGAAAGTAATAAAAGATCAAGGAACAATAATTAAATGACAATCACAAAAACCCTTATTACATGAATGAACATGATTACATAAACAGTATACCTTGTTATGTTCTTAGCAACCTTGTGCACTTTATAACCCCTTTGATGTATATGGTTTAACAAGTATTGGGTTTACAATCAGTTGTACTACCAGTACAACATATAAGTAATAAAATAATTGTTAGTTGAAAGCAAAAACAAACTCTCAAATTTTAGCTTAAACAAATCAAATGTGATGTCATTATTTCTAAGACTGTGAAATCGAGTTAATGTTGTTCTTCTACTGTTGTTACTGGTTAGCTAACCTGTTTATTTATTTAAAATAGATTTATTTTTGTAGTTGTCATGTATTTATTTAATTCCTTTACTGCTGAGTTACCTTTTACTCATCTGTGTATCCTTCTTATGAGTCTGTCGTTTCCTCTTTCATTCTCAGAACATGTATAGAGTAATGTTGCTTATAGGCAATACACTTACTGGATACGTATGAAGCTGGGACGACAAATCCCAATAGCCATTTCATCTTGTCTGGTTTTAAAAATTAGAGAGAGCTTCCCAAGTAAAAGTTGAAACTGAAAGGGCTTTGAATATGTCCATTAACAGCTTGGCAGTCTTCCTAGATAATATTAACATCATATTTGGTTGACACTTGTACTACTCTTTGAAATGTATCTCAACTTTGTATTTTCTTCAATTACTACAGAGTGGTACTTAACCTAGGAGGTGAGAGGGGAGGGGCTCCCATAGTGTAGTGAAGGGGTCACCGTAATTACAATTCATGCTTTGGTACCACTTCGGGTGTTTGAATTAAAAATGACCATTGTCAGCGTGTTTTGATACTTTCTAGGGTTTTAAGGTACTATAAATTATAATGTCAGAAATTCATGCTGGCAGGAACAACTTTTCAAGAGGTATTAGTACTTCTTGGAGTGACAAGGAACATATGCAACACCCACAAAAGAAGTTTTTTTTGTTTCAAACAACAATCAATTCCTTCAGTTTTTATGGGTCAACCATTTCCCCCTCCTGAAAGTACTTAGATAGCAGCTGTACGAAGGGTGGACCCCATAATTATATTAAGTGATACACCTGTCATAAACTTGAGAGGGGCATGTTTGTCTTGATATGATGTCATTTCTGCCTCCCCTAAAAATCATGAACATGGAACAGCCTGGAACACCTGCTTCCCAGGGGGGTACTCCGGATTTCAAGTGACGGGGATGATCGAATGGGAGCAAAAATCAAAACCCCCAAAACCCCCTAGGGCCTCCAAAGAAACCAAAAAATCCCTGGACCAAAAATCCCAAAATCCCATGCCGAATTTTCGAGCCTCAAAAATTTCCAGAAAGGATTAACCCACAAGTCACAAGCAAAAGATATCAAGAATTCACTACAGCAAAAGGGAATTCCAGTGAGGATAAAGCCGGGTGATAAACACGATGGATGAGAAATCAGTTGAATGAATTGAAGCCTTGTGAAATACACCCGGGACACTTTGCGGACTATTGTATAACCGGTTTTATGAAACGGATGCAATGTAATGTGACACCATCGTTAAATATAATTAAAACAACCCCAAAACAAGTTTGGTTGTCAGTACTTAATATTCGCAGAACTACGCGGCCAGGATACACAGGCACTACCACAGTTCTTCAGATTGTTTTGAATACCCAAAAACTCTCTACTTAAATCAAGCCACCCAAAAAAATACTTGCCAAATTTTCCTACCCAAAAACATCCCGGAATGGAAAATTTCAACCCCCCCCCCCAAAAAAAATCCTTCGATTATCACCGTCGCTTGAAATCCGGAGTACCCCCCCCCCCCCCCGGGACCTGCTTGCCAGTGACAATCCACAACACTTAGAAACTAGGCCAGTTTATTAAATCTGGGTTTATGTTGTTGGTTGTCTTGAGTGTTGGCTTGTGAGAGGCTTAAGAAGGGCCTGTAGCCGCTGTGTGAAAGCGATAAAACTGAAATATTTTAGTGCGTGAAAAATATTGCATTCAGAGCTCGAAATTTACGTTTGTTTATAATTATTGAAGCCTAATTTATGCGCCAAACACCCGAGGTTATTGTTAATGCTTAGTAACTGCTATGACTTATAATTCTCAAGTAAACTAACTGAAAGAGTTAACAACCATCAGAAGATACAAGCTAGTCATAGATATATTGAACAAAATGCAAAATTCTTACCTCTAAATTTCTACGTTGTGCAAATGCTGAACACGCAATTGGAATTCCCGTGTGAAGTTACTCCGTTCTTGGGCGGACATGGATGGTTTATACCGCTGTAACTTACCGCTCAAAACAACCTCCACAAGCTCGGAAAACCGGCAAAAACACAGCAAACACAGAACAGGTAAGGTTCTTCAAACTTTATTTGGATTTTTAGGTATTGTCCTCGGAAAACCGCCGATTATTTTCGATCGAATCGCTTTGGTTACCTGTGGTGTAACTGGTCTGCACAGACACGTGAATCAGTGTTTTGTGGGTTGAAACGATCCTCCTTTCATTCTTTGAGCCATTCTTGAGGCAGTTCTGGATCTTCTGGAAACTTCAAATTACTTACTTTACTCTCATAGCAGCACAAAACACCATGATTTTCCGCTCAAGTCCTCACACTTCGAATCCCCGCAATTTTCCAGCTCGCCAACAGTGACGTCACTAGTGTTATTTCCGACAATTTACCGACAACTTTCCCGACCGCTCTACGATTATGAAGGCCAAAAAGTAGCACTTTTCACGTGCCATTATCTCTGCGATCCTAAGTCCAATTGACTTGAAACTTCAGAATATGTTTATTTGATACCAAATCAACACATAACAAGTAAATTGGATTGAAAGAAAAATGTCGAAATTTTGGTTTATTTGACCTTTAATGGGATGAACTGATTAACAGGGTTTTAAAATCAGGGGTTAAAAAAAGAGAGTCTAGCAATGAGGTGGTTGTGAAATGTTAAAAGATTGGTCATTCCAGCTACTGGACAGGTGTAACTGTCCAAATAGGATCAAGCTAAGCTACTGGGATGGTGTTCGTGTCCCTGGCCAAACAGAGTTGCTTGCGAGTTCATGCACTTGTCCATGGCTTGTGGTTACTTGGGATGGCTTATGTTGACTTGGTTTCCCTTTGATCAAGCTCAAATTTGGTATGTAGACACAACTTGGTTTCAGTATTGTTTTCCTTTGTATGGGCACATCTAGCCTGCATAGCAAGCATTTCTGTAAGCTTTTTCCACCCATTCGAGAGGCATTTTTCACTTTTTGGCTGCATGAAAATTGGGGCGAGCTCTTTTTTGTGCTTGCCCCACTTTTTGCACGGCTAAAAAGTAAAAAAATGCCTTGAACATGCGGAAAGCCTTACAGAAGTGCCTGCTATGCAGGCTAGGGCACATGTAGAAGGTTACACTGAAATGGCTTTTTTGCCAGCTTTTGTCAAACTAACCTTTACTTGCAAGTCTGTTTGGTTACCCATCGTAAGTCTGTGTAAGCAAGTTCACATTTCAAACTTGCATAGACTAGCTTGCAACTCTTTAGTCCAGCTTAAACAAGTATACCCATATGCATGTGTAAACTAATATTACCTTAATGAAGCTTTCAACTTCTGGGTCATGTGTTGGTGTGGACAGGACCTTTGAACCCTCAGCTGTTGGAAACAGAGGAAACGAAAATGATTTTAAAGGTCCCTCAAGTCAATTTGACTCATGTTAAAGTGGAGAGTATTATGCATCAGTCAATTCCAGCAATGCCCTCCCCCCCCCCCCCCCCCCAGGCATTAGTGGGCCATTTTTCCTCATTGTCCATCCCAGGGCCCGGGCATTAGTCTACCCCAGGGCATTTGACGGTCTTGTGATTTTCATGTCACAGTACTGTCACTTCCTTTCAGTGATAAGCTCCTCGGGCAAGGACGATAAGTTTGGGATTAACATTGTCTAAAGAGGACAAAATGAGACGGTAGATCCACAAAACTAATGAACACTGAAGCAACACAGCGAAATTACTTTAGGCTACATAGTCCATTTCAGGATTACCCCTTAAGCATTTTTTGCATTATTTTATTGTGAGTGGGTTCAAGGTGTATAGCCCATTATAGTGCTTTATCTTAAAAAAGTTAAAGTTATATAATTAAGACTGAAAAGGGATTGTAAAAGTTTGTGCAACATTAAATGCTTTTACTTTAAGCAAGTGATATGCATAACTTGTAATTTTTCATGATTTTTTCTGCTGGTGGCCTGATTGAATTTTTCAATATTTGTGGCACAATTACTTTAGGCATTAATCCACCTGCGCTTCAACGGACTCGCATTAAAATATTTCTTTCTAACCAAAATAATAAACGTGTTTTTAAATAGTAGGAATTGCCTTTTAATTTCTTCAATTCAATTCAATTTAACATCTTGAGGCAAAGTGTGCAGATTTTTAAAGATTTACACTGCAGGAGTCTGTCAGTCATCATCTCTAGGAGATGGGTTCAATATGCTCTCCTAAGTTAAGATGAATCCCTATTACTGTTCCTAGCATGCAAGGTGTCATTAAGGTGGCCCCAGGAAATTACAAATGCAACATTTCTGGTTGGTCATACTGGACTATTGTCTCAGGCAATTAAGACTGTTGACAATTTCACAGAATTCTTTTAAATACCTTTGTCCATTTTAATATCGATTTTAAAATAACACTTTATCTTTTGGCAACAACCTATTTTAAAACCTTTTAATCATGTATTCCACTTTAATCCATGATTGTTATGTATCAGTTTCATAAAAAAATATTCAAACTACTGAAACAAAAATGATCTACAGTGTGTTGCCAAGGAAATAAGTAATAGATCTAGCACCTGCTGTAAGTTCATAATGTATTTCACGTTAAACTGTGATGCAAATGCCTGGATAGCAGTACTTAAGGGAGTTTTGAAAGGTGCAATTATCTCAACATCTCTTATTCCGTGTACCGATAAGGGGAGTGCTTATTTTATAGACAGCCTTTGAGTTAAAAGAATTCAAATACAGGCCCTTTATTTCGTTCATATTCACTAAAATGAGATAAAAGGTATTATTAGTGTGTTAATAGATCTGTCACAAGAATAGTTTGTTTAATTTAGTTTCAGACATACAGTTAAAATTTATAAAAGCTATGGTCTGAATTGATTTTGCCGGAGATGACTATGTTTTTTATCTTATTTAGCCACAGCGTTGCTTTTTACACCAGATTTGCCTGTTTAACAAAACATAGCAGTTAAAAACAATCTACCCGTATTCAACAAAAAACGTATATTGCATTGAACTTTTACACCTGTCTCGGGTCAAATTCTGTAGGCCGGATTTCTAGAAACAATGTTTGTGGCCAAAAAAAAATTATTGTTATTCAAATTGGTAATATAGAATCCATACACCCACAGAACCAGGCTTAAAAATTAAAAATGTCTATTAAAAGCTGTCAAAGTATAATTTTTTGTTCTACTCTCAGTGTTAACGGTCCCCTGCTCAGTGCTCTGAGCTGTTTGCACGTTTGCCGCGTGAAAACTGCCCATGACAGCTGAACAAATTTCTTCGTAGCAGAGGAAGGAGCTATAGTATTTTACCAAACATTTCTAGTTCGTTTTGATCTTGTTTTCATCTTTAAGAAAAAATGAATATTACGCGCAATTAAAACTTTAAACCTTCCCGCTAATTTAAACTGTTTAGCGAGATAAACCCAAAACGGCAATCGGATAATTATTTTTTCCACGCCAAAAGCACTAAGCAACCCACTTTCGGAGCGATCGCGCATAATTTAGTTGTTTATTTCACTTGGAACAAGGAATCAAGTGACAATAAGTTTTTCCCAGCGAAGTCGAACCTGTTTATAAAATGTTATCACGTACTGAACGTTGTTTTCACGTACTAAGAACTGAAGGTCAATCAATGAGTCTATATATAGCGCGAAATGCTGAAACTTTATACTAGTATAAGTTGAAAGTATTATTAGTGCATACCAAGTTCGAGGACTCCGGCGTCTTGCGGCGATATTTTTCCAGAGCAGTAATCTTTGTCAGCGATATAGGCTATGACAACCAGAATGGGGAACAAGAGAAACGTTAAAATTGCCTCCCATAATTCTATCTCGTTTTTAGAGCTCACGGTCAGAGCAATGAAGAGCCAAATGTAGGCCAGTATAGAGAAAGTAGCGGTTACAGCAAACACTTTGATCGCTTTTATCCTCCGCGTTTCGTGAATCGGTATGGTCATCACACACACTCCTGTGATTACAAGAAGGTTGAATGCTGCGGAGCCGACAATCGTACTTGGACCAAGTTCTCCTGCTTCAAATTTGTTGAGAATAGTTATCTCAATGATTGCTAGTAAAATCTCCGGTGCTGATGACCCTAAGGCCATCAAAGTCAGGTTGGCTACTGTGTCATTCCAAATTCGAATTTCGACCAAGTCCACTTCATCGCTGTCCTGCCTCGCGACTTTCACTGTTTTGGTTTTGCTTGTGATCGTTTCGATGGCGCACATAAAGACATCGGCGATTATCGCAACTCCCATAAAGCACCACAATAGCGCTATAAGGTAGATAAAAATTCTTAGTTCCTCAATCCAGCCTGATTCATCCAGAAAGGGCAAGAAAAGTGTACCTCCAGAGCATTTGTCAGTCATCGTGTAAGATTCGAATCAAGCGAATTAACGATTATCGAAGATTGACGTTCTGTAATTATTTGATTGCTAAAATGGACCCTGTGTCCGTTATACCTTGCCAGCCTTCACCACAAAATATGTAGTTATCACTGTTAAAATCTCGAGTTTATATAATAATTTAGTCAACGGACATATAAATTAGAACTTAGCCGTAAGCGTGTTACTAACTAGCGCAGTCAGCTTTGTGGTAAACGCACCCAAGTTGGTTGCAGTATTTTTCAGTAACCACGATAGACTTCTTTTGCCATTATGAAGAATCCTTTCCTTTATACCTTGAAGCGTTGACGAGCCCAGGATGTTTTTAGTGGAGCTGATTTCAACTCCATCGTAACCAACACAACCTGCTCCTGCAGGCGAAACCGAGTGATAATTTACATGAGATTGTATGAAAAGGTATTTTGACCGTTGCTAAGAGACAGTGTCACAATGAATAGAATACGCACTTGACACCTCTAACAACAGTCTGAAAAATAGTTCGTTTATGTGCTCAAAGAACTTTAGAATTCAGTCCGGGATCGTAACACTCGCTGACTGTCGAAGAAGATTCTCGAAAACTATTAGAAAATTTCCCAGTCTCGATGAGTGTTTATCAAATTGTTATCGGCTGTCGAAAAAATTAAGACCCATGTTGGACCGGCCAGTATAAATACAATTTCTCGATCGTTCCTTTTCCGTATTGCTCCATCTATAAACTGCTCTCGACTCAGAGACAATCAAATTAACTTAAGCAAAGTGTTGTAAAGAAACACCTTGTTTTGATAAATTATAAAAAAGCAAGGCCGCAGATAAAGTTAACAAAATTTTCCGGTGTCGGACCGGCGAACCGGCGTTCTTATGTAAACAATACTGACTTGAGCTAAATTTGCTCTACATTTTCAGTTTTTTGTGGTTTCATTGTAAGCATTTGAATTATCAAGTGGGCTTCTCCAAAGAAGTTGCGTTATTCTGCAAGTCCTTAATTTTGACCTTGCTTCTCGTGATGTCGGTCTGTGGGTAAATCTGATATTAGTAAAATGTAATCATTTTATTTTACTCTCTCTCATATGTAGCAGTTTTATTGTTTTAGCCCTCGAGCTTATATGGTTTCTCTTGTTTGAGTTATCGTTCTCTCCGCCATTGCTGCAAAACTGGGTGCGCTTCCTTAACCTGCAAACACAGTCGCCTTTCATCGCTCTTTGAGTTCGCGTGAATGTAGACAGCTAGACACCCCAGCGGGAGGAAGCAATGAGAGGCGGGTTATTTCAGACTAAAATTTTCTATC
>OZ034973.1:42995314-43282814 GCA_964030785.1 Siderastrea siderea
GACTCAAAAGTGAGAACAACCTTGTACAGCATAATAACCAGCACCACAGGAAAGTACTGCTCAGTAGCTTTCATTTGAATGGTCACACTTTAGGATTTCATCCACAGACTCAAAAGTGAGAACAACCTTGTACAGCATAATAAACAGCACCACAGGAAAGTACTGCTCAGTAGCTTTCATTTGAATGGTCACACTTTAGGATTTCATCCACAGACTCAAAAGTGAGAACAACCTTGTATAGCGTAATAAACAGCACCACAGGGGAGTACGTCTCCAAAGTTCTCACATTTGAATGGTCAGAGTGTAGAGTTTCATCCACAAAATGAACAGCTAGACCCACAGTGTGCGGCATGATAAACAGCGAATCACACGCAGTTGCTGAACAGAGAGGCAAGAACAGTTCTAGTCGACTAGATTTCGCTGTTAACTATTAAAATGTCTTTACTTTGCGGATCACGCTGTTTTTAGGCTGTCATTGAAAGGGGTTCATAGTCGAGATCATGTGTGAATGGATAAGTTTGATAAGGGAAGGGATGATCGAGTTGAGTAGGTGAATGGGTGAGTTAATTGGGGATGACGTACTTGGAGACCTAAGGGCAGATGATCGTGACGGAACGAAGATTTCACGGGCGCGAAATCGACACGAGCGAAAGTGTACTAAAGAAAGGGATTTTTGTACAATTTCAAAATCGGCTCTTAGATATCCAACGCTAACCCTGACAAAGTGTTAAGCAAGTTGGTGGAAAGTAATTCCCAGAAAATTTGAACGTCAAAATGCAACTGACGTTGGATCCATCTCTAAAGTATTCCGACAACTGCTGTGCTTTAGAATAATATAACACGCAACTTTAAATTCTGAGGAAAGTGTTTTCAGCATAATTTTGATTGTGACTGTTCGACCGATGGCTGCTAGCATGTCGTGATAAGGAGTACTGGCTACTTTTATAAACGCAACAATGAGCTCCAAATTCTTCGTTTTTCAATGTTTTACTGAAACGAACCATCCAATTTTCTTTAGACATCTTGAGTACATTTTGGAAGCTCTGTAGTGGTCTTCAGAACGTGAAACTCTGTGATGTTTTGAACTTGGGCACAACCGAATGCAAATTTGAGCTACTGTTGTCATATGTTTGAAGAACTCACACATTGAACTCGGTGGGGGAGGAGGGGACAATGGCCATGCCCGGATTGCTCATGACATTTGGGAAGTGAGAGAGATTGTTATGGAGTTGAAATAAAAGAACAGAAAGTGCTACAACTGGTGACTGTATCGTAAAAAGCTGATTCTACAAATTGTTCAAAAATCCCAACTCCCAATTTTGCATAGTTTGTTAAAAAAGTGGGTTAAATCAATTTAACGGTTGAGTCAATCACTTTTATCTTTTTTTCTAGGTAAACTGAGAATTTTTTTCCAGAAAATTTCATTTCAATCAAGTAAAATCTAACAAAGGTATAAGCGTAACTGTGTTTTCGAGCAAGGCATATTTTCAAAGAGGTAGAAGCGTTTATGGGCGATTGGGTGAGTTCATGGGTGAATGGATGAGCTTCCATGTTGCCGTGCGTCTGTTCAGTAATAGATCACAGATGACGTCAAAATGTGGTAAGAACAAAAAAGCGGTTACTGATGTTCTCACCACATTTTGACGTCTTCTGTGATCTATTACTGAACAGACGCACGGCAACATGGAATCTATTTGTTTTATATAATAGAGACAAAAAGTTGCCAATAATGACGTCATCTATGCGTCGTCCTCTAATAGATTATAGCTAAGAACCAATGAAAATGCGCGTAGAATTCGGCATACTTTATTATACAATATTATAATAAAGTTTCGATATAACGCGCGCTCTGATTGGTTGAAACAGCGTGCTTTATCAGAGTACAGATGCACGGAGTAGCCCGTGACGCCATTCTGCGCGCGCTGGCAAGCTGAAAACCTTTCTTGCGCGCGCTTGCAAGCTCTGAAAAAAAACTTGATTTCTTGCAATTAAAAGCCAGTTTCTTTACAAATATGAGCAAAGCTATATTATAAAACAAATAAAAAAGCCAAAATCGTGCTTTGTTCTGTGATAAAGCACTCAAGGAAGTGACGAGAACACTCAAGAGGTAGGGAGAAGCACTCGCCTGCGGCTCGTGTTCACCCTACACTTCTTTCGTGCTCTCGTCACTTCCTTGCGTGCTTTATCACAGAACAAAGCACGGTTTTGGCTATTTTATTTGTTAATTGAATGAATGAACGAACGAACGAACGAACGAACGAATGAATGAGTGAGATGTGTTTTGGTGGATGTATGAGTTGAGTTCATGGTTGAGTACATTGGTATATGAGTGGACAACGTGAGTGGTATCACTGGTGCCTCGTTAGGTGAGTGGGGGGATTAATGAGTGAGCACACAGAGGTGCTTGGATTTTTTTAGCAGTAAACATAGCACGTGACAGAGGCAACTAAATAATGGAATGAGATAACGACAAATTGAAGCCAAGAAGTGCCAAGCGGCGAGGCGTTCATCAAAACAATTCTTTCCTGAAATTCTGTAAAGTAAAGATGAAAAAGGCATTTAGTTTGCTTGTTCAAACAACATAACATTTTTTTGTAAGGTGTTTACCCGAATTTTGTTTGTCAGCTGAGTACCCTACTATTCTAAACGGAGGAAAATGGTGTAAGTTATACGGTGGAAAAGAATATAGAAAGATCGCCAGCATTAGAAATATTCCGTTATATCCGTCAAGCCCAACCGGCTAATCTATACATGGCTTGACTTCAATGACTTCAGGCAAGGCAATCTGGAACCTAGTTAGTGAAAAAGTATAATGCGCTGGGCCAACATCGTTCACATGAATATTTATCATTCAAAAACGACAAACAACAAAACGTCACCCAGTTTGAGTGGGGACAAAATTCGAACGAGTAGCTACAAACCGGACGTCAGTCTCAGGTAAATGTGGTAGTTATGTTTACTCGGTAAGGAATTCGATCACCTTATGATCAGTTTTGAAAAGTCAGTAAACTGAAGTACGACGAAACCGAAGAGATTCGCGTAGTTTAGTTTACATGTATTCAGTTGATACTAAAAAAGGTTCGTGCAAAGCAACGGAAGTTCACTGGAAACAGGAAAAATTGTTTGCATGACCAATCCCTTGTTCCCTGAGGGCTTTTGAGTGCACTAAATAAATTAATTTGTTTGTGTCGTGATTTCTATACCTAGAGATAACTCCTGTTACCAATATTATCTTAGACCACAATTCTGAGAAGTTAGAGAGATGATAAACACAAAATTGTTGTTTCTACTGAACAAAATTAATATCTGCTCAACTGGTCCCTCCACGAGACAGGATGCACATAGGTGACATTTTTCATAACACCCCAAACAACAAGTTTAAAGGGTCACTTGAGATAAATAGCCTATAAAGAATCCGCAATTGTTTTGAGGCGTTAAGAATTATTTATACGTGACAACAACGGAGTCGCTGATGAGTCATCGTGAATCAGACATGGCCGCGGTGAATCGAGTCAATGCTGTGATCGGTGGAGACAGCCTGGCTGTGGCTGGTGTGCGGTATAATGTCCCTTCACCGGACCAACAGAACGCAAAGACATGTTGGTACTATTCTGCTCGTAACATGCTGAAAAGCTGGGGCCTGGATGACAGCCGAGGTGGGAAAGCTTTGAAGGAAATTAACCCCGAAGATTCGAAGTATCAAGGGAAGGATCGAGGAAAAATTTTCGATGAAGTTTTAAAGGGTGCAGAGTTTTCCTTCCAAAATGCCAGCCTGGTTAATTTTGGGCAAGTTTGCGACTGGTTGAAAGATGGCCCCTTCATGATATCCCTCAATAAACACCCGAAAGCCAGCGAAGCCACGTTCTGGGATTCTAGAGTTCTGGGCACCCCTCTTGGTGAGCCCGCTGACAACGTGCTATTCCGCGTGCCTTACGAGTTGCAAGGAGTGGTCCCGCACATGATGCTGGTGGTCGGGTACACCAAACGAAAATACGACCAGCTAAGACAGCGAGTGCAAGGGGCCAGCGGTATTCCCGTTGGAGTGAAGAAAGTTATTTCCGAAATAACAAACACGGAGAGAATTGGGCAAGAAAGCGTCACAAATGAAGTGTTACTGCTCGACCCTAATCAGCCCAGAATGCGTCCAGAGATCGGCAAACGAAATGACGTCATAGTCTGCGATTGGTTTGTGTTGTCACAGACAGGCAATATCAACTATGCTTTGCGCCTTCACAAGGCATAACCAGGACACGTCAATAGGAATATTACATTCCTCACATTTACTGTAACGAGGAGAAAGCTTTAAATAAAACACCTTTTGAACGTGTTGAGTTTCATGTCATCGTGATGACGAAGTTGTATTTCGCACTCCCTACTTTGACACACTCGCTTTCCTTCCTCGGTCGGAATGGCCTTTCTCAAGAGAGGATGATCCTCTCTTGCCTTTCTAAGTTAATAGGGTGGAAACTGAACGATGAGGCACGGCGAGAAAAGCCAGCGAAAACGGACGCGAAGAGCAAGAAGGGCAATCTTTCCATAGTTTGTCCTCAGCTAGGTTCCCTTGTCCCGTTTTCATCCAGTTCCAACCAAGGACCAAAGACTCAGTCACTCGCACATTCGTTTAGGCGCTTTCTACTGACACGAAATCAAAGGGCATTGTTATGATCAATATGCCTTGTGTCTATCACAGACAGCATTTTTCACTTCCAGTAATCGGTGCCCTTGGTTTGCAGTATCAGGAGAGTGACCTAGAGTCTTCATCTCCTATGCTGACCCTCTGAATAAACCCCTGCCGTACCGTATGTTGTACTGGTAGTACAAGTGATTGTAAACCCAATGCTTGTTAAACTATTAAAGGGGTCATAAAGTGCTCAAGGTTGGTAAGAACTTAACAAGGTGTACTGTTCATGGAATCATGTTCATTCATGTAATGAAGGTTTTTGTAATTTTCATTTCATTATCGTTCCTTGATCTTTTACTACTTTTACGACACCTTTTGTCAAATATCTTAGTATTTAGGACACAACCCCATAAGCATTGCAACATTTTGACTCTCATCATGTATCAATGAAGGATCTTATCTCGCGAACACAATTTATAGGCTATTCATTTTCGGACCAAAATATGTAATTTTTCCTCCCCACTGGTCCCCTGGTCCCTCCCCTGGTCCCAGAGGTTTTTCTTTCTCTTTTCCCAATCAAAACTCAACCACAAAGCAGCTCTCAGTGTACCCACTGTCAGACCAAATATGTAATTTTCCCTACCCATCTTGAGAGCAAGATGTGTAATTTTTCCTACCCACTCTCAGAACTGACAAGACATAAATATCACCCCCCCAAATCAATTACCAATTTCAGACCTGGCTCTTAAACAACCATTTTCAGACCTAAATGGGATTATACTTCTTCGCGATTATTCCGACTCGTTTAATCTGTTTAATTGATGTAGCCGAACTATCTAGGAGCTGAATTTGTAAGGACGGTGTTACAGTTCAGAAAATTCACCGTCGTGTGTTCACATTCTATACAAAACTTTGAATTTGGTCATTTCACGTTATAGTTGTGCACAGGGCGGTAAAGAAATGTACCAAAAAGTATAACGAACGTACAGAGTCGTTGTTCTGCTGCAAAGAACAACAAGAATGCCTGAAATGAAGTGGTAACGCATTTCTTGACAAACGGCGAACTTTTACAGTGTCATGAATAAATAAATTTAAACGCTCACCAGCAACCTTTAACAATTCGGTCCTTTACTTTCCAAGCCGTTGCTGTCGGTCGAATATCATCTGAGATTTTGCAGTCCAATTCTGTGGCAATTGGCTCAAACTGGTATGGGTACGACTCTACGTTAAATACCACAGGTTTGAGCTCCTCGTCCATTTTCAACGCAAACAAAACGGGTAAAAACAGAGAATTTTCCATAAAAATAATTACAACAATACTCTTCACTATTCGCCTTTGGATCTTGGGCTGTCTTTCGCTGCCCATCAACAGTTTCGTCACAGAATCAGAAGTCGTTTCCATTCCTTTTATTCAAGCGCGCGGTCATTTCAGAATCGTTTTCGTGAAACCCTCGGATATCTTCGTACTTTTGGCTTTATTGCTCCTTTCAAGGACTCAGGAAGGAAAATTTTGGTCCACCTTTGCTTTATAATGATTTCGTTTTGTGTCAAGACGCATTTAAATGGCTAAGGCGGAATTATCACAATTTTGGTTTATTTGACCTTTCTGAGCCAGACGCACAAACATGATCATATTACACCTATCTTGCAGGAAATACACTGATAGAATCAGATGTTTAAAAGATTCTTTTATTAACATATAAATGTTTGAATAATAGCGCTCCGTCGTACCTTATAGATCTAGTTCGTCCGTACGTACCTATTCGCAATTAAACATTTCAGTGAACTTGGAGAGTTATAACTTAGAGAGTTATGGCTACAGGGCCTTTTCTGTAAGTGCCCCCAGACTATCTGATGCCATCAGAGATTATACACAGCCATAAGCATGCTTTAAATAAATTCTGACGGCGTAGACGCGTAGACAATTTTTCAGTGAACTTTGAGAACTATTATTAAATTTTTCACGCGTAGTTGCGTAGTCACTTTTTCAGTGAACTTTCAGAGTTAAAGTTCCACAAGGTGGACACACTAGACGCATAGCCTTGTTACCGGAGAACTTGGAAAGCTATTAGTGACTGTGTAGACGCATGAAAGTTGAAAAGTTGCATAGCCGGTGATGCTAGTGCTGTGGGACATTCTGCAACCACTCCAAAGAAAGTATTTGGAATGAACTGCTTGAGAGCGTTCATTTGAGTTGTCGCACTTGAGAATTTTATCAAACGATAGAACCACCTTGTACAGCATAGACTACGAGTAGTCTATCTTTCTGCTTAGCTGAGTACTTTCCGATTAAGTGAGTACTTGTACAGCACAGACTACGAGCAGTCTCTCTTTTCGCTAGTGGGTAGATTAGGTGAGCACACGGGTCAATTGATGAGAAAATGGGTGGGTACATGGGTGAGTGCAAGTAGGGTGAGTGCAAGCGGTACATGGGTGAGCGTTGTGGGTTAGTTAGTTGGGTGAGTGTGAGGATAAATGAATGGTTGGGTGGTAGATGGGAACATGGGTGAGTGCATGGGTGAGTACATGGGTGAGTACATGGTTGGGTACATGGGTGAGTGCAAGTGGGGTGAGTGCAAGCGGTACATGGGTGAGCGTTGTGGGTTAGTTGGGTGAGTGTGAGGATAAATGAATGGTTGGGTGGTAGATGGGAACATGGGTGAGTACATGGGTGAGTACATGGGTGAGTACATGGGTGGGTACATGGGTGAGTGCAAGTGGGGTGAGTGCAAGCGGTACATGGGTGAGCGTTGTGGGTTAGTTAGTTGGGTGAGTGTGAGGATAAATGAATGGTTGGGTGGTAGATGGGAACATGGGTGAGTACATGCGTCTGTTGAGTAATAGATCACAGATGACGTCAAAATGTGGTAAGAACAAAAAAGTGTCACTGATGTTCTCACCACATTTTGACGTCTTCTGTGATCTATTACTGAACAGACGCACGGCAACATGGAATCTATTTGTTTTATATTATAGAGACAAAAAGTTGCCAATAATGACGTCATCTGTGCGTCTGTCCTCTAATAGATTATAGCTAAGAACCAATAAAAATGCGCGTAGAATTCGGCATATATAATATTGAATGAACGAACGAACGAACGAACGAACGAACGAACGAACGAACGAATGAATGAATGAATGAATGAATGAATGAATGAGTGAGATGTGTTTTGGTGGATGTATGAGTTGAGTTCATGGTTGAGTACATTGGTATATGAGTGGACAACGTGGGTGGTATCACTGGTGCCTTGTTAGGTGAGTGGGTGGATGAATGAGTGAGCACACAGAGGTGCTTGGATTCTTTTAGCAGTAAAAATAGCACGTGACAGAGGCAACTAAATAATGGAATGAGATAACGACAATTTGAAGCCAAGAAGTGCCAAGCGGTGAGGCGTTCATCAAAACAATTCTTTCCTGAAATTCTGTAAAGTAAAGATGAAAAAGGCATTTAGCTTGCTTGTTCAAACAACGTAACATTTTTTTGTAAGGTGTTTACCCGAATTTTGTTTGTCAGCTGAGTACCCTACTATTCTAAACGGAGGAAAATGGTGTAAGTTATACGGTGGAAAAGAATATAGAAAGATCGCCAGCATTAGAAATATTCCGTTATATCCGTCAAGCCCAACCGGCTAATCTATACATGGCTTGACTTCAATGACTTCAGGCAAGGCAATCTGGAACCTAGTTAGTGAAAAAGTATAATGCGCTGGGCCAACATCGTTCACATGAATACTTATCATTCAAAAACGACAAACAACAAAACGTCACCCAGTTTGAGTGGGGACGAAATTCGAACGAGTTGCTACAAACCGGACGTTCTCTCAGGTAAATGTGGTAGTTATGTTTACTCGGTAAGGAATTCGATTACTTTATGATCAGTTTTGAAAAGTCAGTAAACTGAAGTACGACGAAACCGAAGAGATTCGCGTAGTTTAGTTTACATGTATTCAGTTGATACTAAAAAAGGTTCGTGCAAAGCAACGGAAGTTCACTGGAAACAGGAAAAATTGTTTGCATGACCAATCCCTTGTTCCCTGAGGGCTTTTGAGTGCACTAAATAAATTAATTTGTTTGTGTCGTGATTTCTATACCTTGAGATAACTCGTGTTACCAATATTATCTTAGACCACAATTCTGAGAAGTTAGAGAGATGATAAACACAAAATTGTTGTTTCTATTGAACAAAATTAATATCTCCTCAACTGGTCCCGCCACGAGACAGGATGCACATAGGTGACATTTTTCATAACACCCCAAACAACCAGTTTAAAGGGTCACTTGAGATAAATAGCCTATAAAGAATCCGCAATTGTTTTGAGGCGTTAAGAATTATTTATACGTGACAACAACGGAGTCGCTGATGAGTCATCGTGAATCAGACATGGCCGCTGGTGAATCGAGTCAATGCTGTGATCGGTGGAGACAGCCTGGCTGTGGCTGGTGTGCGGTATAATGTCCCTTCACCGGACCAACAGAACGCAGATACATGTTGGTACTATTCTGCTCGTAACATGCTGAAAAGCTGGGGCCTGGATGACAGCCGCGGTGGGAAAGCTTTGAAGGAAATTAACCCCGAAGATTCGAAGTATCAAGGGAAGGATCGAGGAAAAATTTTCGATGAAGTTTTAAAGGGTGCAGAGTTTTCCTTCCAAAATGTCAGTCTGGTTAATTTTGGACAAGTTTGCGACTGGTTGAAAGATGGCCCCTTCATGATATCCCTCAATAAACACCCGAAAGCCAGCGAAGCTACGTTCTGGGATTCTAGAGTTCTGGGTACCCCTCTTGGTGAGTCCGCTGACAACGTGCTATTCCGCGTGCCTTACGAGTTGCAAGGAGTGGTCCCGCACATGATGCTAGTGGTCGGGTACGCCAAACGAAAATACAACCAGCTGAGACAGCGAGTGCAAGGAGCCAGCGGTATTCCCGTTGGAGTGAAGAAAGTTATTTCCGAAATAGCAAACGCGGAGAGAATTGGGCAAGAAAGCGTCACAAATGAAGTGTTACTACTCGATCCTAATCAGCCCAGAATGCATCCAGAGATCGGCAAACGAAATGACGTCATAGTCTGCGATTGGTTTGTGTTGTCACAGACAGGCAATATCAACTATGCTTTGCGTCTTCACAAGGCATAACCAGGACACGTCAATAGGAATATTACATACTCCTCACATTTACTGTAACGAGGAGAAAGCTTTAAATAAAACACCTTTTGAACGTGTTGAGTTTCATGTCATCGTGATGACGAAGTTGTATTTCGCACTCCCTACTTTGACACACTCGCTTCCTTCCTCGGTCGGAATGGCCTTTCTCAAGAGAGGATGATCCTCTCTTGCCTTTCTAAGTTAATAGGGTGGAAACTGAACGATGAGGCACGGCGAGAAAAGTCAGCGAAAACGGACGCGAAGAGCAAGAAGGGTAATCTTTCCATAGTTTGTCCTCAGCTAGGTTCCCTTGCCCCGTTTTCATCCAGTTCCAACCAAGGACCAAAGACTCAGTAACTCGCGCATTCGTTTAGGCGGTTTCTACTGACACGAAATCAAAGGGCATTGTTATGATCAATATGCCTTGTGTCTTTCACAGACAGCATTTTTCACTTCCAGTAATCGGTGCCCTTGGTTTGCAGTATCGGGAGAGTGACCTAGAGTCTTCATCTCCTATGCTGACCCTCTGAATAAACCCCTGCCGTACCGTATGTTGTACTGGTAGTACAAGTGATTGTAAACCCAATGCTTGTTAAACTATTAAAGGGGTCATAAAGTGCTCAAGGTTGGTAAGAACTTAACAAGGTGTACTGTTCATGTAATCATGTTCATGTAATGAAGGTTTTTGTAATTTTCATTTCATTATCGTTCCTTGATCTTTCACTACTTTTACGACACCTTTTGTCAAATATCTTAGTATTTATGACACAACCCCATAAGCATTGCAACATTTTGACTCTCATCATGTATCAATGAAGGATCTTATCTCGCGAACACAATTTATAGGCTATTCATTTTCGGACCAAAATATGTAATTTTTCCTCCCCACTGGTCCCCTGGTCCCTCCCCTGGTCCCAGAGGTTTTTCTTTCTCTTTTCCCAATCAAAACTCAACCACAAAGCAGCTCTCAGTGTACCCACTGTCAGACCAAATATGTAATTTTCCCTATACCCATCTTGAGAACAAGATGTGTAATTTTTCCTACCCACTTTCAGAACTGACAAGACATAAATGTCACCGCCGAATCAATTACCAATTTCAGACCTGACTCTTAAACAACCATTTTCAGACCTAAATGGGATTATACTTCTTCGCGATTATTCCGACTCGTTTAATCTGTTTAATTGATGTAGCCGAACTATCTAGGAGCTGAATTTGTAAGGACGGTGTTACAGTTCAGAAAATTCGCCGTCGTGTGTTCACATTCTATACAAAACGTTGAATTTGGTCATTTCACGTTATAGTTGTGCACAGGACGGACGTACAGAGTCGTTGTTCTGCTGCAAAGAAAAACAAGAATGCCTGAAATGAAGTGGTAACGCATTTCTTGACAAACGGCGAACTTTTACAGTGTAATGAATAAATAAGTTTAAACGCTCACCAGCAACCTTTACCAATTCGGTCCTTTACTTTCGAAACCATTGCTGTCGGTCGAATGTCATCTGAGATTTCGCAGTCCGATTCTGTGGCAATTGGCTCAAACTGGTACGACTCTACGTTAAATACCACAGGTTTGAGCTCCTCGTCCATTTTCAACGCAAACAAAACGGGTAAAAACAGATAATTTTCCAAAAAAAAATTATAGCAATACTCTTCACTAGTTCGCCTTTGGATCTTGGGCTGTCTTTCGCTGCCCATCAACAGTTTCATCACAGAATCAGAAGTAGTTTCCATTCCTTTTATTCAAGGGCGCGGTCATTTCAGAATCGTTTTCGTGAAACCCTCGGATATCTTGGTACTTTTGGCTTTATTGCTCCTTTCAAGGACTCAGGAAGGAAAATTTTGGTCCACTTTTGCTTTATAATGATTTCGTTTTGTGTCAAGACGCGTTTAAATGGCTAAGGCGGAATTATCAAAATTTTGGTTTAGTTGACCTTTCTGAGCCAGACGCACAAACATGATCACATTACACCTATCTTGCAGGAAATACACTGATAGAATCAGATTTTTAAAACATTCTTTTATTAACATATAAATGTTTGAATAATAGCGCTCCGTCGTACCTTATAGATCTAGTTCGTCCGTACGTACCTATTCGCAATTAAACATTTCAGTGAACTTGGAGAGTTATAACCTAGAAAGTTATGTCGGCAGGGCCTTTTCTGTAAGTGCCCTCAGACTATCTGATGCCCTCAGAGATTATACACAGCCATAAGCACGCTTTAAATAAATTCTGACGGCGTAGACGCGTAGACAATTTTTCAGTGAACTTTGAGAACTATTATTAAATTTTTCACGCGTAGTTGCGTAGTCACTTTTTCAGTGAACTTTCAGAGTTAAAGTTCCACAAGGTGGACACACTAGACGCATAGCCTTGTTTCCAGAGAACTTGGAGAGCTATTAGTGACTGTGTAGACGCATGAAAGTTGAAAAGTTGCATAGCCGGTGATGCTAGAGCTGTGGGGCATTCTGCAACTACTCCAAAGAAAGCATTTGGAATGAGCTGCTTGAGAGCGTTCATTCGAGTTGTCGCACTTGAGAATTTCATCAAACGATAGAACCACCTTGTACAGCATAGACTACGAGTAGTCTATCTTTCCGCTTAGGTGAGTACTTTCCGATTAGGTGAGTACTTGTACAGCACAGACTACGAGCAGTCCCTCTTTGCGCTAGTGGGTGGTTTGGTGGATTAGGTGGGTACATGGGTGAGTGCAAGTGGGGTGAGAGCAAGTGGTACATGGGTGAGCGTTGTGGGTTAGTTAGTTGGGTGAGTGTGAGGATAAATGAACGGTTGGGTGGTAGATGGGAACATGGGTGAGTGCATGGGTGAGTTTAGTGAGTCCGCTCAACCATCCGGGTGGTGTCGGACTTATACAGGGAGAGAACAATAGAAATTTTAGGAACCAATGAGGAACGAGAGGCGTCTTCGATCAAGGAACAATCAAAACAAAAGAATAAATTCTTAAAAACAAAACAATGGTTGAGTGAGAGCCAATGAGAAACGAGTGGCGTCAACAAACGGTGGACAATAGGAACTTGTGAAATATTTTTAAATGTACAAAATCAGTAACTTGAATAACTTGACAGAGGTATTTCGACAAGCTAATGATTATCCTTTGAAGCCGCAGTTCTGCTTATTTGTCCAGCTTATTTATTTTTTTTTGTCTGCTTATTAATTTTTTTTTTTTGCTGTTGAAGGTAACTCATTACAGGTTTCCATTTTGCACCCTTAATACAACGTACAATTTCTGTTACAAGTGAATTTTGTGCTCGCATTAAAGCGTCAACGGGTATATAGTTTTAGCACAACATGTGAGTAATTGCACGCTAAATATGTTAATTTAGACGATTGAAGAAATAGGTAGTAAATTTACAAAAGAAATTTGACGACCTTTACTTATATATTTGTCTTGTTCTAAAACAGAGGTTTTGATTTGAACTGAATAAAACAATATGCCTTGTTCTAAAGCAAATTCATCAAAATCAAACTCTCCGTACCGAGCCATACATTTGAGTAGACTAGAAATTCTGTTGTCAGATGCCGCTTATTATTAATAGCAGCTTTGATCTAGAATCCTGTCAATCGATCATAGACAACAAGCTAGTTTACGTAATCCGAAACGGATTAAAAAAAAATGCTCAGCCCTTAAAAAGGTGACATACAGAGGCGGTTTTTTGTGGCCATGTACGTCCACTTGGTACCCTTGCGTCCTATGGCGTGGATTACTGAACGGATCGCTTGATATAGGTTGACCCTTTAAATACAGGTTCGTGTGATTTTGAGAGTTATCAAACGTAAGATAAATTTGACTAGGAGGAAGACCAACACAAAACCAATTGGTCACAAGGGCTTTATACTAGCTCTTTTTATGAGTTGTGAAACGAAATTACGAAATTTCATTATCTTATTTAATGTGTATTGATAGAGTTTCTTTGGTGACGAAAAATCGTTAATCATGTGAAAACAATTAAAATATGTTGTAAAAGGTAACCGCATCCGCCTTACTTAAAAAGGCGATCAAATTATCAAGAGGCCAAGTTTAAAATAATCAAGGGGGATTTTATAGGGCTTGTGTTTTAGTACAGCGCCGCTCAGTTTTTTTTCCTTCCGAAATCTGGTTCTTTTATAGGGTTGGAAAGCAGAATGGAATGGAGGGATGGGGCTCGAGTGAATGCGATTTTTAATTTAATTTATTTAATTAATGGATTGCAATTATAAATATTGCAGAAAGTCGTGTAAAGACCATTGGAGTTTGTAGTCTTCCTGCTGTTATGTTATCGTTTAAAATGACGCACTTCCGAAGCATTAAAAACCATTTTTGTGAGAGCCAATAGAATAGAATCTTGTCTTTGCCATCTCTCCGTAATGTTTTTATCCCCAAATAAATTCAATGCACTTAAGAATCAATCGACTTTTCAAACAGTTGGTTCTAAAAGCTGTGCTGTTGATAAGTGCCAGCTATCTCATCAAGATAGCCGTATTATGTGTGGGACTACGTTTTCTTGTCTTAAAAACTGATGTACTGACAAAAATATTTTGATACAAGGGAAAGAGTGAAGTCATCACACGATATAAAATGGAACTCACGATATTGAACACCCTTAGGGTCCTTTTGAAAGTTTTCAATTATTCAATAAAAATCGCAACCTAGGGGGATGCATTAGTATAAACATTTCAACTTGTTTTGTCCTCTTTAATTGCATTTCTTAGCAGCAAATTGATTAACAAGATTTAAAGAAACGAAAACGACTCTCCTTGTGTAATGTTCATAGGCTCGATCGTCGATTGTTATCGTTTGCTTTGGTTTTTCAGTTGCTGTTGGTTGGTTTTCGTTGTCGGAAGGACTTTATTCTGGTGTGTTATCTCAAAATCGATACCTATGGTGACTTAACTACAGTGTTAAATTATTGACGTCACTGAGATCATTTGCTTAGCTTTTCAAGTTAACATCAACTGTAAACATTCGATGAAGCGCTGAATTGCGTTAGGGATTTTTAAGAGACCTCTTCGTTCCTAAATTAAGTCACCATCAATGGACGCTTAAAACGGTGTATGAAAGCTGAGTTATTTTTCTCCAAAGAATGGAAAGTCGCTCTTCTTCGTGCTCCGCTGCTCATGGAGATGGCCCAGATTTTCTGGATTTTGCTGTCAATCAGATGTCAGTTGACGACGATAGCGAATGTATGTTCTTATTATGGCCAGAAAAGACTGAGTCTAGTTATTCTTTCAGTAAGGGTTATGATAAAACAAGAAAGGAATTGCAACGGCTCGGCGAGTTAAAATCGAAAAGCAATTCTGGTCCTCCACAACAACAGCGTGAAGAAAGCGAACATAACACTAAAGAAGAAAATGCGGCCGCCAACATGGACATAAAATTGGCAATTCCTGGTAGCAATGAACGGAGGCGGAAATCAAACATAGATGACGAACTCCGAATTCATAGCAGGCAGTTTAGCACGACTGGCGATTGTTCCAAGTCGGATAAAGGATCTTTGAAGTTAATTAACGCCGAAGATAAAACGCCTCAAGCTCGTAGAATGGAATTTGAAGTGAGTAAATCAGCTGTTGCACACTGGAAAGCCCAAACGTTTAGGGTTAGTCATGGCATGAAAGTGGGAGATTTGCTCGACCGAGGAAAAGACCCTTTAGTGCGAAAAGAATATTGGTCTTTGCTACGAAATTTGCCTCATGAACAAGGAAAGTTACCAAGACAGGCGAATAAGAAAAAGCTCGGACTATACGACATTGCAACGAATTTGTATGCCCTTAATAAAGATTCGAAGAAGGACCCGAGAATGCCTTCGCTGAAAAAGAAAACGAATCTGAGTTCAGCTCAACGAAGGGGATCACTGTGGCTTGAAAACAGCTTGCGTACTAACAAAACTTTGCTGTCGCCAATGGAGTCTTCTGAACTGCGACGCTACTCAGAAGTGTGGATACCTGAAAAAAGCGTTCTTCCTCGCTACAAAGCCGACATTTGGAAAAAATGTAGTCATTTGCAAAGAAGCGCAAAGCAATTGGCGAACGATTTAAACGGCGTTGCTTTAAAATCGGTTTTGCACACTTTGGAAGGAACGCATTTGAGTTGTTCAAGCCGAAATGACGTGAAGAAGTACTCCTTGCCTTCAATATTACACCACAGCAGCAAACCGAATCAAAGGAGTTTTAGGAGAAAAGCTCTTCCACTTGTAAAAAGTGCGCATGCGCTCGCTTTTAAACACCATGGTGATAAGTTAGCCCAAGAGAGGATGAAGTAAGAGAGTGAATCCCCGTGCCCCGTGATAATTATTTGACATTTATTGTTAGTTCGCACCGATGCTGCGAAGGTTATTTTTATCTGTTGTTCCCATGTCAACAAATTAGAATTACATGACGTCATTCTAACTGACCAATGAGGTGTCGTCCTTGAAATAACCACGCAGTATGACACAGAACCAAAACTAGATTTCAGATAATTTTCATCGGAATAGGTCCATGTATGGGGGATTCGCTGTCTTCCTTCATCCCCTCTTGGTTAGCTTGATTAGCCTGAGGTAACTCCGTGGGCGGTGGGGAGGAGGGGGGGTTACTCCTCGGTACTTTTGGTCAGGGTATGCCGCACAGTTCTCCAAACGCTGACCCTATTTAAAACCAACATATGTGATTTTCCAATGCCCATTTCCAGAAGTCGCCTCTAAAATCCTAAACATTTTCAGACCTGGTTGGTAAAATCCACAGGCAGCCCAAGCTAAGGTTGAGAGCTGCGCATAAATTAGACTGTTTTTTCCACGGTATGCATAATAATGACATCGGCACGCTATGCATAATAATGACATCGGCAACATTTAAGAGTTTGTATGGAAATGATACAAAACGTCTCAAATTGCCACAAATCAAAATGAAGTCGGAATAAAAATCATTTGCCTTATTTCATTGTTGTATTGGTCATTTTTTGAGGGCTTCCTGGGCTGGTTTGAAGCTTTTTAGGTGAGAAATAGAGGTTTATATTTTTCATGTTTACTGAACGTTTATAATTAATTAAAGTTTCAAAAAATTTGAGACCAAATTTAATTTTATAAACTACTGAAAAAAAAAAAGAAAAAAGAATAAGTGAAACGAACTGCCGAAGGGTTCTTATTTGACTAGTCACATTGCAGGATATCATCAGTTTGAAGACTTGCCTCAAGTCGACTTCTTAAGGCAAAATTCAGAATGCGAGAATATATGGAAGATGACTGGACTATGCCAACACAAGTTCTATTTTATGCGTGAGTTCATGAGGGAGTTTATGGGTGAGTTCATGGGTTAATTTATAAGTTCATTTATTTATGAGTTCATGGATGACTCTATGTGTTACTTCATGGGTGAATTTATTGGTCCATATATGGGCGAACGGACTTTGAGAATGTAAAGATTTTATCCACATGACTAAAAATTTCAAGCAGGGTTTAAAGGAATCAGGCTTGTTTCTGAAGGGTATTTTTCTAGAAGCTTCTGTGGCGTAAAGAAGATTCATCCTTAAGATTTAGTACCTTATATGGTTCCTACGAGAATCACGAGGTTATTTTAAATATCACTCTGAAAAAGAAACATTTGCATTACGATTCGAAGCCTAAACAAAAAATGGCGCAGTTTTGTTTAAAAAAGGCATTATAGTGCACGGAAATATTAATAATTGTGTTTGGCTATGAAGGCCAGAGGATGGAAATAGAGTCCAATTTGAAAACGACGGGGCGTCCTTTTCAAATTCTCTCCTTGTGTGTCATATAAAACTGGTAAAAAACTATCTGGGCCCATTCTTTCTTTCAAAATTGATATCATTCCCTTGGAGTTTCACAAGAAATGCATGTAATAGCAAGGAACTTGGACATACATTTGGCAAACCTTTGACCAAAAGTTCGAACAGAAAACGATGATTGAGCGAGTCAGACCCGCGTATTTACAATAGATGACGATGAGTATGTATACTTATTAAAATTAAGTAACTCATTGATTCAAAACAATTAATGATGAGTTAAACTCAAACTATGTAAAGCACTCGCAAGGAATGGTACTCCTCTCCTACTATAGAGGGATTTCTCAGCGGCCTTGTTGGAAGTATAAAACAATAAGATCTATCTCGTTTGGGAAATAAGTTCTGTTTTTATACAAATAGTTTTAATTGTTTTGGGCCTCCAACATGGCTGCCGTGAAAACCCTCTATACGATATTTTACAAGTATTCGACTATGAGGTAACTAACAATACTTATACTGAAACAACTGGTAAATAAATGACCACCTCATATTCAACAACCGCGACTGGAATCATTTTTTGATTTAATTATCAACGTCGGTAATTGTTGCTGATTTTGTTTGCTATATTTTGGACAAAGCGTTTGCCTCGCGGCGAAAACTTTTGAACGCCACGGCTCTTAACATGGCATACAATTTCCTTATAAGGGCAAACACATGCAGGGTATTCGTTGATAACCTATGGAAGATGAACCATAGAGAAAGCTAGAAATTCAATAACCGGGGCTGAAACGTCAGTACATACGAATATACATATGGGCCACTCCAAAGGGTATGTTTTCCTTTTTACCTTTTTCGTCTAAACTAAGGGTATGGTCATGGTTCTAGAAAGGGCCTTAGATTTACGAATCTTTACGCGCGAATTAAAGATTCGCGAACACGCTATTTCATGCTGTGTACTAGTCTTACATTGGCTATGGTTCTTGGTTAATTTTGAGGTCGGCTCAATCTGACGTGCGGTTTATTTCTTAAAAAAAATATACGGAACGACTGATCCTCACGGCAGTTGAAGAAAGACACAGAAGACGAAATATGTAAAGTAAAAAATGTATGTAACAAAAAATTGCCCGATATTTCGGTTTGCAAAACAAACCTTCTTCGTGGGCTACAAGAGTAAAACGAGTAACTACGTTACAGGACCGTTAACATTAAAGTTTAAAGATTTAAAATAAATGAATATGATAGGTTGGTAGCTGAACAAGAAGAGTCATTAATGTAGCTGATCACATCTGTTTAAGCGCGTGAGGCACACCTAATTAACAAGGCTAAGACACTGAAGCCGCAAAGATTAAACAGACGTGATGTATGTCTTTTTTTGTTTAATATTCCGGTGTTGTGTCCATTGACAATCTGCGTTCTAGTTCTTGAACAGCATACTGACGATGAAATGTTTGTGCATGTGAAAGAAAACGATTACGATGACGTTTAGTCAAACCGGTGTACTTTTGACATTGTGATTACGTCTATCGCTTTTTGAACTTGAACTTAACTCAAGACTTTTATTTTTCGTAGAAGCATCTCGAAGAAGCTTATCTCCCCTGTTCCGATTTTGGCTGGCTGTCCGTCGGCGTCTGCAAAAAATCTTTTTTGCAGCTTTTCGAAACTTCGGCATTTTTAATGCAAACAGAAAGGGGTTAACTAATGAGTTGCCATAATGCAACACTTTAGTGGTGTGCACAGCCACTAGGTTGACCGGCTGAAACATGTTCACAGTGTTTAAAACTATGAACGGCAGCCATGTTGATAGTGACGTAAGAGTTAAAATTGTCAAAGTTACGTTCAGATGTCTTTCTCGCGAGTGCTCCAAACGTTTGGAACCGAAAAACAGCAACTTTACCCAGATAACGAAGTAGGCGGAACCAATGAGCAGCAGTAAAATGCACACAAAAGGCATCCAGAGGTACAATGAGTCGTAGTCATTGCCAAACATTAGTCTTCCGATTGGAATGACAGCAGACACGGCCCACAATGCCACGATAACCAGTGCATACCAAAGTTTTCTCGTCTTTCTGTACTTCACTGGGTACGTCGTGGCGAAAAGTCTCTCAAGAGCTATCGCCGTGAGAAAAGCAATCGAAGAAATCCCCGAAAACATGTCAAGAAATAAACTTGCAAAACTAAAGATTTTGGGGTATTCAAAACTCCATAGTTTGTAATATCCGCCCAAGACGTAAACAAATAACGGCTCAGCGAAGGTTCCCACCAACAGGTCAGCCACTGCTAAGTTAATGAGGAAAAAATGTTGACTCTTTCTCCGTAGTTCGTTTGTTTTGGCGAATACTATGATAATAAACAGGTTTCCTATCGCAACGACAACAGCTTCGATGGCAAACGTGGCACACCAACCCTTCGCTTCAGAAGTCGTCATGTAATACATCGCCCTAGGAACTGAGTTGTGATGCGAAGTGTTGTTTGTCATGGTTACCTCATTAATTCCTAGGAAACAAAAGAAATTAGAATAAGGAATGCAAAGAAACTTACGTACGAAGAAAAACAGATCACCCACGAACTTGCTTAGAATATACGACCTCTGATTGAATTCTTTATCCTGGGTAAGTTAAGCAAATTAAAATGATCTGTACTGCATGTTTAGTATCTTTTTTCTTCATGGTCACACTTAAGGATTCAAACTGTAAAGCTTGTACCATCTTTTACAGCATAACTAACAACACACAGGAAAGTAATTCTCAATAGCCACAGGAAAGTACTGCTCAGTAGTTTCTTTTGAATGGTCACACTTAAGAGATTTCATCCACAGACTCAAAGGGTAGAACCACCTTGTACAGCATGATAACCAGCACCACAGGAAAGTACTGCTCAGTAGCTTTCACTTGAATGGTCACACTTAAGGATTTTATCCACAGACCTAAAAGTTAGAACCACCTTGTACAGCATAATAACCAGCACCACAGGAAAGTACTGCTCAGTAGCTTTCATTTGAATGGTCACACCTTAGAGATTTCATCCACAGACTCAAAAGTTAGAACCACCTTGTTCAGCATAATAAGCAGCACCACAAGAAAGTACTGCTCAGTAGCTTTCACTTGAATGGTCACACTTAAGGATTTTATCCACAGACCTAAAAGTTAGGACCACCTTGTACAGCATAATAACCAGCACCACAAGAAAGTGACTGCTCAGTAGCTTTCACTTGAATGGTCACACTTAAGGATTTCATCCACAGACCTAAAATTTAGAACCACCTTGTACAGCATAATAACCAGCACCACAGGAAAGTACTGCTCAGTAGCTTTCACTTGAATGGTCACACTTAAGGATTTCATCCACAGACCTAAAAGTTAGAACCACCTTGTACAGCATAATAACCAGCACCACAGGAAAGTACTGCTCAGTAGCTTTCACTTGAATGGTCACACTTAAGGATTTCATCCACAGACCTAAAAGTTAGAACCACCTTGTACAGCATAATAACCAGCACCACAGGAATGTACTGCTCAGTGGCCTTTCATTTGAATGGTCACTTCTTAGGATTTCATCCACAAACTCAAAGGGTGGAACAAGATAACCTAAATCATTTTCACGTGTCTGAACGGGAAACAGCAAAAATCTTAAATTTCATTTTTAATCTATTTATAAAACAAACAGCACGCACCAAAGGAAAAAAATACTTGTAAATGGTGTTCAGGTGAATATTGAATAAGCAGAACTGAAAACCTTTCGAAAGCAAGATTGAAACTTTAAATGGTGGTCAGTCGGTACCCGGAGGTTAGTATTTGTTGTCGTCTATTCAGTTTACGTTAAGTAAAAAAGAAAGTGAATCTCTCGATCGTTTACTTATAACACATGAATTCTCAGATATGTTCTGGTGTTAAATCAAGATTGGGGTACAAGTTGAGACACTGTCAGACGTCAATAAAATTTTCGGTCTTTCGGACAGACAAGCTGACTTTGTGCCATGCCACCATGAACCATCTCTTGGTCTTAGGAACGAAACAGCGCATTTTCCCTCGCTGTTTAGAGATTCTCTCCCTTCGTTTCAAATCTTTCTTTCCAGAGTTCATCTGACGTATCATACCGCTGGTAGCTAAAGTAAGGTAGAGTAAAGCACTAATTTTTCTTTCATAAGTCTTTTTTTGCAAATAATAGGTGTTCAGTACATTTTAGTTTAATTTATTAGTACGTTTGTCATTACATTGTTGATCATTGTTGTAGTTTTTACTGTCTGCTCTTAATTTGTTACGTTTTCTGTAAGTCCTTTTTGTCGCTATGCTTAATTTTCAAGTATTTAGTCATCATTATAATAAAAAATTGTGGTCTTCTGTAACTGAAATGAGAAAGTCGTATATAGACGATATTACACGGCGGCGCGAAGATGTGAATTTCATTTTCGAGTGAGTAAAATATTGTTTTTTACCACAAGAAAATAAAATTCATATCTTCAAGCCACCGTGTAATTTTCTTTTTATTATATAGACAAGAGTATTTTTGCACAAACAACAGAATAGGAGTGGGCAATGACGTCATCGATATCCTCACTAGTGAGGATATGGAAAATACGCCACTCGAGTCCCGGATGTAGTTTTGTATGAAGTTTACGAGTGGTCTATTTTCCACTAAAACACTCTTGTCTATATAATAAATGGTAAATACGCCACTCGAGTCCCGGATGTAGTTTCGTATGAACTTTACGAGTGGTCTATTTTCCACTAACACACTGTTGTCTATATAATAAGGGTCTCTATTTTCTGACGTGTTTGACTACCAAATTATAACAAGGTTATTTTCTTGTAATTACGAAACTCCATTCTAGAGAGTCACACCTTTTAAAGAACCCATTGTTTCTCGGAACTCATGATGCCCTAGCAGGCCCGAGAAGAATTATTTCATGCTTTTTAAAAATGTTTTGGTGGTAATTTTTAGTGCAAACTTGCCAATGTACTCCAAAAAATGATAACAATTTCAATATGAATAAAGATCCAGTCTCTGTATAGAATATTGTGCACGTAAAAGACGTTATTGCAATGAAGAAACGTGCCCAAGGGTCGGTTCAACAGTTGTTTTCATCCCGGCGATAAAATGCTGTTCATATAAAAGACTGTCAAAATTTCAATTGCTTTAATTTTTTTCTTCCAAAAAAGCATCACGTGAAAGCGATTTAAACCGCAAGTTTGAACCGCGAGAAAGAGTAAAATTTCTGTATTATAAAATAATTGGCATTCTTTCCGACATCCATGCTCATTAAAGTTACAAATATTGAAACATGCGTGGCAAGCGACATATAATTACCTTTTTAGCAACTTAAATCTATCAATTACTTAAAATCTTTTATTGTACTTGAGAAGCGCGTTTAATGTGTATTTTCTGGTACTTTTAAAATACAGCGGTACACCGTTTTACGGACAGCCGCTTAATACGGACAGCATTTTTTGTCCGGACAGAAAGGACACATATTTTCTCGTACATCAGCCCGCTTCAAAAGAACAACGGACACTTTTCTCTGACCCTAGCGCAGCGACACGCTGCCGTACAAACGGTTAACCTCGCTCTAGGAATGCTGACCAACTGTCTTTCAGAGGTCAGTTTATCCAATATTCCCTCCGTCTGGCTCGACCGCAAGCTGAAAATGTCAGTGCAAAGCAAAGCTCCAGAAGTTCCATGGTATTTTAAATGGATTACGCTGTGCTCTGCTCGTTTCAAACAATTTGACATTTGACCATTTGACTGAGCATGAGACTTTTCACTTTGAGCGTCATATACACGCAATCTTGCAACCCGCTAAGGGAACACGAGTTAGAGAAATTGAAATTTGCTTATCCCTTTGGCGTCCATATTAACAAGTTTCCCCTGTATCTATATGATATTCTACCTACCTTGTGTATACTTTTTTTGTATAATTTTTTGACTGATCAATGCACTTGCTAGAGCACTGTGTTGCATTCCCTAATGAAGCAGGCCGGCTAAATCTGGCCCTTTCCTTGTTTATCTCGCTGCAGTGCAGACATCTGCTTTTTCTTTAGAAATGTGTTTTCGCTCCACAAGAAATAGATGGAAGCAAGCAAAAGACAATGTTTAATTAAAAGAGCCTTCGGGAACAGCCGGTGTAGACCGCCTTTGTTAGATGCCGGACAACGGATGGTTTCATACGCCAGCTGCTGACTACAGCTGGAAGCTAACGACAAAAGCTCATTACTTTTTTCACGGACACGGAATTCTTGCGTTAATTAAAGGGCCTTCATGTGCCATAATTCACTGTGTTTGCTAGCCTAACAGTGCTGCAGCTTATACACAGTCCTAGTTGCACACCGATTCCCTTCGAAAAGTCGTACACATAAAAAAGACAAGTTCTTATTCTCTTCGTAATTCAGCCGCCCTCGAGGTTGCAAGGTTTTTAAACTAAATAATCATTATCTACCTTAAATGGCACGTAATTTCTGCATCAGTTAAAGTGTCTGCTCTTGCCACGATTCAGTGTGTTTGCCACCTAAATACAATTGTCAGCAAATTAGCCGGTTTTTATTGATGTGTAAAATTGTCTGTTTCGTAGAATTATATGGAAACGCTGCTGTAGGATTGTAAATATCTTTTCCCAAATATTGCCGATTATTCTATTTTGCTTTATTTCCGAAAACTTTCAGTGCCTATTATTCGTTTGCCAGTTTGAAAGCTATACCAGTCTCAATTTTTCTCGCTTCGGAAACACCGGCAAACGATCAAACAATCATATCAAGAAATTAAAATTGATTTATTGTGCCTTTCTTGGAGTAGATGCAAAGTTTTGGAGCGCTTCGAAAAAATAATGAAAAAAACCCGCCACAATTTTACTGATTTTTATTAATGTTTTAAAGTGGCAGTGCCGCAACGTTTTCTCCCACGACTTCTCCAGCCACGAACTTGCTTAGAATATACGACCTCTGATTGAATTCTTTATCCTGGTTAAGTTAAGCAAATTAAAATGATATGGTACTGCATGTTTAGTATCTTTTTTCTTCATAGTCACACTTAAGGATTCAAACTGTAAAGCTTGTACCATCTTTTACAGCATAACTAACAACACACAGGAAAGTAATTCTCAATAGCCACAAGAAAGTACTGCTCAGTAGTTTCTTTTGAATGGTCACACTTAAGAGATTTCATCCACAGACTCAAAGGGTAGAACCACCTTGTACAGCATAATAAGCAACACCACAATAAAGTACTGCTCAGTAGCTTTCACTTGAATGGGGGGGGGGGGGGGGGTCACACTTAAAGATTTTATCCGCAGACTCAAAAGCTGGAACCAGCTTGTACAGCATAATAACCAGCACCACAGGAAAGTACTGCTCAGTAGTCTCTTTTGAATGGTCACACTTAAGAGGTTTCGTCTGCAGGCTCAAACTTTAAAAAAACCTTGTACAGCATAATAAGCAGCACCACAGTAAAGTACTGCTCAGTAGCTTTCACTTGAATGGTCACACTTAAGGATTTTATCCACAGACCTCAAAGTTAGAACCCCCTTGTACAGCATAATAACCAGCACCACAGGAAAGTACTGCTCAGTGGCCTTTCATTTGAATGGTCACACTTTAGGATTTCATCCACACACGCAAAGGGTGGAACAAGATAACCTAAATCATTTTCACGTGTCTGAACGCGAAATTGCAAAAATCTTAAATTTCATTTTTAATCTATTTATAAAACAAACAGCACGCACCAAAGGAAAAAAATACTTGTAAATGGTGTTCAGGTGAATATTGAATAAGCAGAACTGAAAACCTTTCGAAAGCAAGATTGAAACTTTAAATGGTGGTCAGTCGGTACCCGGAGGTTAGTATTTGTTGTCGTCTATTCAGTTTACGTTAAGTAAAAAAGAAAGTGAATCTCTCGATCGTTTACTTATAACACATGAATTCTCAGATATGTTCTGGTGTTAAATCAAGATTGGGGTACAAGTTGAGACACTGTCAGACGTCAATAAAATTTTCGGTCTTTCGGACAGACAAGCAGACTCTATGCCATGCCATCATTAACCATCTCTTGGTTTTAGGAAAACAGCGCATTTTCCCTCGCTGTTTAGAGATTCTCTCCCTTCGTTTCAAATCTTTCTTTCCAGAGTTCATCTGACGTATCATACTGCTGGTAGCTAAAGTAAGGTAGAGTAAAGCACTAATTTTTCTTTCTTAAGTCTTTTTTTGCAAATAATAGGTATTCAGTATATTTTAGTTCCCTGCATTTGTAGTTTAATTTATTAGTACGTTTGTCATTACATTGTTGATCATTGTTGTAGTTTTTACTGTCTGCTCTTAATTTGTTACGTTTTCTGTATTCCTTTTTGTCGCTATGCTTAATTTTCAAGTATTTAGTCATCATTATAGTAAAAAATTGTGGTCGATCTTCTTTAACTGAAATGAGAAAGTCGTATACGGACGATATTGCACGGCGGCGCGAACATGATATGAATTTCATTTTCGAGTGGTAAAAACAGTATTTTACGAACGAGCGCAGCGAGTGAGTAAAATATTGTTTTTACCACAAGAAAATAAAATTCTTACCTTCAAGCCACCGTGTAATTTTCTGTTTATTATATGGACGCGAGTATTTAATTTTTTTTACAAATAACAGTGTAAGAGCGGGAAACGACGTCATCGATATCCTCACTAGTGAGGATATGGAAAATACGACACTCGAGTCCCGGATGTAGTTTCGTGTGAACTTTACGAGTGGTCTATTTTCCACTAACACACTGTTGTCTATATAATAAAGGTCTCTATTTTGTGACGTGCTTGACTACCAAATTATAACAAGGTTATTTTCTTGTAATTATGAAACTCCATTCTAGAGAGTCACACTTTTTAAAGAACCCATTGTTTCTCGGAACTCATGATGCCCTAGCGGGCCCGAGAAGTATTATTTCATATGCTTTTTTTTAAAAATCTTTTGGTGGTAATTTTTAGTGCAAACTTGCCAATGTACTCCACAAAATGATAAAAATTTCAATATCAATAAAGATCCAGTCTCTGTATAGAATATTGTGCACGTAAAAGACGTTATCGCTATGAAGAAACGTGCCCAAGGTCCGGTTCAACAGTTGTTTTCATCCCGGCGATAAAATGCTGTTTATAAAAAAGACTGTCAAAATTCCAATTGCTTTAATTTTTTTCGTCCAAAAAAGCATCACATGAAAGCGATTTAAACCGCAAGTTTGAACCGCGAGAAAGAGTAAAATGTCTGTATTATAAAATAATTGACATTCTTTCGGGCATCCATGCTCATTAAAGTTGCAAATATTGAAACATGCGTGGCAAGCGACATATAATTATCCTTTTTAGCAACTTAAATCTATCGATGACTTAAAATCTTTTATTGTACTTGAGAAGCGCGTTTAATGTGTATTTTCTGTTACTTTTAAAATACAGCGGTAGACCGTTTTACGGACAGCCGCTTAATACGGGCAGCATTTTTTGTCCGGACAGAAAGGACACATATTTTCTCGTACATCAGCCCGCTTCATAAGAACAACGGACACTTTTCTCTGACCCTAGCGCAACGACACGCTGCCGTACAAACGGTTAACCTCGCTCTAGGAATGCTGGCCAACTGTCTTTCAGTTTATCCAATATTCCCTCCGTCTGGCTCGACCGCAAGCTGAAAATGTCAGTGCAAAGCAAGGCTCTAGCAGTTCTGTGGTATTTTAAATGGATTACGCTGTGCTCTGCTCGTTTCAAACAATTTGACATTTGACCATTTGACTGAGCATGAGACTTTTCGCTTTGAGCGTCATATACACGCAATCTTGCAACCCGCTAAGGGAACACGAGTTAGAGAAAATTAAATTTGCTTATCCCTTTAGCGTCCGTATTAACCGGTTTCCCCTGTATCTATATGATATTCTACCTACCTAGTGTATACTTTTTGGTATAATTTTTTGACTGATCAATGCACTTGCTAGACCACTGTGTTGCATTCCCTCATGAAGCAGGCCGGCTAAATCTGGCCCTTTCCTTGTTTATCTCGCTGCAGTGCAGACATCTGCTTTTTCTTTAGAAATGTGTTTTCGCTCCACAAGAAATAGATGGAAGCAAGCAAAAGATAATGTTTAATTAAAAGCGCCTTCGGGAACGGTCGGTGTAGACCGCTTTGTTAGATGCCGGACAACGGATGGTTTCATACGCCAGCTGCTGACTACAGCTGGAAGCTAACGACAAAAGCTCATTACTTTTTTTCACGGACACGGAATTCTTGTGTTTATTAAAGGGCCTTCATGTGCCATAATTCACTGTGTTTGCTAGCCTAACAGTGCTGCAGCTTATACACAGTTCTAGCTGCACACCGATTCCCTTCGAAAAGTCGTACACATAAAAAAGACAAGTTCTTATTCTCTTCGTAATTCAGCCGCCCTCGAGGTTGCAAGGTTTTTAAACTAAATAATCATTATCTACCTTAAATGGCACGTAATTTCTGCATCAGTTAAAGTGTCTGCTCTTGCCACGATTCAGTGTGTTTGCTACCTAAATACAATTGTCAGCAAATTAGCCAGTTTTTATTGATGTGTATGTTGTCTGTTTCGTAGAATTATATGGAAACGCTGGTGCAGGATTGTAAATATCTTTTCCCAAATATTGCCGATTATTCTATTTTGCTTAATTTCCGAAAACTTTCGGTGCCTATTATTCGTTTGCCAGTCTGAAAGCTATACCAGTCTCAATCTGATTCTCGCTTCGGAAACACCGGCAAACGATCAAACAATCATATCAAGAAATTAAAATTGATTTATTGTGCCTTTCTTGGAGTAGATGCAAAGTTTTGGAGCGCTTCGAAAAAATAATGAAAAAAACCCGCCACAATTTTACTGATTTTTATTAATGTTTTAAAGTGGCAGTGCCGCAACGTTTTCTCCCACGACTTCTCCAGCCACGAACTTGCTTAGAATATACGACCTCTGATTGAATTCTTTATCCTGGTTAAGTTAAGCAAATTAAAATGATATGGTACTGCATGTTTAGTATCTTTTTTCTTCATAGTCACACTTAAGGATTCAAACTGTAAAGCTTGTACCATCTTTTACAGCATAACTAACAACACACAGGAAAGTAATTCTCAATAGCCACAAGAAAGTACTGCTCAGTAGTTTCTTTTGAATGGTCACACTTAAGAGATTTCATCCACAGACTCAAAGGGTAGAACCACCTTGTACAGCATAATAAGCAACACCACAATAAAGTACTGCTCAGTAGCTTTCACTTGAATGGGGGGGGGGGGGGGTCACACTTAAAGATTTTATCCGCAGACTCAAAAGCTGGAACCAGCTTGTACAGCATAATAACCAGCACCACAGGAAAGTACTGCTCAGTAGTCTCTTTTGAATGGTCACACTTAAGAGGTTTCGTCTGCAGGCTCAAACTTTAAAAAAACCTTGTACAGCATAATAAGCAGCACCACAGTAAAGTACTGCTCAGTAGCTTTCACTTGAATGGTCACACTTAAGGATTTTATCCACAGACCTCAAAGTTAGAACCCCCTTGTACAGCATAATAACCAGCACCACAGGAAAGTACTGCTCAGTGGCCTTTCATTTGAATGGTCACACTTTAGGATTTCATCCACACACGCAAAGGGTGGAACAAGATAACCTAAATCATTTTCACGTGTCTGAACGCGAAATTGCAAAAATCTTAAATTTCATTTTTAATCTATTTATAAAACAAACAGCACGCACCAAAGGAAAAAAATACTTGTAAATGGTGTTCAGGTGAATATTGAATAAGCAGAACTGAAAACCTTTCGAAAGCAAGATTGAAACTTTAAATGGTGGTCAGTCGGTACCCGGAGGTTAGTATTTGTTGTCGTCTATTCAGTTTACGTTAAGTAAAAAAGAAAGTGAATCTCTCGATCGTTTACTTATAACACATGAATTCTCAGATATGTTCTGGTGTTAAATCAAGATTGGGGTACAAGTTGAGACACTGTCAGACGTCAATAAAATTTTCGGTCTTTCGGACAGACAAGCAGACTCTATGCCATGCCATCATTAACCATCTCTTGGTTTTAGGAAAACAGCGCATTTTCCCTCGCTGTTTAGAGATTCTCTCCCTTCGTTTCAAATCTTTCTTTCCAGAGTTCATCTGACGTATCATACTGCTGGTAGCTAAAGTAAGGTAGAGTAAAGCACTAATTTTTCTTTCTTAAGTCTTTTTTTGCAAATAATAGGTATTCAGTATATTTTAGTTCCCTGCATTTGTAGTTTAATTTATTAGTACGTTTGTCATTACATTGTTGATCATTGTTGTAGTTTTTACTGTCTGCTCTTAATTTGTTACGTTTTCTGTATTCCTTTTTGTCGCTATGCTTAATTTTCAAGTATTTAGTCATCATTATAGTAAAAAATTGTGGTCGATCTTCTTTAACTGAAATGAGAAAGTCGTATACGGACGATATTGCACGGCGGCGCGAACATGATATGAATTTCATTTTCGAGTGGTAAAAACAGTATTTTACGAACGAGCGCAGCGAGTGAGTAAAATATTGTTTTTACCACAAGAAAATAAAATTCTTACCTTCAAGCCACCGTGTAATTTTCTGTTTATTATATGGACGCGAGTATTTAATTTTTTTTACAAATAACAGTGTAAGAGCGGGAAACGACGTCATCGATATCCTCACTAGTGAGGATATGGAAAATACGACACTCGAGTCCCGGATGTAGTTTCGTGTGAACTTTACGAGTGGTCTATTTTCCACTAACACACTGTTGTCTATATAATAAAGGTCTCTATTTTGTGACGTGCTTGACTACCAAATTATAACAAGGTTATTTTCTTGTAATTATGAAACTCCATTCTAGAGAGTCACACTTTTTAAAGAACCCATTGTTTCTCGGAACTCATGATGCCCTAGCGGGCCCGAGAAGTATTATTTCATATGCTTTTTTTTTTAAATCTTTTGGTGGTAATTTTTAGTGCAAACTTGCCAATGTACTCCACAAAATGATAAAAATTTCAATATCAATAAAGATCCAGTCTCTGTATAGAATATTGTGCACGTAAAAGACGTTATCGCTATGAAGAAACGTGCCCAAGGTCCGGTTCAACAGTTGTTTTCATCCCGGCGATAAAATGCTGTTTATAAAAAAGACTGTCAAAATTCCAATTGCTTTAATTTTTTTCGTCCAAAAAAGCATCACATGAAAGCGATTTAAACCGCAAGTTTGAACCGCGAGAAAGAGTAAAATGTCTGTATTATAAAATAATTGACATTCTTTCGGGCATCCATGCTCATTAAAGTTGCAAATATTGAAACATGCGTGGCAAGCGACATATAATTATCCTTTTTAGCAACTTAAATCTATCGATTACTTAAAATCTTTTATTGTACTTGAGAAGCGCGTTTAATGTGTATTTTCTGGTACTTTTAAAATACAGCGGTAGACCGTTTTACGGACAGCCGCTTAATACGGGCAGCATTTTTTGTCCGGACAGAAAGGACACATATTTTCTCGTACATCAGCCCGCTTCATAAGAACAACGGACACTTTTCTCTGACCCTAGCGCAACGACACGCTGCCGTACAAACGGTTAACCTCGCTCTAGGAATGCTGGCCAACTGTCTTTCAGTTTATCCAATATTCCCTCCGTCTGGCTCGACCGCAAGCTGAAAATGTCAGTGCAAAGCAAGGCTCTAGCAGTTCTGTGGTATTTTAAATGGATTACGCTGTGCTCTGCTCGTTTCAAACAATTTGACATTTGACCATTTGACTGAGCATGAGACTTTTCGCTTTGAGCGTCATATACACGCAATCTTGCAACCCGCTAAGGGAACACGAGTTAGAGAAAATTAAATTTGCTTATCCCTTTAGCGTCCATATTAACCGGTTTCCCCTGTATCTATATGATATTCTACCTACCTAGTGTATACTTTTTGGTATAATTTTTTGACTGATCAATGCACTTGCTAGACCACTGTGTTGCATTCCCTCATGAAGCAGGCCGGCTAAATCTGGCCCTTTCCTTGTTTATCTCGCTGCAGTGCAGACATCTGCTTTTTCTTTAGAAATGTGTTTTCGCTCCACAAGAAATAGATGGAAGCAAGCAAAAGATAATGTTTAATTAAAAGCGCCTTCGGGAACGGTCGGTGTAGACCGCTTTGTTAGATGCCGGACAACGGATGGTTTCATACGCCAGCTGCTGACTACAGCTGGAAGCTAACGACAAAGGCTCATTACTTTTTTTCACGGACACGGAATTCTTGCGTTTATTAAAGGGCCTTCATGTGCCATAATTCACTGTGTTTGCTAGCCTAACAGTGGTGCAGCTTATACACAGTTCTAGCTGCACACGGATTCTCTTCGAAAAGTCGTACACACAAGTAAGAGAAGTTCTTATTCTCTTCGTAATTCAGCCGCCCTCGAGGTTGCAAGGTTTTTAAACTAAATAATCATTATCTACCTTAAATGGCACGTAATTTCTGCATCAGTTAAAGTGTCTGCTCTTGCCACGATTCAGTGTGTTTGCTACCTAAATACAATTGTCAGCAAATTAGCCGGTTTTTATTGATGTGTAAAATTGTCTGTTTCGTAGAATTATATGGAAACGCTGCTGTAGGATTGTAAATATCTTTTCCCAAATATTGCCGATTATTCTATTTTGCTTTATTTCCGAAAACTTTCAGTGCCTATTATTCGTTTGCCAGTCTGAAAGCTATACCAGTCTCAATTTTTCTCGCTTCGGAAACACCGGCAAACGATCAAACAATCATATCAAGAAATTAAAATTGATTTATTGTGCCTTTCTTGGAGTAGATGCAAAGTTTTGGAGCGCTTCGAAAAAATAATTTAAAAAACCCGCTACAATTTTAATGATTTTTAGTAATGTTATAAAGTGGCAGTGCCGCAACGTTTTCTCCCACGACTTCTCCAGCCACGAACTTGCTTAGAATATACGACCTCTGATTGAATTCTTTATCCTGGTTAAGTTAAGCAAATTAAAATGATCTGTACTGCATGTTTAGTATCTTTTTTCTTCATGGTCACACTTAAGGTTTCAAACTGTAAAGCTTGTACCATCTTTTACAGCATAACTAACAACACACAGGAAAGTAATTCTCAATAGCCACAAGAAAGTACTGCTCAGTAGTTTCTTTTGAATGGTCACACTTAAGAGATTTCATCCGCAGACTCAAAAGGTAGAACCACCTTGTACAGCATAATAAACAGCACCACAGTAAAGTACTGCTCAGCAGCTTTCACTTGAATGGTCACACTTAAAGATTTTATCCTCAGACTCAAAAGTTAGAACCATCTTGTACAGCATAATAAACAGCACCACAGGAAAGTACTGCTCAGTAGTCTCTTTTGAATGGTCACACTTAAGAGATTTCATCCGCAGACTCAAAAGTTAAAACCACCTTGTACAGCATAATAAGCAGCACCACAGTAAAGTATTGCTCAGTAGCTTTCACTTGAATGGTTACACTTAAGGATTTTATCCACAGACCTAAAAGTTAGAACCACCTTGTACAGCACCACAGGACCACAGGAAAGTACTGCTCAGTGGCCTTTCATTTGAATGGTCACACTTTAGGATTTCATCCACACACGCAAAGGGTGGAACAAGATAACCTAAATCATTTTCACGTGTCTGAACGCGAAATTGCAAAAATCTTAAATTTCATTTTTAATCTATTTATAAAACAAACAGCACGCACCAAAGGAAAAAAATACTTGTAAATGGTGTTCAGGTGAATATTGAATAAGCAGAACTGAAAACCTTTCGAAAGCAAGATTGAAACTTTAAATGGTGGTCAGTCGGTACCCGGAGGTTAGTATTTGTTGTCGTCTATTCAGTTTACGTTAAGTAAAAAAGAAAGTGAATCTCTCGATCGTTTACTTATAACACATGAATTCTCAGATATGTTCTGGTGTTAAATCAAGATTGGGGTACAAGTTGAGACACTGTCAGACGTCAATAAAATTTTCGGTCTTTCGGACAGACAAGCAGACTTTATGCCATGCCATCATTAACCATCTCTTGGTTTTAGGAAAACAGCGCATTTTCCCTCGCTGTTTAGAGATTCTCTCCCTTCGTTTCAAATCTTTCTTTCCAGAGTTCATCTGACGTATCATACTGCTGGTAGCTAAAGTAAGGTAGAGTAAAGCACTAATTTTTCTTTCTTAAGTCTTTTTTTGCAAATAATAGGTATTCAGTATATTTTAGTTCCCTGCATTTGTAGTTTAATTTATTAGTACGTTTGTCATTACATTGTTGATCATTGTTGTAGTTTTTACTGTCTGCTCTTAATTTGTTACGTCTTCTGTATTCCTTTTTGTCGCTATGCTTAATTTTCAAGTATTTAGTCATCATTATAGTAAAAAATTGTGGTCGATCTTCTTTAACTGAAATGAGAAAGTCGTATACGGACGATATTGCACCGCGGCGCGAACATGATATGAATTTCATTTTCGAGTGGTAAAAACAGTATTTTACGAACGAGCGCAACGAGTGAGTAAAATATTGTTTTTACCACAAGAAAATAAAATTCTTACCTTCAAGCCACCGTGTAATTTTCTGTTTATTATATGGACGCGAGTATTTAATTTTTTTACAAATAACAGTGTAAGAGCGGGAAACGACGTCATCGATATCCTCACTAGTGAGGATATGGAAAATACGACACTCGAGTCCCGGATGTAGTTTCGTGTGAACTTTACGAGTGGTCTATTTTCCACTAACACACTGTTGTCTATATAATAAAGGTCTCTATTTTGTGACGTGCTTGACTACCAAATTATAACAAGGTTATTTTCTTGTAATTATGAAACTCCATTCTAGAGAGTCACACTTTTTAAAGAACCCATTGTTTCTCGGAACTCATGATGCCCTAGCGGGCCCGAGAAGTATTACTTCATATGCTTTTTTTTTAAATCTTTTGTGGTAATTTTTAGTGCAAACTTGCCAATGTACTCCACAAAATGATAAAAATTTCAATATCAATAAAGATCCAGTCTCTGTATAGAATATTGTGCACGTAAAAGACGTTATCGCTATGAAGAAACGTGCCCAAGGTCCGGTTCAACAGTTGTTTTCATCCCGGCGATAAAATGCTGTTTATTAAAAAGACTGTCAAAATTCCAATTGCTTTAATTTTTTTCGTCCAAAAAAGCATCACATGAAAGCGATTTAAACCGCAAGTTTGAACCGCGAGAAAGAGTAAAATGTCTGTATTATAAAATAATTGACATTCTTTCGGGCATCCATGCTCATTAAAGTTGCAAATATTGAAACATGCGTGGCAAGCGACATATAATTATCCTTTTTAGCAACTTAAATCTATCGATTACTTAAAATCTTTTATTGTACTTGAGAAGCGCGTTTAATGTGTATTTTCTGGTACTTTTAAAATACAGCGGTAGACCGTTTTACGGACAGCCGCTTAATACGGGCAGCATTTTTTGTCCGGACAGAAAGGACACATATTTTCTCGTACATCAGCCCGCTTCATAAGAACAACGGACACTTTTCTCTGACCCTAGCGCAACGACACGCTGCCGTACAAACGGTTAACCTCGCTCTAGGAATGCTGGCCAACTGTCTTTCAGTTTATCCAATATTCCCTCCGTCTGGCTCGACCGCAAGCTGAAAATGTCAGTGCAAAGCAAAGCTCTAGCAGTTCTGTGGTATTTTAAATGGATTACGCTGTGCTCTGCTCGTTTCAAACAATTTGACATTTGACCATTTGACTGAGCATGAGACTTTTCACTTTGAGCGTCTTGCAACCCGCTAAGGGAACACGAGTTAGAGAAAATTAAATTTGCTTATCCCTTTAGTGTCCATATTAACCGGTTTCCCCTGTATCTATATGATATTCTACCTACCTTGTGTATACTTTTTGGTATAATTTTTTGACTGATCAATGCACTTGCTAGACCACTGTGTTGCATTCCCTCATGAAGCAGGCCGGCTAAATCTGGCCCTTTCCTTGTTTATCTCGCTGCAGTGCAGACATCTGCTTTTTCTTTAGAAATGTGTTTTCGCTCCACAAGAAATAGATGGAAGCAAGCAAAAGATAATGTTTAATTAAAAGCGCCTTCGGGAACGGTCGGTGTAGACCGCTTTGTTAGATGCCGGACAACGGATGGTTTCATACGCCAGCTGCTGACTACAGCTGGAAGCTAACGACAAAAGCTCATTACTTTTTTTCACGGACACGGAATTCTTGCGTTAATTAAAGGGCCTTCATGTGCCATAATTCACTGTGTTTGCTAGCCTAACAGTGCTGCAGCTTATACACAGTCCTAGTTGCACACCGATTCCCTTCGAAAAGTCGTACACATAAAAAAGACAAGTTCTTATTCTCTTCGTAATTCAGCCGCCCTCGAGGTTGCAAGGTTTTTAAGCTAAATAATCATTATCTACCTTAAATGGCACGTAATTTCTGCATCAGTTAAAGTGTCTGCTCTTGCCACGATTCAGTGTGTTTGCCACCTAACTACAATTGTCAGCAAATTAGCCAGTTTTTATTGATGTGTATGTTGTCTGTTTCGTAGAATTACGTGGAAACACTGGTGTAGGATTGTAAATATCTTTTCCCAAATATTGCCGATTATTCTATTTTGCTTTATTTCCGAAAACTTTCGGTGCCTATTATTCGTTTTCCAGTCTGAAAGCTATACCAGTCTCAATTATTCTCGCTTCGGAAACACCGGCAAACGATCAAACAATCATATCAAGAAATTAAACACTGGAAAAGTTGAAAATTTACATACTATGTAAATAACATGTAAATAACATGTAAAAGGGTAAAAAGATACTGTAAAAAGTAAATTTACATGATTTTTGGACTTTTACATGTTCTCAAAAGATACTGTAAATAACATGTAAATTTCGGCATTGAAACATGTAAATATAAAGAAAGATACTGTAAATGTTGTAAGGCAAAAGAACACAGATCATGTAAATAACATGTAAATTTATAAGAGGGAGCCTGCCGAGATCCTGTAAAGACCATGTAAATTGAAAAAGGGTGGCTGCCAAGATCCTGTAAATGACGTTGTAAATACCATGTAAATTGAAAAAGGGGGGCTGTCGAGACCCTGTAAATACCACGTAAATTAAAAAAGGGGGGCTGTCAAGATCCTGTAAAAAACATTGTAAATACCACGTAAATTGAAAAAAGGGGGCTGTCGAGATCCTGTAAATACCACGTAAATTGAAAAAGGGGGCTGTCGAGACCTTGTAAATACCATGTAAATTGAAAAAGGGGGCTGTTGATATCCTGTAAATATCATGTAAATCGAAAAAGAGGGGCTGTCGATATCCTGTAAATATCATGTAAATTAAAGAGGGGCTCTCGAGATCCTGTAAATATCATGTAAATCGAAAAAGGGCGGCTGTCGAGATTCTGTAAATATCATGTAACTTAAAAAAGAGGGGCTGTCGAGATCCTATAAATAACATTGTAAATACCACGTAAATTGAAAAAAGGGGGCTGTCGAGATCCTGTAAATACCACGTAAATTGAAAAAGGGGGGCTGTCGAGACCCTGTAAATACCATGTAAATTGAAAAAGGGGGGCTGTTGATATCCTGTAAATATCATGTAAATCGAAAAAGGGGGGCTGTCGATATCCTGTAAATATCATGTAAATTAAAAAAGAGGGGCTCTTGAGATCCTGTAAATATCATGTAAATCGAAAAAGGGGGGCTGTCGAGATCCTGTAAATATCATGTAAATCGAAAAAGGGGGGCTGTCGAGATCCTGTAAATACCGCGTAAACTAATAAAGGGAGGCTGCCTAGATCCTGTAAATACCACGTAAATTGAAAAAGGGGGGCTGTCGATATCCTGTAAATATCATGTAAATCGAAAAAGGGGGGCTGTCGATATCCTGTAAATATCATGTAAATTGAAAAAGAGGGGCTCTCGAGATCCTGTAAATGTCATGTAAATCGAAAAAGGGGGGCTGTCAATACCCTGTAAATATCATGTAAATTGCAAAAGAGGGGCCGTCAAGATCCTGTAAATACCACGTAAATTAAAAAAGGGGGCTGTCAAGATCCTGCAAATACCACGTAAATTGAAATTAAAAGGGAGGGCTGTCAAGATCCTGTAAATAACTTATACAGTCCTCAGTAAATAAAAATGTGTAATAAAAATACATAAAAACTTTATTGTTTCATTCTGCCCAATTCAATAAAAATTATAATTTGAACTATGTGCTTTCAAAATATTTTCACATCAATATAGGTTTGTTAAATGTATAAATATCCTTGTGTTTCGATTCAAATGGTAATAATCGTTGTTTCTGACCCATTAAGTTATTTTAAAAGATACTACACATTTGTATTAATCATTCTTACAATTTGTTATATACACCCAATTGAAAAAACGTTGTCAGGTAAAAAGCATAAATCAGTGATGATGCAACCCAATGGTCCTCCAAGAATTATGAATGGTTTGAGAAGCCATATCAATAACTCGAAAGAGTGTTACATCAGGTATCCAAACACCTCGAAGTCGGTCAAAAAAACTCGGCTGCGCCTCGTTTTTTCAACCCACTTCTCGGGGTTTGGATATCCTGATGAAACACTCTTTCTCGTGTTTGATATATTACTCCAAAATGTTACCTTGCTATGAGTATTAGTAAATAATTCTTGCACTTATTGCTCCAATGCTGAGCTGAATCCGTCTTAAAGTGTCAAGATACATGTATTTGACTCTGGCATATTTCTAAGATTTGTTATGTAGATGCCGACATCATATTCTACAGCATCAACTTTCACAAAACAAAAGAAAAATTCATTGAACTAGATTTGATCGAATTGTTGTCTTGTACCATATTTTCCTGGTTAAGTGGACCTGTGCTTACAACTTGGGGCTCACAGACACAGCATTCGTTTTAGTATTTGCAACTTTAGAATTTGGTACTCAGTACATTGTGGAGTGGTATTCGGTGATGGTTTATGCACCCAAAGTAGTACACCCATCGGAGAAGAATCAGTCTCATCAACAGAAATGTATGTGTATATTGTGTAAGGTCGACTTATGAATGCTGTTAAATTGTATCTTATTTGAACCCTGGTTTTTATAATATTTGTTACGTGTAAGCAAAGTTCAATTGCACATGACAAATTAGTACCGGTAGGTAAATCAATAGTTACGAGGTTATCATAGGTGGTAAGTTCTTCATTGTTTTTACATTTTACTACATTTCTCAAACAGAACCTGTCCTAGGGAACTCAGTAGGTCTTGTTTAGGTGTCCCTGGCATGCAAGGAATGCAGTGATCCTTGCACAATGGTTTCAGTCTTTTTAATGTGACAGAGGAAACCTGTCTCTCTTTTGAAAAGTGGAGGGCAATCATAATTTCTTGGTCTCTTTGAACCTGGAAGAGAAATGTGATTAACAGTAACCATAAGCACAGACACTAGACTAATTAATAATATAGTACCCGCTTAATACAGACACCCTGTCAAAACCTGCATTTTCTTGCACACTGAATTCACTACATGGTTATTAATTAGTACACACCAAATTGAATTACATTCAAGATATTCAGCACATTCGTATATTTATTTAGGAATGACTTTCACTAATAACAGATAGATTTTATTAATGGGATCAAAATTTCAATTTTGCATAGCCTATTGTAATATTCCAATGATATCCAGTACCATAATTTCAAATAACTGTTGATTGGTTTATTACTAGTGTCAGGCAAATGGTCACATGCTGAGTAGTTTGACTGTGATGAATTGTCTGCAGAGAAATGGTGTTGTGACATGCATCCAACACACTAAAAGGCTGGCATTGAGCTTTTAAGGCAATGGTTAAAACCTTTTTTCAAGTAATCCTAAAACTAATTTTCAGAAAACTTACTGTTACATATATTAACGAGTAATAAATTAATACATGAATACTTACAAGCCCTGTTTGCAACAACTTCAGGGAATCAGCTTTTATGGCATCCCGCATTTCCTTTTTATAATCAGAAATCACCTAAAAGGTAATTTGAAGGATTCCCCTTGAATGAAATGTTTACATGCATGTACATGAAAAGAGCTGATAGACTATTTTACTCTTTGAGCCAAAGCAATGATAAGAAAGTATCTTCACTAAAACTTGTCAAAAAGGCAAGTGGTACTAAACTATGAAATGATAATGACCATCACAGTTAATGATATCAACTTATGCAGCTGATAAAAGAACAACCTGAAAAAACTTCAGGCGAGAAATTTTCTTCAGGTTGTTTTATCAGCTGCTTAAGTTGATAGTTTTTGTGGAATAAGGGTCCTCTGTGCATTTTTAAGCAAATCGGCCTTATATTGATCATTTTTCAAACACAGCATTCATGTAGCAGAGATGCGGCTAACATATTATATGTCAGAATTATATGTAGATCATCGCAGTGAAGGTGTTCCAACCTAAGCGGTTGAAAAGAAGAAACCTGAAAAAATTCAGGCTTGAATGGGAATCGAATCCATGACCTCTGCGGTACCGGTGCAGCTCATCTGTTTCTGTCAGACAGACAGGTAACATCTATTAGTGTGATCAGTGTATACCCAGGGCTGTCATTAAGGGCCGTAAGCCGTAACACCTGTTATGGCTGAGTATTCATGATGGGACCTCAATGTTATGGGTGAACTCGGTTTCTTGTCCTTACAATTTACTTACAAGTTTGTTGTGGGTGTGAAGTTCAAGGTAACAGGTGATTCAAAGCTTAATGACAGCCCTGTATACCAAATCATTGGTTACTCAAACCTGGTCATGCATTCCTGTCAATAACAAGCTAATGAATGGCTTCTGTCACCCAGCCGGAGTAGGAATTTGACAGGTTTACAATTTGCATAATCTGGCTGTAACAGTCAGTTACATTTCTTTATTTTTACATCTCTTTATTTTTCTCTTTTCTCTTCGCTGAACATTTTTTTTCAATGCATAAATGTTGAGAGAACTCAAACACCAGGCCTGGTATTTACGTATTCTTAAGGATGGTGCCTCCTTTTGTTACTGCCCATACGTTCTGCGCATCTTGGTACATGTATATTCAGATTTCTTAAGGAAATTGCCCACTAATACAACAATATTTTTGCACGGTTTATGACTATGTGGAAAAAGCAGATCTTAGCAAGGGCTATCAGAATCCAAAAAGCAAATTGGGGGTAACCATTCATTTTTCAGAGATAATAGAGCTTAAGTTTGGAAAGAAATTGCCATACATTCTTTGTATTTTAATGCTTTTTTAGAATTATGGTTGCTTAGTTATCTCTGAAAAATGCACAGTTACCCACATTTTTCTGTCTGGATTCCAATAGCCCTTGCTAAGATCTACTTTTTCTTCATAGTCATAACCTTTGCAAAAGTACATCTGTATTAGGAGGCACCGTCCTTAAAAGGTTGCGCAACGATGCAAATCGAAGTCAGTCAAACTCTCACCCTGTCCTGAGGCTGGAAGTCACACATTAACTATTATGGAATATCAGATCAAGTTTCACTTTGAATTGTTTATTTCAAGAGCCACTTATTGCAAAAAAAATATCCATTAATGAATTCATTTGTTTGTAACTGACAGGAACACATGACTGGGTTAGTTTGAGAACAAAATAAGGCCTTTGTGCATGATAAATTTATGCCTTAGCAGTGACTAACCTTCAAATCACTGTTTTTATTGCACAATGAAATCAAGGCAAATAGTGTACACCAGGCTTTTATTGATGGCTTAAAATTTGGTTGCTGACATATAATATGAACATGAATAATTATATGAAATTCATATATTTGAACTGCAGATAGATAGAATTATATGTAGATCATCGCAGTGAAGGTGTTCCAACCTAAGCGCTTGAAAAGAAGAAACCTGAAAAATTCAGGCTTGAACGGGAATCAAACCCATGACTTCTGCGATACCGGTGCAGCGCCCTAACCAACTGAGCTATCAAGCCAACTGGGAGCTGGTCAATTGAAAGTTCGTATTATCCCGTAGATGGAGAATACGTGGACATGAATATATGAAATTCATATATTTGAACTGCGGATAAAGATAGAATTATATGTAGATCATCGCAGTGAAGGTGTTCCAACCTAAGTGGTTGAAAAGAAGAAACCTGAAAAAATTCAGGCTTGAACGGGAATCGAACCCATGACCTCTGCGATACCGGTGCAGCTCAGTTGGTTAGGGATAAAGATAATTCTATCTTTATCCGCAGTTCAAATATATGAATTTCACATATTCATGTTCATTTATTCTCCATCGACGGGATAATACGAGCTCTCAATTGACCAGCTCCCAGTTGGCTTGATAGCTCAGTTGGTTGGCGCGCTGCACCGGTATCGCAGAAGTCATGGGTTTGATTCCCGTTCAAGCCTGATTTTTTCAGGTTTCTTCTTTTCAAGCGCTTAGGTTGGAACAACTTCACTGCGATGATCTACATATAATTCTATCTTTACCTGCAGTTCAAATATATGAATTTCATATATTCATGTTCATATTATATGTCAGCAACCAAATTTTAAGCCATCAATAAAAGCCTGGTGTACACTATTTGCCTTGATTTCATTGTGCAATAAAAACAGTGATTTGAAGGTTAGTCACTGCTAAGGCATAAATTTATCGTGCACAAAGGCCTTATTTTGTTCTCAAACTAACCCAGTCATGTGTTCCTGTCAGTTACAAACAAACGCAATCAGTGGCTCTTGAAATAAACAATTCAAAGTGACACTTGATCTGATATTCCATAATAGTTAATGTGTGACTTCCAGCCTCAGGACAGGGTGATAATTTGACTGACTTCCATTTGCATAGTTGCACAACCTTGTAAGGACGGTGCCTCCTAATACAGATGTACTTTTGCAAAGGTTATGACTATGGGGAAAAAGTAGATCTTAGCAAGGGCTATTGGAATCCAGACAGAAAAATGCGGGTAACTGTGCATTTTCAGAGATAACTAAGCAACCATAATTCTAAAAAAGCATTAAAATACAAAGAATGTATGGCAATTTCTTTCCAAACTTAAGCTCTACTATCTCTGAAAAATGAATGGTTAACCCAATTTTCTTTTTGGATTCTGATAGCCCTTGCTAAGATCTGCTTTTTCCACATAGTCATAAACCATGCAAAAATATTGTTGTATTAGTGGGCAATTTCCTTAAGAAATCTGAATATACATGTACCAAGATGCGCAGAACGTATGGGCAGTAACAAAAGGAGGCACCGTCCTTACAAATATGTAAATACCAGGCCTGGTGTTTGAGTTCTCTCAACATTTATGCATTGAAAAAAAATGGGCAGCAAAGTGAAAAGAGAATAAAAATAAAGAGATGTAAAAAAAAATGTAACTGACTGTTACAGGCACATTATGCATATTGTAAACCTGTCAAATTCCTACTCCGGCTGGGTGACAGAAGCCATTCATTAGTTTGTTATTGACAGGAATGCATGACCAGGTTTGAGTAACCAATGATTCGGTATACAGGGCTGTCATTAAGCTTTGAGTCACCTGTTACCTTGAACTTCACACCCACAACAAACTTGGAAGTAAATCGTAAGGACAAGAAACCGAGTTCACCCATAACATTGAGGTCCCATGATGAATACTCAGCCATAACAGGTGTTACGGTTTACGGCCCTTAATGACAGCCCTGGGTAAACACTGATCACACTAATAGAAGTTACCTGTCTGTCTGACAGAAACAGATGGAATATAAGGTGATGTGGTCACTCACAATGGTACAGCAGCTTGACTATCTGACAAAAAACTGTCACTAGCAAACCGTACCAAGCATAAAGATCTCACATTATGAAATTAAATGTATAAACATGATAAAACCCATTCAATCAGAGTCAATGTGGTCACTTGCAAATAGTATAGCAGCTTGAAGATCTAACAACAAAGCCATCACTAGCAAACTGTACCAAGTACCCGATGTGACCAATCGAACTTTTCAGTAATGGAACTCAATCAAACCCAGTCAAACTAAATCGAATGACTAGGTTTGATTGGTTCAGAAATTGAACACAATCGAACTAAAGAAATTGTGTGCAAGTTTGATTGTGTTCGATTTTCAAACCCAATCGAACGAATCGAACAAAAAAAATTCATTCAAAATATATAAGTTATTTGAACAGTAGGGTTCACAATGTGAGAACAACTTACAAACAAATTAAGTTCATCAGACAACAGAAGATTATATAAATTTCAATTCACCCCAGCTATTTTAAATTTTCATATATGATTCATTTATTTCTTATCAGCATATGTAATCTTTACAATAACCCACGCAAAATTCAATGAACCAAGCCGATGATGTGAAAAGAGTTGGCATTGTAAGCTGCCAAGAAAAACTTGCATCTCCCCAGATTTGGCTCTGCTACCTCTATTTTCAATGGAATGTCATCCCACACAAACCATGTTAACAGTTTTGTGATTGCCTTCCCGTTGAACTGAATCAAACCTTATCGAACACAATCGAACCCAATCAATGTTCGATTGCTCCATTTTTTTTGTGAGAGCCCGACTGAATTCGATTACCGAACCCAATCATATGATTGAGTTCGACTGGGTTCGATTGAATTTGATTAATCGAATGTTCAATTTGGTTCGATTGGTCACGTCGGGCAAGCATAAAGATCTCAAACTATGAAATAAAATGTGTAAACATGATAATTTAAAACAAAGAAAATATAAGCTTATTCCAGTCTTGATTTTAAAGGGTGTGGGAGCTCAGCAATGAGCCACTATTACTGTTGAGCTTACATCATGTACTTTTGAAGTCCCAAAGAAAGTGTCATCAAGAACACTTAAAGTGCGGGGCAATTCGCTTAAGCGTGGCAAATATCAAACAAGGCACGAATATTTGGATATACAAGAGCCTTAGCTCACGTTTTACAGTCTAAAACTTAGCTTACCTTGGCAATTACAACAAGAACCATGCATGATCATGAGCCATCAAATATGGCGGCCAAAAGTTGACTCGATCCAGCTTGTTAAATGGCAGAAAAACATTCCCACTGATCGTTAATCCGCTGTAAGAAGATTGTTTGCAGCTATTCAGAGACCGTGAAGCAAGGAGAAGGAATAGTTCACAAGCCATCTCTCCAAAGCGAAAGAAATTTTAGACCTCAAACGATGAATTCAACGATCGGCGCCAAAAATACGAACAGCACGTCGGGAAGGGAACCACTTTGCGCATGATCAATTCGTACCCAAGGTCACTCGGCCAAACCCACCCTGGTACGAGATTGGGCCAGAACCGGCAAATAAATGAAAATGCGAACCGCTTTTCGATTCATTTTCATTAGCTCTAATAATATCAGTACTCTAAATCTACATCAAATTTTCTTTCAAATTGCAACCGCGTTTATTATTTTTTTCTTATCCGTTAAGTTGAGAAAATACCACTGACAAGGAGCAACGAGCCCGGTGGGTACATCAAATATGGGGCACCTTGCAAGAATCGTTCGCCAATGAAATTAAACGGGGGTATTTTCAGATGAATATAATTAACGCCAGTGCTCTGTTTGAAACGTTTCTAAATTGATAATCTAACGCAAATTTGTAACACCTATAAATTATGATGCCCTGTTTGCGACGTCATGATTTACAGCAGGAGCCTGAGATTTTATGATGCCCCGTTTGCGTCAATTTACAGAGTTTTTGTGGTGCCCCGTTTACGTCAATTTACAGAGATTTTATGATGCCCCATTTCCTTAATTTTACAGACATTTTACAGAGCCCCGTTTATGCCCTATTACAGACATTTTAAAGAGTCCGGTATATGCCGTTTTACAGACACTGGTAGAGTCTAGATTCCATAGGTCCAAAGGAGGTCATTTTCTTGACTTAACTTACATTGAGAAAAATTCAAGAAGGAAGAAAGAAAGACAGAAAAGAAGAAGAAAAAAACCGGAACAGAATGGCACACCAACCAGGGTCTGGAAGGGGGGGTCCTCATCCCGTATTCCCGCTCCTTTTTCACGAGAATCCCGCATCCCGCACTCTTTTCATCGCTATCCCGAATCCCGTTTTTTCTTTCCCAAAAATACATTTAAGAAAGACTAATTTCTGCAAAAGCTAATAAATTTAAGATGTATATTGGCCCTTTCGATTGATATTTTGCACTCGCCTGGTTGATTCGCTTTTGCCGCTAGAACGTTTACTTGGGTCGAGGCGATTTCCCGAATTCCCGACAGACAAGCAAAAAAATTTTGCATCCCGTGCCCAAATTTTGGCGAATCCCGCTTCCCTGGTAGCAGTCAAATCCCGAATCCCGTCAAGATATTTTGCGTTTTCCCGAATCCCGCACCGTATTTTGGCCAAATCCCGGATCCCGAGAATACCCTTCCAAACCCTGACCAACGATCGTTAATTGCCAGGAATAAAATTTTAAGAATATAAATACAGTGTTACCATAACAATTAATGAAAGCTAACCACCCTAAGGCTCCAGAACACTGTTCTTTGATAAACCGGAACTCTATTCTCTCTGTTCAACCGAAGCTCGATCCTTGCCTACGTCAGTACTCGAACGATAACTGATTTACTAGATTAAATATACCTCACGTTCCCTGGGAACGACCTCCTTTTGAGCTATGGAAGACCACAGACATTTAACAGAGCCTCGTACTTGCCATTTTACAGACATTTTACTTGGCCCCGTATATGCCATTTTACGTCAAAGCCCCGTATATGCCATTTTGTTTTCACAAATAAATCACCTTAATTTCTTATCAGATACAGGAGCCCATTACTCTGTCAGATAACAATTCTGTAAAAAAGTTTCATGTAAATTTAATGTTCAAGCATCAACAGCAACCTTACTGTATCTGGTAAAACCATTTACATGTTGAAAATCACTATTTACAGCTCATTTACATGACATATGGAAACGATATGCGGTTCAACCCCCCCCCCCCCCCCCCTTTTCTAGTAACCATAAATTTACATGTTATTTACATTATCCTCAAATCTGCATTAGAACATGACCATGTAAAGTACCATTTACAGGACATTTACATTGTCCATGGAAAGAAACCAGCTCCTCGTAAATTCAATTTACAGAGTTCTAACACCACCGTTTTCTGTTATGACCATTTACATGTTATTTACATGATGTGTTCAAACAATTTACATATTTTTTTACACTACAGATACTGTAAATTTGCCAAAAGCAATTTACACGTTTTTTACATGTTTTTCGAATTATAAAACCAGAAAGTGACCCTGTAAATTTTCATTTACACCACGTTTACATAATCTATTGAAACGTGTAAATTTCATGTAAATTTTATTTTACAAAACCTTAAAATGTAAATTGCAATTTACAAATCCTGTAAATCCAAATTTACATGAAAATTACATGTTTTGTAAATTTTCAACTTTTCCAGTGTAAAATTGATTTATTGTGCCTTTCCTGGGGTAGATGCAAAGTTTTGGAACGCTTCGAAAAAATAATAAAAAAAAAAACCTGCCACAATTTTAATGATTTTTATTAATTTTTTAAAGTGGTAGTGCCGCAACGTTTTCTCCCACGACTTCTCCAGCCACGAACTTGCTTAGAATATACGACCTCTGATTGAATTCTTTATCCTGGTTAAGTTAAGCAAATTAAAATGATCTGTACTGCATGTTTAGTATCCTTTTTCTTCATAGTCACACTTAAGGATTCAAACTGTAAAGCTTGTACCATCTTTTACAGCATAACTAACAACACACAGGAAAGTAATTCTCAATAGCCACAAGAAAGTACTGCTCAGTAGTTTCTTTTGAATGGTCACACTTAAGAGATTTCATCCGCAGACTGAAAAGTTAGAATCACCTTGTACAGCATAATAAGCAACACCACAGTAAAGTACTGCTCAGTAGCTTTCACTTGAATGGTCACACTTAAGGATTTTATCCACAGACCTAAAAGTTAGAACCACCTTGTACAGCATAATAACCAGCACCACAGGAAAGTACTGCTCAGTGGCCTTTCATTTGCATGGTCACACCTTAGGATTTCATCCACAAACTCAAAGGGTGGAACAAGATAACCTAAATCATTTTCACGTGTCTGAACGCGAAACTGCAAAAATCTTAAATTTCATTTTTAATCTATTTATAAAACAAACAGCACGAACCAAAGGAAAAAAAATATTTGTAAATGGTGTTCAGGTGAATATTGATTAAGCAGAACTGAAAACCTTTCGAAAGCAAGATTGAAACTTTAAATGGTGGTCAGTCGGTACCTGGAGGTTAGTATTTGTTGTCGTCTATTCGGTTTACGTTAAGTAAAAAAGAAAGTGAATCTCTCGATCGTTTACTTATAACAAATGAATTCTCAGATATGTTCTGGTGTTAAATGAAGATTGGGGTACAAGTTGAGACACTGTCAGACGTCAATAAAATTTTCGGTCTTTCGGACAGATAAGCAGACTTTATGCCATGCCACCATTAACCATCTCTTGGTTTTAGGAAAACAGCGCATTTTCCCTCCCTGTTTAGAGATTCTCTCCCTTCGTTTCAAATCTTTCTTTCCAGAGTTCATCTGACGTATCATACTGTTGGTAGCTAAAGTAAGGTAGAGTAAAGCACTAATTTTTCTTTCATAAGTCTTTTTTTGCAAATAATAGGTATTCAGTATATTTTAGTTCGCTGCATTTGTAGTTTAATTTGTTAGTACGTTTGTCATTACATTGTTGATCATTGTTGTAGTTTTTACTGTCTGCTCTTAATTTGTTACGTTTTCTGTAATTCCTTTTTGTCGCTATGCTTAATTTTCAAGTATTTAGTGATCATTATAATAAAAAATTGTGGTCTTCTTTAACCGGAAATGAGAAAGTCGTATATAGACGATATTATACGGCGGTGCGAACATGATATGAATTTCATTATTTGAGTGGTAAAAACAGTATTTTACGAACGAGCGCAGCGAGTGGTAAAAACAATATTTTACGAACGAGCACAGCGAGTGAGTAAAATATTGTTTTTACCACGAGGAAATAAAATTCGTACCTTCAAGCCACCGTGTAATTTTCTGTTTATTATATGGACACGAGTATTTTTGTACAAATAACTGTGTAAGAGCGGGAAACGACGTCATCGATATCCTCACTAGTGAGGATATGGAAAATACGCCACTCGAGTCCCGGATGTAGTCTCGTATGAACTTTACGAGTGGTCTATTTTCCACTAACACACCGTTGTCTATATAATAAAGGTCTCTATTTTGTGACGTGTTTGACTACCAAATTATAACAAGGTTATTTTCTTGTAATTATGAAACTCCATTCTAGAGAGTCACACTTTTTAAAGATCCCATTGTTTCTCGGAACTCGTGATGCCCTAGCAGGCCTGAGAAGTATTATTTCATATGTTCTTTTTAAAAATCTTTTGGTGGTAATTTTTAGTGCAAACTTGCCAATGTACTCCACAAAATGATAAAATTTCAATATCAATAAAGATCCAGTCTCTGTATAGAATATTGTGCACGTAAAAGACGTTATCGCTATGAAGAAACGTGCCCAAGGTCCGGTTCAACAGTTGTTTTCATCCCGGCGATAAAATGCTGTTTATAAAAAAAGACTGTCAAAATTCCAATTGCTTTAATTTTTTTCTTCCAAAAAAGCATCACGTGAAAGCGATTTAAACAGCAAGTTTGAACCGCGAGAAAGAGTAAAATGTCTGTATTATAAAATAATTGGCATTCTTTCCGACATCCATGCTCATTAAAGTTGCAAATATTGAAACATGCGTGGCAAGCGACATATAATTATCCTTTTAGCAACTTAAATCTATCAATTACTTAAAATCTTTTATTGTACTTGAGAAGCGCGTTTAATGTGTATTTTCTGGTACTTTTAAAATACAGCGGTACACCGTTTTACGGACAGCCGCTTAATACGGACAGCATTTTTTGTCCGGACAGAAAGGACACATATTGTCTCGTACATCAACCCGCTTCATAAGAACAACGGACACTTTTCTCTGACTCTAGCGCAGCGACACGCTGCCGTACAAACGGTTAACCTCGCTCTAGGAATGCTGGCCAACTGTCTTTCAGAGGTCAGTTTATCCAATATTCCCTCCGTCTGGCTGGACCGCAAGCTGAAAATGTCAGTGCAAAGCAAAGCTCCAGAAGTTCTGTGGTATTTTAAATGGATTACGCTGTGCTCTGCTTGTTTCAAACTTTTGATATTTGACCATTTGACTTCGCTTTGAGCGTCATATACACGCAATCTTGCAACACGCTAAAGGAACACGAGTTAGAGAAATTGAAATTTGCTTATCCCTTTGGCGTCCATATTAACCGGTTTCCCCTGTATCTATATGATATTCTACCTACCTTGTGTATACTTTTTTGTCTAATTTTTTGACTGATCAATGCACTTGCTAGACCACTGTGTTGCATTCCCTAATGAAGCGGGCCGGCTAAATCTGGCCCTTTCCTTGTTTATCTCGCTGCAGTGCAGACATCTGCTTTTTCTTTAGAAATGTGTTTTCGCTCCACAAGAAATAGATGGAAGCAAGCAAAAGATAATGTTTAATTAAAAGAACCTTCGGGAACGGTCGGTGTAGACCGCTTTGTTAGATGCCGGACAACGGATGGTTTCATACGCCAGCTGCTGACTACAGCTGAAAGCTAACGACAAAAGCTCACTACTTTTTTTCACGGACACGGAATTCTTGCGTTAATTAAAGGGCCTTCATGTGCCATAATTCACTGTGTTTGCTAGCCTAACAGTGCTGCAGCTTATACACAGTTCTAGCTGCACACCGATTCCCTTCGAAAAGTCGAACACATAAGAGAAGTTCTTATTCTCTTCGTAATTCAGCCGCCCTCGAGGTTGCAAGGTTTTTAAGCTAAATAATCATTATCTACCTTAAATGGCACGTAATTTCTGCATCAGTTAAAGGTGTCTGCTCTTGCCACGATTCAGTGTGTTTGCCACCTAACTACAATTGTCAGCAAATTAGCCAGTTTTTATTGATGTGTATGTTGTCTGTTTCGTAGAATTATATGGAAACGCTGGTGTAGGATTGTAAATATCTTTTCCCAAATATTGCCGATTATTCTATTTTGCTTTATTTCCGAAAACTTTCGGTGCCTATTATTCGTTTGCCAGTCTGCAAGTTATACCAGTCTCAATTATTCTCGCTTCGGAAACACCGGCAAACGATCAAACAATCATATCAAGAAATTAAAATTGATTTATTGTGCCTTTCTTGGGGTAGATGCAAAGTTTTGGAGCGCTTCGAAAAATTAATGTTAAAAAACCCGCCACAATTTTAATGATTTTTATTAATTTTTTAAAGTGGTAGTGCCACAACGTTTTCTCCCACGACTGCTCCACCGAGTACATGAGGCAGCCAGAAAGCATCGAAAATCAGTACGCTTTTCTAAAAATCTATTATCCTCACTATAATAGCCATAATCACATTGTTAGTATTTGCAGGCAGGGTCCAATTTAAGAGGTCCTGGATATGTCGTACAATTCTTTCCTTTTCTTTGCTTTGGTGGGAGAGTATATTTTTGACACGAACCTGATGCAGTTTTTGATTTTTCAGTGTACTAAAAAAGAAAGGAAATTCTTTATCATTTTTCTTTCAAGTGTTTGAGAAAAGAAGACATCCGTTCACGCGTAATGGTCCATGCTATCTGGTTAACGCGTTTCATCAACTTCAGAAATGGGCAGTTTTTGGCCTTTGTCGATGAACCAAAAGGAGAAGAAAGGACATGATATTAATTCAACATGTTTTGTTTCTTGTTGGCGATGTAACAGCAGGCTTAGGCTTGGAGATCAAAATGTAATCGAGTTCATGACAGCTTTAGTTGATGTTCTAGAGTTTTCCGTTTTTTCTTTATCTCGTCGAAGTTGTTGCAAGTCTTGCTTTACGCTAGCTCACATAGGAAAGAGAAAAAAGTCATCTTTACCACTAGAAAGAAGCGCTTTAAATATCAATGCAAATTCTTAAAACAGCCCGATATTTTCGCTCATTCAGAAATAATTAAACCCGAATATCTCACAGGTAGTTTAGGCCTTCCGAACAGGTATTCCACCCGGCACCGAAGCAAAGCCCCTGTATTTTTCCTAGACGCGAAGAGTATAACTTACTGAATTCCAAAGCTTTTGACAGACGGCGTCTGTACGACCGGTAGTCTCCCTCGCAGCCGGTTTTGATGTCGTCACGCACCGCTCCTCCCTACGAGCGTTGCGTGACGACACTGAAAACGGCTGTGAGGGTGGCTACGTCTGTAACAGCACCACGACAAATCTGATTGACCGCTCAGGAAAATCGATGGATGTAGCACCCAAAAAATAACTGTGTTGTAAGCTAAAATGAATTTCAGGTCAAAATGATTTCAAACTAGTTTGATTTGTACTTTTCCTTTGTTTCAGTTTGATGATAATGACTACAAATGAAGTTAAATGCATATTAAACTAGTTTGAAATCAACAAACAAACAAGGGGGTTAGTTTCTAAAGAAACTGTGTTGCTGTGTCGGTGGGGACGTGAAACACAGGTAAATTGGCCACCGTAAAGAGATAAAGCTGACGTTTCCAGCGTTAGCCCTTCGTCAGAGCGAATCCAGCGAATTCGAATCCGCTTTGACGAAGGGCTAAGGCTCGAAACGTCAGCTTTCAATCTCTTTACGGTGGCCAATTTACCTTATCAACTCAGTTGATAAATCCAAAATTTTTAGTTTGAAATCATTTTGACCTGAAATTCATTTTTTCAACCTACAACAACTGCTTTACTCAAGAAGTATAGTGAGTATAGGTTGGATGTAGCGAGAGGTTGCCGGAATAAACACATTTAATTTGGTTGATAACAGATTCGAAAGTAGGCGTTTGGCAGAATTCAGTTTTACTCAAGCCCTGGCTTAAACCTGACTGAGGAAACCTGATAACTGAAGCGAGCTCTCGACTGTAACGTTAACACACCGGTAAAAATTTGTCGGCTGCACGGTGCCCTCTATTTCTAGCGATGAAAGTTTGATAAATAAGTAAATGTTCTTTATTTACCCTCGGCGAGGGACTATATAGCAAGGTGCCAGCGGGGCCGAGCATTTAAACCTTAGAAACAAATATTTCAAACCGAACATGACAAATTAAAAATCCCAACTGCCAGGAGGCAGCGTGTGGCTTTTGCTAGAATGATCTGCGCTCTGTATCCTGTATCCTGTGCTCTGTATCCTGTGCATTGTTGCCCGAGTACGATGGTAAACGGAAACCAACTGGTACCTGCTACGGTTTCAAAATCGTGAACCGCCAAGGGAGAGCGACGAACCTCAGCGATACAAATGAGCTTTTTGTGGCTATCTACGGCTTCACTTTGGTCTCTTAATTTTCAAGAAAACCCTTCTTGACAAGGTCCACATTTTTGCATGGAATGCTGGTTGAAATTTACCTGCTTATTTTGTTAGTACACAGTTTGTTAAAAGTCAAACCAGAAAATCATTTTCAGAGTTTTGATTCAGTTACGGGAATAATTGATTGATTTCTTCAGAAAAGACGCCAAATAAGACGAATTATGGAGGAACTAATAAATCAACATAAAAGCATGTTTATAATCAATGTCCAGAGAAATAGAAGATATCTGGTGCTTATTAGTAATCAGTCTAAACATGAAGTCAAAACGCATTCTTCAGCGTGTGCTTCAGACAGACCATTCCAGAAAAAAAACTGAAAATGTTTTGTCAGTTCACGTCGCCCGCTCGACGCAATATTTCCAAAAAGTAATAGAAATAAAAAAGACTCATTAACCTTTTTATCTCGCAGTGTTTTTAAGCTTTAATTACTTTATAGGTAAGTTACAGTCGCACACACCGACCGCAGCCGGCGTTTCACTCCTGTTTCTAAAACATGAAAGCATCCCCTAGATGGAATGCTACTTCCCTAAGGCTAGTTCATGGCGGGGTTACCCTCAGTATTATTCGCCGGTACCCAGCTACGGACACCTGGGTTGAGAGAGACAATGTGGAGTTAGGTTTCTTGTCTGAGAAAGCAACTCTTCACTTCACCTTAAATTATAAAGTTGATGCAGCGAGAACAACTTCAAACTTTAATGTTGATGTGTGGGCAGGCACACACATCAACGTAACATTAAAGGAACTTTAATCTTTTTTCAGATACATAGAAGACTTCTCCGTGTTTTAATGGACAGAGGCACGAGCAGAAGTTTTGGGTAATGACCAATCACTGCTGACGTCGGGACAATCCGTGTGCAACTTTTATTTTGAATTCACTAATCACTGCTCATTACAGTACAATACGGTACGATGCGGTGCGGTACGGTGCGGTACAGTACGGTACATTTTTATCCAACTGTATTAGTTTTCAAAGTTGTACACAAAGCATGCGAAACGAGTACAAATATATATATATATATATATATATATATATATATATATATATCTTCATACACGATAAAAAGTTTAAAGCTTAGAGCTTGTGGGGTCGTGTACAAAATATAAGATAAAAGCCGATGATACTGAAATAACCAATTAAAAATTGAAATTCACAGCTTGGCAGCTGTCTCGATTAGGACAGGTCTTACGAGTGCATACGATCCAATGAAAGCAATTCGAGAAAAATTGTTTCTATTTCATGCAGAAAAACAGCCATTTGGGAAAAATGAGATATTTAGTTCGCACGTGATCACGGCGGACACAGTTTTCCAGATGGGAACTGTGTGTGGGATTTTAACTTTGGTGACCTTTCATTAAAGCTTTCTGAAGCTTGCTAAGGGTACAAATCCTGTGACGCTTGATGCGTGTCAAAATTCATCACACAAAATTTAATGAGGGTTTCCTCATTTTTTGCCAGCTGCAGTGGAACCCCGACATGTTGCTTTGTCACTTGTGGGATCTTTTTTAGCGGCCTAAATTCAATTGAATGCAGGCGCAGCCTGGTTGTAATGCCAATTGGACTTCTTGTTTGGATCTGTACTTATTCTCAGTCTGTTCCCATCGTGAGCTCGAACTCAGGCTAAATCTCTCCTTATTCTGATCCTACTCTGCCCTCTCAGTTTGATACGGGTCTCGTTTTGATAGTATCCCAAGTTCAAAAGCGCACTTAACTTCCTAGGGCTCTTTCTCCACTCTTGTAAGTACAAAGAAGATGAGGGACGTTTTGCGAGGCTACGTGGACGTACGCGAAGTTCTTTGACGGATCAGCGCGATTCCTGCAGTTCAGTTTCTTTCTTCAGTTTCATTGGGACTTTTTTAAGAGCGTTGAACCGTAGAAAGAACATAAATCTGCCGTTAAGAACTTTGTTTTTAATTTTTTTATCTCGTGGTTGCGATACTAAGCAACTACGAGATATTGTAATGGAGGTAAGCGCCTTCCTGAGCACTTTCCTGTGGTTATTTTCGTGAGCTGTCATGTAGATTCGCTGACGTTCGCGAGATCCTCGGTATTCCCAAGAGAGGAACTTTGCTGTGTCATCGGGCTATGTCCAGGTTACAAGTTTTCGTTATTTTTGGTCGCTGATGTATCAGATAACTAGGGTGTCTGGGTTCCTGCTGCTTAGAGGGATAACTGGTGTCGTTTATTAGTGATTTCACGCTTACTAGTATTCAATTTATTGCGGTAAACGTACATCACAGCGAACAGCGAAGTGTTCTTTATAGGAAGGTTTTTTTCAAGAGCATATCAGCTTAATTTTAGTTGTGTTGATTGTGAAGAATACACAGTCGACGAAAACAGTTGATTTTCGATTTTGGTTTCATAATTATCTTGTATGGTGCAATGTTTGATTTTGCTGTCGTGACTGAAAATGGAATTCTGTGTTGGAACATTCAATTCACCTTTTGCGTCTTCTGTCCATTGGCGATTGCTTTTCAAGAGATACATAGAAAGGATTGTTTAAACAAGAGAAAACAAGAAATATGAATAGAATAATCTGCTCTTTTTAGAAGAGACGAAAAGAGACATTTTGATATTCTGTTTTGGTGTAGTACGAAGACACTTGCTGAGTGTGCAAATCGAAGGTTAATGTTTTCGGATACCTAAAGGCTGGCTGAAATGCGGTTGAAAGGCTTTGAGACGATCAAGAAACAAGACTAAGACAATATTTGATCCGGTTTGTGAACTTAATTGGCTATTTATTGTCATTTTTAGATTCCTGACTAACTTAGCAACATAAGTGCATACAAATCCTTATATTTTGCCACCTCTTTGGTCAGCTCGTGAACCTCGGTCCCCCCCCTGTGCAGCAACCACGAGATCTCGTCCGTGGGACGGTTATTTTTGTTAAGAGTGAGAAGCAATTATGTACGATATTAAACATAATAATTTACGGTCCAAGGAAAAAGAATTCCAGAATATTAATCAAATACGTACATATGCATCGGTGTAGTTTGATATCGGCAAGAAAGCTGTTTTATAATTAGTTTCTGGGTGATTTGCTGCAAGCACGTTGTTTTTTAAGATAACAAAATTGAGAACTTTTAAGAACATCCCAGCCTAAAGTTCTGAGCAAAGTTAAGAACGTTCAGCCCTAGCTCAAAAGAATAATTAGACGTTGTTTTACTAAAAAAAGAAATCCATCTTATTAAAATGATATATCGATACTTTCCATGTTTTTTTACAGATCATTTCAGAGACTGGAATTTTCGGCTATACTGTAAATAGGATGTGTTTGCAGGAGAGGGTTTTCTTTGCTAGATCCGTCAACTCCTGTGTTGTATTCCTTTTATAATATTTATGCGTGGAGTCAATCATTTACAATACGTGTTTCCGCAATGGTATTGAAAGTCGCACCGGCTACTGACCTATGTTTCGTCACTGCATGCTAATAAAACCATGGCTGATAAAAAATTAAAGATTTCGTTGTAGCTAATTTAGATCATCTGACAGTCAACACAATGGCATCTGCGTGCAAAAAATACGATCGAGTGACAAAGTAAACAGAGTTCAAGACTAAAGCGATTGTTGATCCTTCATTTGAAATTTAAACATAGCATACATTTTTACTTTCGTGAGCGAATTTCGCCAAAAAATGTTAATGGTTTTGTCTACATCTTGTCTGCATTGTATGTAAACATGATAAACTAGCAGTTATCACAGATTAAAGAATGCGTTCGAAATCTGTGTTAGGGATCGACGTAGAAGACCCAAAGGAAAATGTAGCACATGTACGTATTCAGACAATCTGCATTCAGCTGCAGATTCGTTCTTAACCGGAATGGACTCTGCAGGCTTTCTTGTATACCTACATGTTTTCCTTTGCATATTAAAAAAAGAATCATTAAATGTCTCGACTCAGAGAGCAAATATTTTTAAAAGGGGAGGCACAGTTAACGTTTTGAGATTAGGTGGACAAATTTTATTTTCCGTTGGTAAGAAAGAGCGGTGCATGCGAAAGGATTCCCTCCAAGAAGCTTTAAAACAATGTCATTTAATTATGCATTTTATCCTAATATGCCGCTGTTACAGACCAACTAACGACACCGCTAGAGAAAGCACCTTCGAATTATCAGAATCCCCAGTTAAAGAGATTTATCTGGCCTGAAGAGCAAACGTCTGTAAATTTTGCGAATTTTATTACCTATCAAACAGAAATTCAACTTTTTTAATGAGCATTTCACCAGGGTCGGTGATGCTGACTGTAAGTCTCAGTCGGGTTAACGTTTTGTCTGTTATAGATTATATCTACAGACATGAGACGGACATGGTGTGAGATTTAATCGTGCAATCGTCGTTGATCATAAAACTTTAACCCACCAGTAATTAACTATCTGTGTAGAGATTACTTGTGCCTGATGCATATCTCGCCAAAAAAATTCGAATATAATGATACGATGGATTTTTATCTCGTACGCAACTGAAATAGGTAGAAAACATAACGAAGTCGATCAAGTTGGGCGGCTTCTGAATTGCACTAAAGCGCGTTCAAGTTAAGCTTTTTTATTTAACTCTGATAAACTGCTCTTGACGTATGATATAACATAAGCTTACCATTAAATTCGATTTTCACAAAGATGACGAAATTACAAGTATGGGAAGTTGCGAAGAAACCGAAATAAACTCGGCAAAAGGCTTTTGATTTTACTAGGTTTCTTCATTACAAAAAGGACGTAAATATTAAAGTAAGAAGAATGATGGAAAGGAAAAGATTTTACTTAAATCTAATGGTTGACACAGATAGATTCTATTCTCATCACGGAAAATCGATCAGCATCGAAAGTCATGAAGTTTTAGAATATATGAAGAATATTACATTTCTTCAATACTATATGATCACGATTAAGTTATACAAACCATCCTTGTACCTTCGCTCTTATATGCCAAACCATAAAATTCATTTGTAGTGGTAAAAGATTACGACTGCCAGGTAAGGACAAATGACTAAATAATTTCTACACAACAGGTCCTCTCGGCAAATTGTAAGTGTGATGAATAAAGTAGCGGGCAATTTCAAGTATTTTTATGCTTCATATACAGGTGTAGGTTTATGCTTCGTACCTTAGAGTGGATTCAGCGACTGCGAGCTTGCCTTTCAGATGTTGAAAACAGCTTTACTTAATTCCGGCAAAATTAACATATACTAAACTTGTGGTCTACCAAAGATGTGCTATAAATGGTGACAGTATGCAGTGAATGGGACAATAGCGTCGCATTAACGATGAATGAAATGTAATGTCTTCGACAAAACCTTATCTGACAAGCAAGAAAAAAAATAGCTTCTCAAAATATTATTGGGCTCCGGAAAGTATTGAGTTTAGTTAGTATTGAAGAAATAAATTGCAAAGTAAGAGAAAAATCGACTTTCATATTTCCATATATAGCGTGTGGACGCTAAAACAAAACTAAAATAAAATAAATATTCAAGCTGCTTGAAACAGGTGATTTTCCTGTTCCATGGTTAGTATGTCTATACTGGATAAAATCCATCTGTAATGTCATATGAAAATCTCTAAATTGTAGGCTGACTTCCAGCTCCGTACTCACGACAGTTGAAATTGTTGTGAATGAAAACACCGAAGTCACTCACTTTGGAAATTAAAAAATGACAGAAATAGGAGGATATAAGTTCATTTCCAAGCTAAATGCACCATCTTCAAGTGTTTTCACGCATTGACCATTGAATTGGTTGGTTTTCGTTTTTACAATTTGCGATATAATGTTGTAAGCTCAAACACTGAGCACTCTGAAGGAAAGTGTTCTGCCCGAATTCTGCTTTCTGAAAAATGGTCAAATCTATGGCTATGATTGTCTGTATTCCTTGAACCTTACTTTGTTTTTCAGCGACACTGAAAAAGTGCGGGTTTAGTAGGTTCATGTTAGGAAAAATTCCTTAAAGACCGAGTCCCTGAAAAAGGATGAACGCTTAGAGCTTGTTAATACTGGATTTGTAGATACTGAAATACTGAATCGATAAGAGAGTACAATTAAACAGAGCTTTGAAGATAAGCAATCAAGACATTTTTTTCATTTTGTCACACTATTATACGTAAAAAGCCTTCACATGTTTGAGGTGCTAAGCTTATTTTACAGAATGTCTTCTTGGAGAAATGAACCTACCGTAGGTTGTTCTCCTTTTAATTAATATTAACAATTATTTACTGGAGTAGAGGTGAATAGCGCGTCTCGGCAAATATCCACCGCTCTTCACCGACCGTGGGGTGAATAATTGTTTTAGCATATACCAAACCAGCGGATAGCTGGCTCCGAATAGTGCCTTTTTTTCTGAGAAATGAGGAAAAACTCGTGCGCGAAATCCAGAAAAATGCCGAGAGGTGAATAACAGATGCTATCCCGAGTTTGAGTAGCCAATCAGAGCGCACGAAAAACGCTATCCGTCCTTACGTCTCCGCTGTTCTGGTTTACATTTGATGCAGTGACATTTCAATCATGAAGCAGCAGATTAGGACGCCTTGTGGTAAGGCCATTAGATACGCTTGAAAGACCCCTCACAAATTCTTAGAAAAGTTTTCTAAGAATTTGTATGGGACAACAGGAGGTACTTACAGTTTGCGCTTTCTCCGTCCTGTCATGTTGCAAAAAAAGTCCTGACCTCCGCAATGTTCGTTTACAAAAAGAAGTTCGTAAATATGATTTCTACAAATGTTCATCTGATCAAGCAACAATCAACAATTACCCATGATTTCCAGACTCGGGGCGATAAAGCAAAGCAGTTGATATGTGGTCGATACCGAAAGCCGGTTTACTTTACATATACAAGGGCAATCTTCATAATGTTAGAGTGCTGCAAAGTTCGGAAAGTAACAACGATCTTTAACACAACTTTAATTTTAAACATTATCTTTGTTACAACTGACTACACTTTTATATATTCAATTAATACTACTTAGTTCCTTTGTTGCAATCGAATTTTTCCACTGGGTTATTTTGAATTGTTTTAACCAGTCACATCGCTAATGTACGTCTTATAAGTTTCTTACATTTCGATCAATATGGGATATATTAATCATGCAATGCGATACCGTAAACTGCAACTTATAAGCCCTGGGCTTATACAATATCTGGGGGGGGGGGGGGGGCTTATGAGCGGAATAAAAAAAACGTTTCGAAATGAGCCACAGCAGTGTTGATCGAAATACGTTTTTAATTTACTAGTTTTTAAGTACCCTTTAAAACGTCATAATAAATCGAATTCATTTCAATTTTAATAACAAAATCAAAACTGTAATAACACGAACGTAACCGGAACGTAACGAAACAGAAGCTCACAGTTCAGATCTTCGCAGTGTTCTGTGAGAGTGCTTAATATTAAGGAAACAAGGAAAACTAGAGGGGGGCTTATATACGGGGGGGGGGGGCGGGGTCTTATAACTGGATGTATTTTTTTGTTTACAGGTAGATGGGCCTATAACCGGGGGGGGCTTATAAGCACCAGTTTACGGTATACGCTTAGTATACGCTTAGTATACGCTTAGTATACGCTTAGTATACGCTTAGTATACGCTTAGTATAGTTAGTAACTTGATTCTTCTTTATACAATTGCAAACGAACCTTTGAACACGACCTGTGGAATGCTGCAGAATTTGTGGTGGCTCTCCACCTTTCTTTCTGACTGGCTGTATCCATGGCATGGGATAAAATTGCAGTATATGTCAGCAGGAAAGCGATTTTGTTCTATTTCAGGGTGACTTAAGTATTGCCACATACCTTAATTTCAAACTTAAAAACAAGTAAGAACGTCCGAGTGAGAGAATAGACAGTTTTTACCTTTGAGATATAAAGTGTATATTTATACAACAATATACGTCTATTACTGTCTATTTATACACTTTATACATGAAGTGTAAATTCTGTATATTCCCACAGAACTAAATTTTACTATTAGACGTCTAATGTACGCCTAACGTCAAAAGTGTATAAAGTGTCTATTCCCGAACTTGACTCCGGCAACATCTCGGTGTCTATTCTGTATATTGTGTATAAAGTGTATATTTATACACTTTAGACGTCTAATATACGTCTAAAGTCAAAGGTGTATAAACTGTCTATTCCCGAACTTGACTCAACATCTTGGTGTCTATTCTGTATATTGTGTATAAAGTGTATATTTATACACTTTAGACGTCTAATACATGGCCAAAGTCAAAAGTGTATAAAGTGTCTATTCCCAAACTGGACTCGATCATCTTGGTGTGTATTCTGTATATTGTGTATAAAGTGTATATTTATACACTTTAGACATCTAGGTAGACATCTAAAGTCAAAAGTGTATAAAGTGTCTATTCCCGAACTTGACACAACATCTCGTTGTCTATTCTGTATATTGTTTAAAGTGTCTATGATCGTAACTTGACTCAACATCTCGGTGTCTATTCTATATATTGGTATAAAGTGTATATTAATTTTGTACACTTTAGACATCTAATACACGACCAAAGTCAAAAGTGTATAAAGTGTCTATGCTCGATCGTAACTTGACTCAACATCTCGGTGCCTATTCGATATATTGTGTATAAAGTGTATATTAATTTTATACCCTTTAGACATCTAATACACGGCCAAAGTCAAAAGTGTATAAAGTGTCTATGCTCTATCGTAACTTGACTCGACATCTGTTCTGTCAAACTTTGTATAATAATGCCCGGGTATAAAGAACGAAAGTTTTAAAGAACGAGGTATATCAATATTGTATGTTTCAACGTTTAACCAATTATTTGGGTGGATTTTCATTTTTTACTGTAGTTGGCTTTGATAGGGCCTGCATTTCAAAGAACGAGGATTCACATATTTCATCGATATTCGTTCTTGTTTTCCTTGGATGAGAATTACCTCGATTGTTTTGTCATGTTTTGTCGCACCAGCTGGCACAAGTTAATTTTGTTGGGTGACAGGGCTGGTGGCCTTGTCCCGTTCTTGATTAATCAAGCTTCTAATGGTGGCGCTGGGGCCAAGGTTTTGTTGAACAATGTCAAGTTTTTTATTGATATTTTCCATGTTCCAAAACACACAGAAGAAACCTGTATGCCACCCAATAATCCAAACTGCAAATATCATCCATCATTACCACAATTTGAAATAATTAGAGGCCAATACCGAATCTTGCGAACAAGGTTTCCGCCGACTTAACATGTATTTTCACCTTACCAGAAAAAGACACGATTTAAGCGAAATGTACTCTTCTGGTTTGTTAATGAATGCTTTAATTGTGATTTGGAGAAGGATTTAAAAGCCAAAGGAGTCATGTAATCAAAAAAGGAAATTAAAATTTCAATACATCACCGTAACTTTCTCAATACATAATTTACCGGTATGTCTTAAGCTTTAAGTCGTCAACTAATAAAAATTACACACCTTAGAGATTCAGTTGACACCGAGATGTTGAGTCAAATTTCGGAATAGACATTTTATACACTTTTGACTCTTGACGTATATTAGGTGTATAAAGTATATTAATATACACTTTATACACAATATACAGAAAAGACACCGATATGTTGAGTCAGTTCGAGAATAGACACTGTCTACATTTTTGACTTTAGACGTATATAATAGACGTCTAAAGTGTATAAATATACACTTTATACACAATATACAGAATAGACACCAAGATGTTGAGTCAAGTTCGGGAATTAAGACAGTTTATACACTTTTGACTTTAGACGTATATTAGACGTCTAAAGTGTATAATTATACACTTTATACACAATATACAGAATAGAGACCGAGATGTTGAGTCAACTGAGTTCGGGAATACACACTTTATACACTTTTGACTTTAGACGTGTATTAGACGTCTAAAGTGTATAATTATACACTTTATGCACAACATACAGAATAGACACCGAGATGTTGAGTCAAGTTCGGGAATAGACAGTTTATACACTTTTGACTTTAGACGTATATTAGACGTCTAAAGTGTATAATTATACACTTTATGCACAATATACAGAATAGACACCGAGATGTTGAGTCAAGTTCGGGAATAGACAATTTATACACTTTTGACTTTAGACGTATATTAGACGTCTAAAGTGTATAATTATACACTTTACTGATACACAATATACAGAATAGACACCGAAATACACTTTAGACGTCTAATATACTTTTCAAGTCAAAAGTGTATTAAGTGTCTATTCCCAAAACTGACACGACATCTCTGTGTCTATTCTGTATATTGTGTATAAAATGTATAATTATACACTTTAGACGTCCACTGTCAGAAGTGTATACAAAGTATTATCTCCCTGTAATTTCGAGAATAGACACTATACACAATATACACCGTAAATTGACGTTAATCTAATCTGTATATTCTGCAATACCGCGGCTTAGTGGAACGTCCAAAGAAGGTTTTCAGGTTCGATCGTCTAAAAATTAAGAACGTTCAGACTTAGCCCTTAAATCAGACGTGTGTTGTTAACTGTTAATAACACGAAGCTATAGAGTGCACTAAAGCAATGGACCGTTGCACTGAGATCTTGACATGACACGTTTCTTATTTATTATGCTCTAGAAGCACGTTTGCCAATTTGCAATCTAAATTCACTACATTTTCCAATTATCTTCAGCAGTATAAACAGACGAGCTTAGTTTCGTCAAAAATATGTGCATAAATAAAACAAAAATAACTCATCTTTATAACTTGATTTCCAGATAGTTGAATTGGATCCGAGCAATGTTGGTTTGTAGATGGTAAATCGGGAGAAAAATTCTTAACGCAATGTAAGAACCAATGAGATCGGAACCAACGACGCGCCGAACCTGGGATCTGAACCCGGCGCATACACTCTTAACGAGTGTGTAGTCAACTGAATGTGTTAATCTTGTTCGCGAAAAGGCATTGATTCAGTATGTACGCCTGTAGATTAGTCTGATACATTAAAAACCTTTCATATTTCATATTTTGTATGAAAATTTAACGATGTGTCTTTGACAGAACAGGAACTGAACCAGGTGAGTAAAAAATCTGTGTTAACAACAAAGTACAGAAAGTATATAAAGCTGTGTCATGACACCGCCAGCTGCGGAACTAAAAACAAAATTTTAACCTTAGCTTACCTCAAAGTTTTGCTCCAAAGCGTTGCAGGGCATCTGTACACAAGCAGGTAATTTGACATTGATCTTAGAATTAACCTTCCGAGGTTTTGTTTATATTGGGTTTATATTCGTGGGTTTTTCCGCTACTCAGTGTCTTAATTATGCCATAAGCGTTATTATCTATTTAAAAACAATAGAACACCGATTTGTTAGGCTCAAGGGGGAGATTAAAAATTTCTATGGTAGACACGGTTATCTTGAATCCCGCCAACGCTATTTTAAACTGAAACCCGCTTTCCTTGTAACCGCCTTCAAGATTCAGTCACAAGTTATTCTTATATAACTCGCCATTGTCTTGAGTTCTCTGCAATCTAGGTCGCAGAAAGTGTGGCTGACTTCTCGTGGTCTTAAAGAGATTACGTAATCTATTTGTAGCATCATTTTGGAAAGCCACAACAAATTTGCATCAACAAAAGCCTACAGATAATGGACCAGTTTTTGGCTATTTTAGTGCACGGAAACTTTAAATGAGTGTTTATGGCTTTACGGATAGTTAGGAAGAAATTGGATTTGAACTTGGAAAAGACGGGCAGACCGTATTCCGGTCGAGGAACTGATTGTGAAACCTTGCAACTTTCAAAGGCTGTTAAAAAGACGCCGCAATTTTGGTACTGTTAGCTGTATTGCTCTTTTTAGTGATCACTGCTGAATTCTCGCCCTCTCGTGATCATAGACGACAACCGTTATCCAGTTCAGTTACAATTATACCACGAGGCCGAATCAGGACAACAAAGAGCAACCGACTTGACCGTAAAATGAAATGATGTGAACTGCTGAAATACAAATGTAAAGAAGACGTGACCGTTGCAGTTGTAATCGCAATTTTAGCAATTGAGCGACTTGACTGTCGCTCACAGAAAACAAGGGCGAGTAGTCTAAAAGCAAATGATTTTAAGTGGAAAACAGCGATGTTTAGGTCGTTTTTACGAAAAAAAAAACTGTCAAAAAGTGCTCACTTTCCAAGGCCATAGCGCGCAATCGTCTTACCAGTGAATAAAAACGAAGATTCCGCCAACCAGATATTCACAATAGTACACAGCAGGCTGAGTACACAGCAAATGTTTAGTCAAGACCCGGCGGCTAGACGTTCTTAGATGATGTTTCACCAACATTATTTGTTGGATGAATATTTTGTTTTTGATCAAACATTTCAGCTAGCTAGCATTTAACAATGTTGGAGCCTGAAGCTGGCTTTCCGGTAATGCTACATGCAAACGACCGAGTAAACGCGCAGTCCTAGCTCATCCGACAACATCAGCGGACGTCACGCCACCTGCCACCAAGCGCGCGGAAAATTTGAATTTTGTCGAATGTAGCCGATTGCAAGTCATCTGGTATTTAAATCCTTTTACGGTTAACCTTCGCCGTTTCTAATGATAATAATAATTGAATCTATCTAAGCTTTGGTGCATTATGCTAGCATTTATTCGAGCATTTTAGTGACGTATTTCCTGAAAAATTAATTTTTTTCAGAGAAAATAAAAATGCAAGTGATTTTCCAAAAGAAAATGAAAGACTTCATTGAAACGTCTTTGATCCTTCAGTACAACAACATGCAACTTTTCTGGAGTAGTCGGAACGGAATGATACTGTATGTTGTTGATACTATACGTTGTTGTTAGAATTAAAAGGCTGTTGGCAACATTTGCATTTATAAAATAAACATGTGCATAACGAGGTTATCTGCATTATCCGAGCATTTTTAGAGGCTTTTGTTTTGTAGCTCGAGTTTTAAGTGGGAAAAGTGGAGCGTTGAGTCGGAGCATTTTAGTGGGGGACCAAAAGCATAAGTACGTACAAAAGCCTAAATCTTTCTCCAGTAACGTTTATTATTCAGTGGAAAAGAGATCAAACCTTGTGAAAGCTCAAAAAACGAAAAGAAATCAGACAGATTTTCTTCGACTTGAGGACTTTAACCTGGCAAAGTTAGTAGTCGAAGGAAGGCATAAAATACAGTCGAACCTTTCCTTACTGATTCCTCCATAATACGAACACTTTTTTATTGCGGATAGTTCACTTGATCCGAAAGAGACTGAAATTCAAGCAAACTCGACTCTGTGGCTTTAATACAGACACGTCCATAACAAGGACCGCTTCGGTGTCCGTCTGAAACTGCCTAGTACCCAGGCTTTCTCTTCCCGCTCACTCGACTTGGCGCGAAATGTGACGTCACTAATTCGGTGACGTCATGACATTTCGCGCCAAGTCGAGTGAGCGGTAGGCTTGGATAAATTCTGTTCGTAAAATGGCTTATTCTGCCTGCCGGCAGTGCTCATAAAAATCGCTTATTCTGCTCAAAATTCTGCTCCGACACCCTTATTCTGCTTGAATTCTGCTCGGTACCCGAAAAATTTTTTGGCCCTTCCGGCCTTATGTATTTTCACAAATATGGAAGGGAGCCTGAGCCTAACCCCTAAATACTAATTAATGCTGGCCAAAAATTGTAATTCATCTCACTTTGTATCACTAATGTTATACAAAACAGTGACTTTTTATCAGCATCTTACAAAAAAGAAGATCAAGCAAATGTATAAAGACTGTGTAATTATTTTTGTAGTTTTTGTATTTATTTAGTTTTCATTTTTCTTAAAACTGTTATAGATATCATTAGTGTCACTAATTTTCCGTTATTCTGCTCAAATTCTGCTCGAAAATGCCTTATTGTGCCGGCAGAATGCTCGTCTCAAAAATCGCTTATTCTGCTCGAAATTCTGCCGGCAGAATTTATCCAAGCGGGAAGAGAACGCTTGGGTACCAGGCTGCGTCTGAAAGATGCTCGACTGTATTCTCATCATGACCAGGAAGGGAAGGTAAATAAACGTTTTATGTGAAGGTTTTACTTCACATTCTCGTTCGTGGTGCTTCAATAACTTTAGAATGCTCTCAGTGGCTTCGTTCAATTTTATATTAATTACCCTGATTTAGGCTAAGTTAAACTTCATGCCTGTATGTAAATTGTTCTTTTTAAAAAAAAAAACCAAATAGCTGATAGTTTAATAATTGAGCCATTGTATGTACTTTTCTAGAGAATGTTATGACGTCATAACAGCTGCGTTACCACCCCTTGCTATTGATCACTCAGTTTGTTTTGACTATGTTTTCAGCTATTTGTTAAGTAGCTGCCCAGTGACGAGATAACAGTATTGATGTTGATTATCACTCTCCCATCTTTTACGCTACAATAGTAAGAGTACTTTATCATCTAAGACGTTCGTTCGCCCATTTTCAAATTTCTGTACTTGCGAGAAAAGAATCAAACCGGGTCACTGGACGTTTATTGTCAACACTTTGTGCCAAAAAATAAGATCAGTATTGTTGCAAAGTTTGCAAATGTTGTTGTAAATTTACGAGAAGCTATGATGTATTTGATTTACACACTATATTTGAGTATTCCTGTAGGTTCAAGCGTCAAAGAAAAAACATGAATTACTGAATGAATTTAAGAGCGCTCGTGAAGCTCTGTATATCGCTTTCCGTATGTGTTTATCATGGCGGAACTCATCCTTTAACTCATGCAGTTCAAGTCACAAATCACAGTGCTCCTAATATTTACTATTAAATTGATTTAAGTTAAATCAAGGTTACTTTTCGTGTGGACCATGTCAAAGTCGTCCGACATCTTGCGAATGAAAAAGGGACAACTTGTTTGCTTGTTTTTTGTTTGTTTTTACAAAATATTTAGGGGCTTTAGATTCTCGACACAGATATTTCATAGTGAAGATTCCGCTTTATTTATGTTTATAAGGTTCAGCGAATAGACCACCTCTCGGCTGTTTTTCTACATTTCTTTTTTGACTCGGAAAGAAAAACCAAAACCATAAAGGTCCGTGTGTTTTGAGACGTTAGTACGGTAGAAGAGCTTTCTTGCATACCCGGTGTTTAGGAAATCACTGATCTGACTGATGCCTGCCAGACAGAAGAGATGTTGAGTAGACAGCTTAGTTAATCAAATTTGTTTAGAAGCTTCAAGGTATTTTCAGAAGAGCTGCTGTCTCTGTTATAGATCAGACTGAAATATAATTTAGTAGGCACTTTTGACAAGGATGATTTTCATGTTATATCCATGACAAACTTGAAGTTTCTCTGTGTTGAATTTTCATCTTGAAAAGAGGAAGGTCTTTAGAATAAAGTCATTTGATGCCTGTGATTACATGTCATCAGTTCGCAACTGCGACTCCTAATCGACTAATCCGTAAATGTGAGTGTTTAATTTGTTTGTATCGGTAAATAAATAAAATAAGTATATTTAAAATTTGCGACTTAAACAGAGAACGTTTAACTTCAGTTGGGAACTACAAATCAAATTTGCAATCTCAGTTCGGAACTGCTTCTCATATCTTCAACACCCAAGAGGAAGTTTTCAGCTTCCGATCAATTCGGAACCTTGCAAATGAAATTTGGACCTCCGACCTGCACTGGCTGCAGCTTGTAACTACAACAAGCGGCTTTAGAAGACGAAGGCTAGTAGGTCCCATGTTTACGCCTCTGTTTGCCATGCAGATTAATTGCCCGGGTTTAAGTAAATACTTTTGGTGAGAACGACCTTAAGGTTCAAAGACCTCTTCTTTCACCGTTGGCATGTATTTACAATTAGTTTTAATGAGTAACTTCAAGTTATTAAATCTTACCTTTGTGGTACAATTTTTTTAAAAAGATCTCTCTTCGAGCAATAAGTGTTTGCAGCAAGTTCAAGGTGATCTTGCTTTATCCTTTGTTATTCTACAACCGAGCAGTAAGTCAATATTTTTAATGCACGTAATTGACAGTTGTTGCGCTACATTAGTTAGAGACACTTCAGCCACTCACAACAAAATTATCATTGTCTGCCAAAGTTAGCTTTGTACATATTCATGATTTGTTTGTTAATTATTAAATGTCTTAGCCACTCGAGATAGTCTACACGATCATGTTCCTTCAAAGTTGGCTAATTAATATAATCCTCACTTGGTGAAAATTGTATCGTAGCTACAGCTGATCACTTTTCTCCGCTGCCAGCAAACTGAGCATTTTGTTGCCACCTTTGGGCATTCTTTATGCTTCAAATCCTCCTTAACTGAGTTGTCTATAGACTATTCGTTTAAGAGGTTGTCACCTATTTTTAGTGCTGAAAGGGACTTTGCGGGCTATTTTTAACAGGAATAGTGTTAACCATATTGAGACCGCGGGGGGAAGAGGGGAGGGGGGGAGGGCGGATTCTGCCCGCACGGACTTTGGAGGTTTATAACTTTTTTACAAAGCAAGCTTAAGACACAAAACTTGGTGACTTTTCCTAAAATTTATCTGAGAACAACTTGGTACAGGAAGTCTTTGTCTATTAAGTTTGACGTTACCATAGCAACCACTTTTTGACAAGTGGTTTTTCCAGAATTTTGAATTTTCCTCTTTTTTTAATAAAAAATCATTACTTTTTTTGAAGTAAATTGTACATTTTAGATCATTTCCGTTTTAATTTATTGATTTTGAACACTTCTTGATCAATTTGGAAGGTTTTTGAAGGTTTTGGAAAACTGAAGAAATCCAAGATGGCGGATCCAAGATGGTCGCCGTTTGAGAACGAAACGTTATTGTGACGTCCTATGCCGTCATCAGCTGATGCTGCGGTCCTCAATGGAAACATTTTTTTTGGACGTACTATCTGACCAATATCCGGTTACTGCGCATGTTCCAAACTTTGATTTCCTGACAGGATGTCGCGAATTCAAAAGATGCGAGAAGTGATGTAGAACCTTCAAAAATCCGTTTGCATCGTGCTCAGTTTAGTTCAATATTACCCTAAAGCCTCTCCCAGTTATAGATTAATGATATACAGTTTTCGTCACGTTCCAATTTGTGTGAGATCGGGATTTTTTGGCGTTGCTTTCAATGCCGTTGGATGGAGGACCGAGAGGAGGGAAGCGTTATGGCGCCGGTCGAAGGCTTCTTTCTTCAGGCAGCTTCCATAAAAATTCAGAAAATCGTGAAAGGAATAAGAAGAAATGGAACCAGCAGCATACCAGAATATATATAAAGAAAGCAATCAATGAGACATGGAGACGACTGAAGGGATCAGTGGTGTCTGTATTCGACTGACATAGCCATAAACTGATGGGTTGGAAGGCCTGCACGCTGCACGACTTCTACTTGTACTTGTACGACGCGTCTTATCTTGGTCTTTTGACCCATTTTGCTTCTTGTTTTTCTGTAGCGGGTTTAGAGTGGAGGATTTTTAAATTTTGACTGAACTGAGCCGTTACAACTTAGGCATCGCATTCTCGAGGTCATAATCGAGGTCATAACTGGTGGATTCTTGTGGCTTTCGTCGTTTGTTATTCTCCGTTGGTTTGACTTCTGGTCGTTTGTTAAGCGACTTAATGTGGTTTTTATGCCGCTCTTGCATAATAGGTACGTTGAATCTGGGTCATTTAGGAAATTTATGGGTTTTTCCGCCTCTCATGTTTATATTTTCGACAATAAAGGATCTGAAATATTCACTGCAGCGTGACGAGTTTCCCTGCTGATGTTTGTAACGCCGGGCTCGGCTTATGTTTTTGATTCTTTTGCCGGATTTTGTGTTTCGCATCACGCTCTGTTAAATCTTTGTGTATAACCAGGGGCACCCAACGAGAAAATTTTAGCAAAATACTTGAAATATCATTTCCTGCTTTCTAACTGAGATAGCTTCAGAGGTTATAAAGGCATATTTGTGAAAGCTAATACGGATTGATCTGTTCGCCGGATTTTTTAGCTGAATATTTAGGTCGCAGAAAATTTTAGGAAACAGAATCCTATCCGCGAATTTCAGAGCAGCTGATGGCTCGCCGAAAATGCTAGCTGACCTTATTTTGCACTCTAAACGACATATTTGTCCCTCCAAAAACAATAGGAACTAATAAGTCCTCTTATTACGAAAGTCCGACGGGATGTTTCGCCAAAGAAATCTCTAGCTTTCACTGCAATTAAATCCGAAAATCTCCGGTGATTTATATTTTGTGTTTCGCATCACGGAGTGTGATCTATAGACCCTTTTCGTCAAGAAATTTAAGTTGTAGCTTCCTTGGAGCTATAAAACATAAATATTTAAATGGAGGATGTAAACAGCGGATCACCGCGTGGGCCGCGCGGTAATCTTGTCGCCTCAATGTGACAGTTCTACTGTTTTTTTGAAAGATAACAGCTGACGTTCACGCGTGCGCATTATCGGGATAGTGTCCCTCCAAAAAAGCCCGGTCTGAATAGGGTTAAAGCAGGCTCCTGGTTAAAGATATGTAATATTTGTGATATGCACGCGCAGGTTCCATACGTAAATGCTCACCTACGCATTTGATCAAAGGGCTGTGTTAGTTGTTTTTACTGTCAGTTTGAAAAAGGCATTTTTGCATCGGTCGAAGCTTACAGTCAAAACAGGCGTAGGGTTTCCTCGAGGAATAAAATGGCGAAGTTGAGTATTATAATATTGATGTCTTTGTTCATTTCCGTTATCCGCGTTTTAAAATGAAGAATGAAATTTTCAAAGCAAAACTCCATCTGACACGCGAGTTTTGATTGGATTAACTCGTGCGACAGGCACGTTGGAATTTCATAGACTTTGTATTGGGTGTCTTTTTAGGGCATTAAAATTGGCGTTTTTACTTTAAGGCGTCTTGGTTTGTCGAGTCTTAATTTTGCAAACATTTTGGAATTGTGAAACAAGTGAAAATAGAGTCGAAGTGAATCTCCTCTATAGCGAGGACTGTCCCAATCTCGGCCGGCATGAGTTAGGCCTTAATTTCACGAGGCATGTGAATTAACTGATGGGACAGGACAAAGCAACCTCGGAGTGTCTTAAGAAACCTCTGACAATGAATTGTTTCCAAGGTGTTTTGTTAGACCAATTGTTTTGTTGTTACGGAAAGCTCCATAACCTATAAATAAACTATTCGTTATTCATAACATGGTAAATTTATTAATATTTGAACGTGGACTTAATAGGCCATTTCCGGATTGTCTTGTGCCTCTTTTTCAAAGCGAGGCCTCATGCAAAACTTTTCTTATGAAAATGAGTTTTATCTGCACGTGAGTGGAAACTCATTTTCATATTAAAGGCTATGCACCAAGACTCGCTTTGAAAAAGAGGTAGAGGGCAACTCGGAAATGACCTATTTAATAAATAAAATGTTATTTTTCTTTTTAGTTATACACTGTTTTGCCTTGTTTGTTTGTTCGTTCGTTTTTCTACACTTAAAGCGCCAGTGTAACTGGCAAGGGCTAATCACTGCATGGGATACAATACAAAAATCATTTGCAAAAAGCAATTTTTTGCTGTTGCTTTGTTACAAAACTCAGGGAATATGCCTGAGCTGCTCACATTTAGAGGCAATTACGTGATTTTGAATGACATTTGGAAGAAATTAGTTCATGCAAAGTTTTCAAAGACAAAATTGCATGACAGAAGTATCTGGGAAATCTTTGGTAATCGTCTGCAGTTTTTGGTTTAACTTCGGTCATGTTCGTTTACTAGATAAATACAATTGCTCTTTTGGATTTATCTGCTACGACGAGTCCTGTACAAATTGTAGAGAGTCTTTCGAAAATGTAGCTGAGCAATGTACGTAATTGTAAGGGGCCTTTGTAGGATCCTAAAAATTTGTGAAAGACACGAAATCTGATGCAAATTGGTAACACTGCTTAATTGGCAATTCTACTTTTTCTGTGATAGGAAGCTAAGGCAATGTTCCACAGCTAGGTACTCAACGTTCATCGTTCGTAAATTTTACCTTTGTCCGCCTCATCATTGTCTCGAATTCTCATTCTGTTGAACAGAATTTCGTAGAAATCCAAAGGTTTGAAAATGTCTATTTCCAGTGCATGCTTCTCTTCTTCGGACAATTTGAAATAATTTTCGGTCACCACTCGGTCTCTCGAGTGGTGACCAAAAACTGTTTCGAGGCCGTAAGTGTTTCGAGACAGAGATCTGGTACTTCGTTTGGATGTTTCTTCTTTTGACGCCAGCTGCAATCCATCTTTCCTCTCTTCTTCTTGGTTTCTGGTCGCAGGATTAGACATGCTGGATGGGCACTTGGCAGATGCTGGATTTGAATCCGTTGCATCTGTAATACTCTTCACGTCATCTTCTGGGACTTCCAATCTGTTAAACTCGATTTCGTGGAAATCCAGAGGTTTGAAAATGTCTATTTCCAGTGCATGCTTCTGTTCTTCAGACAATTTGAAATAATTCTCGGTCACCACCCGGCCTCTCATGAAGTAACTGTTACAGGACATGGTTCTGGTACTTTTTTTGCATAAACGTTCGCTTTGCGACTGCTGCAATCCACATTTCCTCTCTTTTTCCTGGTTTTTGGGCGCAGTGAAAGACTTCCATAACGGACGCTTGGCATATGATGAGTTTGTAGCCGTAGCATTTCTTACTTTCTTGACTTCTGTCGTTTCTCCTTCCACCTTTTGGTCCGATGAGGCTGTAGGCTGTTCTATGATCTCTTTATTCTTTTTCAGGTTAAAGATGGTTTCGGAGAAATCTAAAGGTTTGAAGTTGTCTAGTTCTGGTGCCTGAATCTGTTCTTCGGTCAACTTCTCATAATTGTTGATCACCACTCGATCGCTCGTAAAGTAGCTGCTACAGGACATGGCAAGGTGTCGACTTGTGAATCTCCCTCTGGTTGGCTGTTTGTTCTCCTGTTTTTTGGCGGGAAGTTGAGACTCACTAAATAGGCGCCTTCCGATCTCCTCTAGTCCGGTACTATTTCTTATTTGCCTGTATTTTGCGACATCTACTCTTTCACTTCGCTGTGAGCAGATCTTCGCTTTTGACTTGTTCCGTTCTAGCGCCAATTCAGTGACTGGAAACACCCTTATATAGCCAGTGCACTCAGCGGCTTTTTTGTGGAGGATGAAAGATAGGGCGTAGCAGGGTGAGACGTTTAGGGTGACAGGCGGTATTTTTCACAACCTATTTAACATTGCCGCCCATAGTTTTTTCAGCAGTAATTTCTACTAAGACATTTTTTCTACTGCATCGGTTGTTTATCAAAAACATCTTTTTGCCGTTAAAAATTATGAGGTCACAATTTGTTAGCCGACATAGGAATGAGAAGGTCAACTGAAGTAATAAAGTAATGTAATAATCCATTGAGTAACCACTAAAGATTGAGTTGGTATCCTACAAATGAGGCACTTTGCTAATGAATGGGCCAGCTGAATTTAAAGGTGGCAGTATATTGAGGTGCAGTAGGATATTGGGGTATTGCAGTTTGCTACCATGGGGTGCTTTTCAAAATTACTGGCTGTAACAGGAAGGGCACTTATGAGAAATGTGTTGATAAAGCTTAAGTGTGATGGGTGGGGGCGTTGATCTGACATGTAGAAGTTGCCGCCTACTCAACATCTTAAATCATGCCACTTTTTTGGCTTACTTTTCGGTAAATGTTTTTGAAAGGCGTGGTCGAGAAATGTGACGGGAAGTATAAATTTACTATTAATAAAGCCTAAGTGAAGTTGAAAGGGGTGTTGTACTCAACATTATCACCTTTAATTGTGTATTTCTGTGGCTCGTTTGCGGAAGAGAAGAACGTGGTCAAGAAATGTGTTAGTTTCACCGTGACGGACAGGAGCGCTTGATGTGACAAGCGGTAAAACTTGCCGCCTACTTAACATTTTTGCTGTTAATTAGCAGCAGATGCCAAATTAGTAGGTGCCATTTCTTCCGCTATCTTGACGGCTACTTTACTGGTAAGGGCGTGGTCAAGAAATAAGTTGTGGTCGAGTACCGTTTTTACGGACTCCTTTGGGACCTGAAAGTGTCCATTTTGACGGGTCTGTTCGTATAAAGCGGGATTATTTTAGATAAAACGTCATGTGTCAAAGCAAAGAAAACTGTCCTTGGTTAATTTACAGCATTATAGAAGGAGTGAGTGCATGCTTTGAAGAGGGGCGCTTGGTGAGACAAGTGGCACTAGTTATCACCTATCTTGACATTACCGCCAAGAGATCCCTCGGCGGTAACTAACGAAAATAACGTTGTCGAGGCCACGGAATGGTAACTTAGTTTTATTACTATGACAGGAGCATATCTGTCCTGACAATTTTATCACCATCACATTTATATCAAAGATATCAATGAATTGTGGGAAAAGGAACATTTGGTTCAATTTGCCGTTTACTCAAATTTACCGCCTTTAATCGTGTACCTGCTTAGGTCTTTTGTGAGCTACGTTAGCAAGGGCGTGGTCATGGAGTGTGTCACATCGAACCCGATTACTACTGTGTCCGTTCGTATTAAGTGGGTTAGGAAAATTGTGTGGGTAAACTGTTCATGATAACAATGTGCCCGTCTCTAGCGGGGTTCGACTGTACTTATTTAACTTACAGTGTTAATGAAGAGTTGAACGTTGAGGAGAAGAGCGTGTTGTGGAGTGACAAGCGGTACAAGTTATCGCCTATTTCATAGCCTGTTCCAGGCGTTCAGATAGTGGAGCGCGAGCGAAAAATAAAGCGAGCGAAAAATAAAGCGAGCGAAAGAACGGGAAAAAAACGAGGGGAGACTGGGGGAGAGGACGAGGTCACGCCGTTCCCTCGTCCTCTTCCCCAGTCTCCCCTCGTTTTTTCCCGCTCTTTCGCTCGCTTTAGTTTTCGCTCGCGCTCCACTATCTGAACGCCTGGAACAGGCTACCTATTTCAACATTACCGCCTTTAATCATGTCATTTATTCTGCTTCCTTCGCGGTTACTTTACCTTAAAGGGAGTGGTCAAGAAATGTGTTAATAACTTAAGTAATCTACATTATTAACGAAAGCGTAGGTGTGATGGCGAGGAGCGTTCGTTATGACAAGCGGTACAAGTTGTCGCCTATCTCAATATTACCGCCGTTATCATGACATTTCTGTAGTTCTGTTGGAAGCTACTTTACTTAGATAAGAACGTTCAAGAAATGACTGTGTAGTTAATTTATAGGGCTTTCGTTACTTTTTGGGAACTCGCGCTATATAGAGAAAAAATTGTCTGAATGCACGCGCAAAAATGACGAATTTAATTCACTCGCAAAAATGACGAATTCAATTAATTGTACAAAGTTTAGAAATAACTAAACTCGACAATAACAAAGCTAACCGTCGTAGAATCAGTGCTTAACCCTAAACAGAAGTATAGAGTAGGTGTGATGGCGAGGAGCGTTCGTTATGACAAGCGGTACAAGTTGTCGCCTATCTCAATATTACCGCCTTTATCATGACATTTCTGTAGTTCTGTTGGAAGCTACTTTACTTAGATAAGAACGTTCAAGAAATGACTGTGTAGTTAATTTGTAGGGCTTTCGTTACTTTTAGGGGACTCGCGCTATATAGAGAAAAATTGTCTGAATGCACGCGCAAAAATGACGAATTTAATTCACTCGCAAAAATGACGAATTCAATTAATTGTACAAAGTTTAGAAATAACTAAACTCGACAATAACAAAGCTAACCGTCGTAGAATCAGTGCTTAACCCTAAACAGAAGTATAGAGTTGTAATTTAAGTGTGACAGAGAGGAGTGTTTGGTGTGGCAAACGGTACAAGTTGTCGCCTATTTAACCCAACCGCCTTTAGTCATGTACTGTTTCAGGGCTCCTTTTGCGGTTAAAGGGCGTGATCAACAAAAGTGTTACTGATTAATTTGCAGATTGACAAGCGGAACACGTTGCCGACGATTGAGATAGGTTGATACGAGCTCGCTTTCCTTGCTCCTGAATGATTACCTTAGCCACAGGCAGCCCAGACGCGTTGTATGTGGAGTTCATTTAAAAATAGAAAAGGGTGAAAATATATGTAATAGCACGAAATAAATCTTTACTTCAAGAAATGAATCTTGTTTACTTCTGCTTATTGTGTCCTGTTTAATTAATTTCCGGTTAATCTTGCACCGCTCTCTTACCCAATCGCTTGTTAGCGTCGCTGCTTATATAAGCCGTTAAGCCTAAGGTTTGCAGAGATTTATTACGGACTAACCGGTGATAAAAGAATCAAGATATCTTGAAATACAGCCTGTCTACCTTCAGCTCAATACTCCCCTGTTCGCCCTGGCTGGTTTAAATAACATTTTGTGGCTTTAGTGGAAGCTACCTCCGATTGAAAAAAGCCACAAAATGTCATTTAAACCAGCCAGGGTGAACAGGGGAGCATTGAGCTGAAGGTAGACAGGCTTTATTTTAAGATAACTCGATTCCGGTTAGTCCGTAATAAATCTCTGCAAACCTTAGGCTTAACGGCTGATATAAGCAGCGACGCTAACAAGCGATTGCGTAAGAGAGCGGTGCAAGATGGACACAATAAGCAGAAGTAAACAAGATTTATTTCGTGAAGTAAAGAGTTATTTCCTGCTATTACATATATTTTCACCCTTTTCTATTTTTAAACAAGCAAGCCCATTGGGCATTTTAACCGGCCATTCTGACCCTCCCCACCCCTAGGTTTCACAAATGTTAGCGCGATCCTCTATTTATACGAACCGGCGTGACGAAAAGTGTGATATATCTTCACCCTTTTCTATTTTTAAACAAGCAAGCCCTTTGGGCATTTTAACCGGCCATTCTGACCCTCCCCACCCCTAGGTTTCACAAATATTAGCGCGATCCTCTATTTATACGAACCGGCGTGACGAAAAGTGTGATTGTGTGACACAATATTTTGACTATAGCGTTACTGGATGACGTAATGTTTAAACTCTGATGACTCAGCTTATCTTTCTTATCGCTTTTATTTGTGCTTAAAAACGCAAATTCACTCAAACGTTGAATGTTGATATAAATTCGTCCACAACTGAGAATGCTCACACAGGGACGACGAAGTATTTGCTGTTGTGCCTAGACCTTAAATACAAACAGTGAACATAGCAGTAGAATCAAAATATAACGCTTGATAAACACGAGTTCGAGCAGATCGTCAGAGTATGGGGCACGTCAAAGCATACCTCATGACGTGATGTTTAAATCCGGTTTGCTAACCCGGGAATCCCCTTATAAAAGTAAACAAGCGAGCGGGGACGAAAGTCGCCCACGTCTTTGAAAGCTAACGCGTCTGTCGAGCCGCAATCGATTTCGCGCTCACTCGCTTGTTTTTCTTTTCCTTCACTATCTCTGAACGGAAAGAGAGACTGCTCGTAGCCTTTAGCGAACACCACACGCAAACCACACAAATCCGTCGATAACATTCAGATATTTTCGTTCTTTCAATGCAAAAAGACTCGTAACACCTACCTTATTAATTGATCTCCTTATTAATGACGATTCCTTCGTATCAACTTCTCGCCTCAAATAAACACTCATCTCTCTCCGTTCACAAGAACTATCATGTACTGATGGTGCAATCCACTATTATTGCATCATCATACTAGTACCAATTCCTTCTCTTCCTAGCCCACGCCGGCAAAACGCAACTGTCCTTTTTGTCCGCTGCGAAATACAAGTTAGTCAATCAGAAACCTTACAATCCACTTCGCAAACCACCCCCCCCCCATAAAACTCCAAGGGAAACCGCCTCTCACGCAGCACAATATTACACCGCTCCTATACAAAACGCAACTTTCAAAGCAAATCACATTCACAGAAGCGTGATGTGCTCCTGACATTCACAAATCCTTCTGACTACCACATTTTTACATCCCTCAAAATGTCAATCCCAATAAAAAAGACTCCTGCGCTAAAAAAATTTTCACCATAACCACTAACTAGATCAGACAACACAGCCAATTTCGCATTCAATTCTGTTAGCTGCTTTACTCATTTGCGCATGCGTTATACCAGACAAGTACAAAAAACCCCAAACTTAACAACCCTTCGCCGTTCATATCTTAAATACTGTAAATTAAAAGACAAGAACACACGAAGGTAACATTCAGCAGACTAATATGCGCATGCGTCTTATATAAGACAGTACCGCTCTTGAGTACCCGTACCACAAGCTTTACAGCACTTTGTTGGTATGTTAAGCCAACTGACCATCACCACAAAGCCCTGTCCATTTTATAAACCGGCGGTCGCGACGGCCGGTTAATGAACTCCACATACAACGCGTCTGGGCTGCCTGTGCCCTAGCATGGTGTCCCTTACACGTAAGCAAAACGAAAAAAAAAAGGCTTGCACTGGAAAGTGATGAATCGATTATTGTGCTTTCTCGTGGATAAATCGGTATTTGCTTAGTCACATTTTCAGTAGTCAGAGAACTGTTGAAGAAAGGGTCTTTAGGGGGATGAATTCTACCCATGAACTTCACAACATTTTGTTTCGGCATCAACTAAAAATTAATTCCAGATTATTTACTTTCTCCTGTTTGTCTCTCTTCATTTCAACACCCGTACGAGCTCCTCCATTATATTCTGGATCAATGTAGGTGGGTGATCCAGAGAACACGATCCAGTCGAGCAGGTTGATGATCAGATTTGACGGTTATATTGTCATTTTCGATAGGCTGGTGATCCGATTTGACAACAAAGCGAGCTAATATGGTAGGGGTTTGACAGGTACACGAGCCGCTGCACTGAACCGCCAATTTGGCAGCAAGTCAATCTTGTTTGACTAGAAGGCGGCGATTCGGCTGAACAGGCAGTTGATCGAGTTGGGCAGGAAGGTAATCTGGCTTGACCGGAAGATGACCCGGTTGGTTGACTAGGTGATCCGGTTTGGCAAAAGGCCGATCTGGTTTGACGGAATTGTAACCAGTTGGTTACGTGAGCGATCTGGTTTGACTGGTAGATGGACAGTTGGTTAGGAAGATGAGCTAGAAGAAGAACAGGTTGGCATGATCTTGCAGCAGCAGATGTTTTAGAGGAGATTTATACGGAAAAGTGATTTTTGGCCTCCTTCCGTCCATATCTTCTCTTCAGATCCTATGTCTCTTAACCTCAGCTTTGTTGATTTCGGTCTGCAAAACAACTCTGAATAAGGTCTATCTGGTGGAACATTTTTGTCTTAAGTACAGTGGAACCTCGATATAACGAACCGCTATATAACGAAACCTCGGTATTAACGAACCATGTTCTTCAGCCCACTAGTAAAATGTATGGAAAAGAACCTCGACATAACGAACCCCTATATAACGAGGTCCTCGGTATTAACGAACCAAATTCTTCAGGCCAGCAATAGTAAAATGTATGAAAAAGAACCTCGACATAACGAACCTCTATATAACGAGGACCTCGGTATTAACGAGCCAAATTCTTCAGGCCAGCAATAGTAAAATGTATGGAAAAGAACCTCGACATAACGAAGCCCTATATAACGAGGTCCTCGGTATTAACGAACCACATTCTTCAGGCCAGCAATAGTAAAATGTATGGAAAAGAACCCCGATATAACGAACTCCCGTTATAACGAATACATTTTCCCAGTCCCTTGCACTTTGTTATATCAGGTTGCACTGTATGTCGGTTTAGACTGGTCGCAAACCGTTTCAGTGGCTTTTCAGGTCGGCGTTTATGAAGCAGCTGGGCCAGTGTAACTTCCGGACCTGGAGTGCCTTTCTCAAACGTTCTCAAGAGTAATGCATTTTTTAAAACTGATTTTAAAATCAGACAAGGGCGTTAGGCTTGAAATCCTGACGCCCCTCGTTCAAGACCCTCTCTGTCCGCTAGCTGGAGTTGTTTCAGCCCTGGGTCACGTTTGTAAATAGTCCACTCTTCCACTCTTCTGCATCTTGTTATTACCTTTAGCGAATACTGAGTCAACTAAGTCTTTATTGCTATTAAACTTAACTTTAATCTTCAAAATTTTGAGAAACACACTGGGTATGGTATCAGGACCGCCTTCGCTGCGAGGAAACGGACCAAGACGTTCAATAACAAACAGAATCCACTTTATTCACAGAGTCGTTACGCACAACGTTCGTTGAACCATAACATTCCATTCATGTGTATACATATGTGACAAATACGTGTGATTGTGTGGTAACGAAAACTAAAAATACAAAGGAAACAAAGAACCAGAATTACAACAGCAGGCGGAGTGTCGAATTATTACAACAGAAATTACAGGAAAACGAATCATTACAACTAGCCAAAAAACTTACATCTCTGTCCTTACAACCTTGACAACACCTTAGAGTCCTTCAAGCCGTGATTATGTCCGTTAAGCCGTAAAACCGTAAATTATAACATAAACTAAACTCTTCGACCGTAGAAATCTAACGCCAAAATGTTCACTTAGTCAAGCGAAAACTAGCGTGGTCATCCGGGACCCAGCACTCGGTCCAGACCACCGCAGTTCGGAATACAAAGTCACGCAATACAAAGTCATGCAAATGTTCTGCGGTAATATTCCCGGCCCCTAAACGCCCGAAGGGGGGTTTACTTCTCTTGATTTCTCTCCTGCTCTTCCTTGGGTAGGATCAGAACCAGCTTATTGATTGGTCTTCTGAGAGTAGTTGATTGTGTCTTAACAACAGCAGACAGGACAAGGCCTTGACCATCTGGCTCTGTTTGCACAACTAGGGCCAGTGACCAAGCATTGCGTGGGACGTTCTCTTCTCGGAGTATCACAATATCTCCTTCAACCAGGTTTCGCTGAGGATGCTGCCATTTGCTTCTTTCTTGCATCACTACCAGATACTCCTTCTCCCACCGAGACCAAAATAGATTCGCCAAATACTGCACTCTCCGCCACCGGCGGCGCATATACACATCATTCTTCTGAAACTGCCCAGGGGGAGGTAATATCACAGTTGACTTGGTTGTCAGGATATGGTTGGGAGTAAGCGGTTCGAGGTCATCAGGCTCGCCAGAAACTGTCGTCAGGGGTCTTGAATTAATAATAGCTTCAACTTCACACGTAAGGGTTTGGAACGATTCTTCGTTCAAGGAGTGACCGTACTCTTCCATTAGGCCAGCAAGAATCTTCCTTGTGGTCTTAATCTGCCGCTCCCACACACCGCCCATGTGGCTGGCAGCGGGTGGATTGAAGAGCCAATCGATGTTTTCCTCCCGTAATTTGGCTCGGATCTCTTCGTGATCCATCTCCTCTGTGGCTTGGAGCAACTCGTTCCATGCGCCGACGAAATTTGTGCCGTTGTCACTCCTTATTTCTCTTACAGGACCGCGGCGGGCTATGAAACGTCGGAGTGCTTGAATGAATGAACTTGACTCGAGCGTACTTGAGACTTCGATGTGGACTGCTCGGCTGACTAAACACGTGAAAAGAGCGCCGTACCTCTTCACCTCCTTGCGTCCTTCCTTAATAGTGAATGGCCCAAAGTAGTCGACACCCGTGTAAGTAAATGGCGGTGCTGGTGAAATGCGATTCCTTGGTAGGTCGGCCATCTTCTGTTCACTTGGTTTGCTGTGGTTACGGCGACAGAAGACGCACTTTGATATTACATGGCGCACTGCTGCATTCATCTTGACAATCCAGTACTTCTCACGCAGGGTTGCGATAACATGACCACGTCCAGCTTGACCCAAGCTTTTATGGCCGTGGCGGATGAGTAGCGTTGTAACATGACTTTTCTTTGGCAGAATTGCTGGATGCTTTGTTTCATGAGGCAAATCTGCGCGCTTGAGACGACCTCCAACCCTGAGGATACCCTCTTCCAAGAAGGGGTCAAGACGGTGGATAGGGCTGTTATTCTTTACAAATGCTTTCTTCTGCCCTCGCAGCTTCTTTCTGTCTAGATTCATCTCATTTTCCATCTCTTTGAGGACATGGATTTCTTTGCTGAAGGCCGAAGACTGGGCAAACTTTAGGATAGCAAGTTTGGCCTTTACTAAGTCTTGCACTGTCAAAGGCAGGTGTGGTCTTTCGATACCCTTAGGCTTCATCATCTTGGTGGTCGTAGATGACCTTTGGTCCGTAAGGTTCTTTCCATCACTTGAGACCTCATCCTTAACTTTCAAACGGTCATTACGTCGGGTTTTGCAGTATGTCCTCAACTCGCAGAAACAGCCACGGCTCTCTTCAACTGATACCAATTGGAGAAGTAGTTAATCAGCTTGCTTGTGGCGTCAGCTGACTGATTAATGATGACTGCGCTGCTTGTGGTTGTCCTTTTCACTTCCGGGTCATCCTCTGGGACCTGGCTTGCCGTGAACGGTTGATGTGGCCACTCACTTTCGGGTTTCCACAAAAATGCTGGGCCCTTTAGCCAACGCCGCCCTCCTACAAGAGCAAGTCCATCCAAGCCCCTAGAAGCATCATCTGCCGGGTTCTCATTTGTGTCTACATACTTCCATTGGTTCAGGCACGAATGGTCACGAATGAGCTGCACCCGATTTGCGACAAACACGTGAAAACGTTGCTGTTCATTAGCGATATAACGCAGAACAGTTGTGGAATCGGTATGGTACATGAACTTGGGATTACCATCTATCTCTTTCTTCAACAATTCTCCAACTCGAATAGATACAATGGCCGCTGTCAACTCTAGACGCGGTATTGTAACCGGCTTGATTGGAGCAACACGTGCCTTCCCCATAAGGAATGTACAGTGGATACGGTTGCTGTCATCCTGGAGTCGCAAATAAGCAACAGTGCCATATCCAATGGAGCTTGCATCAGAGAAAACATGTATCTGTCGGGGCATTACAGTTCCAAACTCTGCTGGTATGAGGCACCTGCTAACCTTGAACTGCTCCAACAGGGGAAGCTCGCTCAGCCATTTGGCCCACTTTATCTGGTACTGGTCAGGAACAGTGTCATCCCATCCTATCTCTTCGGTCCTGGAGTATCTTCTTTGCTGGGAGCGTAAATGGTGCGCCAAAGCCCAGTGGGTCATAAACTGAGGAGATTACTGACAATATGCCTCTTCTTGTCGGCGGCTTACCATTAACAATAATACGAAATTCAAAGACATCAGATTCCACACACCATTGTACCCCAAGGGCACGTTCAACGGGCAAACGGTCATGACCCAGGTCGAGATCCTTAGCTTCCTTAGAACACTTCTCTGTCGGAACGGATTCCAGAACAGCGTGGCTATTGCTTATGAATTTGGTCAAGTTAAAACCTCCATGGGCACGTGCTTGGTGGAGACCCTGGATCAGCTCAATGGCGGTTTGTTCATCTCTGACGGAACGGAGACAATCGTCCACATAGAAATTTCTACGGATGGTTTCGGCTACGAGTGATCCACGTTGGGGCTCCGTGTCTTCAGCTGTCTGCTTCAAGGCAAAATTACAACAGCTCGGAGAAGAGGCTGCTCCAAAGAGGTGTACCGTCATCTGATATTCCTGGATGGCCGCCTCCAAATTCCCATGAGGCCACCAGAGAAATCTCAGGAAATCGCATTGCTCATCAGGGATCCGTACTTGATGAAACATATCCTCTATATCTGCCATGAACGCTACATGATCTTGCCGGAAGCGTGTGAGAACTCCGACCAAGGAATTAGTAAGGTCTGGGCCTTGCAACAGTTGGTCGTTTAAAGATGTACCTTTATGCTTGGCGCTGCAGTCAAAGACTACACGTATTTTCTGGGGCTTCCTTGGATGGTAGATGCCGTGGTGTGGTATGTACCACACCTTCCCAGGGTTAGCTTCCAGACGGTCTTCTGGCACCTTTCGTGCATATCCCTTTGCTATCATTTCATTTACGAAATTGACATAATCGTTCTGGTAGTTCTCATCATGCAACATCTTCTTTCGTTGCCAATTTGCTCGTTTTAGCGCTTGGTCACGGTTGTTTGGCATTGTCATCTGAGGTTCTCTGAACGGCAATGGTATCACGTAATGACCGTCTTGATGTCGAATGCCTTGCTTTACCTCCCTGATGAACTTTTTATCTTCTTGAGAGTAACCGTATTCATCAGGGCCGTACTTGTGGTCGTTGAAATCCAATTCAAACATTTGCTGAATGGCTTGGGGCGATACCACCTCTTTGATTGACTCCACCTCCCGAACCGTGATCCCATGGCAAGTAACATTATCAGGAGTTGGAGAGTCCTTCACTAGCAGAGGTCCAGTCAGAGTCCAACCATGACGCAATCGCATTGCATAAGGTCCTTTGTCACCACTTGGTACTACCTCTAAAGGTTCCATTGCTGCAAGACAATTACTACCGATCAACAACCCAACTTCCAAGTTCGGTATAAACTCTGGCATCCTTTCAGCGACACCACGGAGATGTTCCCACTGCTTCACCACCTCCGGGGTAGGAATTTGCTGTTCGGTCACGGGTATTTCCATTCTTGTATAGGATCGGGGTATCTCGATTGGGTTTTTATCCTCCAAATCTGTTACAACTAAATCGTTCACAACGGTAGTGGTTACAAGGCTTTGGCCATGCATGGTGCCAAGCTGTAGTTCTGTTCTTTCACCCGCCGGTCCACGCCAATCTGTTGTTTAAGATTCTCCGTTAGGAAGCAGCCACCGCTACCATTGTCATAGAGAGCATAAGTGATGACACTTTCAGTGCTGCCTTTCTTCCTTACCCGCACAGGCAGGATGGCATGTAGAACTGCTTCTGCATGTCTGGTGGCATGGCACGAGGTTTCTTGGGGATTAGTACAGGCGTTGCTCATTGGCCTTTCTTTTCCTTGCTTAACGGAGCTGTTGTTGTCTTTCTGCGGTAGTTGGAAACCATCAATGTGAAGCGCAGAGGGGTGGGACTTCCCACAGTGTTTGCACTTTCTTCTGTTCAAGCAATTTCTTGAGAGGTGGTTTGTTCCGTAGCATCCAAAGCACATATTCATCTCTCGCAAGAAGGCTCTCTTAAGTTCCGGTGTTTTCTTACTGAATAATTCACAATCATCCAGATCATGAGCATGACTGCAGAAAGGACATGAAGGGTTACCATGGTTACTTGGAGACCCGACCCCGTCTGAGAATGGGGGTTTGATGGCTCCAGAAGAACTTGTCGCGAAACTGCTTTCCTTGTATTTCCATTGATTTCCAGACCTCTTCGGTGGTGTCTTCACCTGATTGGGTGGCTCTTTCACTTTGGGAGGTTTAACGTCTTCCTTTGTCTTGTTTAAGGCTTCTTTGCCAAACACCGGGACATTGGCTGACTCGGACGCGTACTCCACGAATTCAGCAAGGTCCGCGAAGCATATTAGGCTGCTCTCCCTCTTCTTCTTCTTAAAGACGTGATCTCTCCATTTGGCTTGTAAGTTGGCTGGAAGCTTAGAAACAATTGCTTGCATGTTAGGCGCATGATCGAGTACACGCATGTATGAATTGTTCTTCATAGCGACGGTGCATTTTGTCAGGAAAATCGACAATCGCTTCAAGCCTTGATTATCGTCAAACCTTATAGGAGCCCAACGTAGGATCTTGTTGAGGTAAGCGGTAGAAATCTTAAATGGGTCCCCATATTCCTTCTGTAGTAGCCATCGGGCTTCTACGTAGCCTTCATCGGGGTTCATGTGTAGGCATCCTTGAATAAGATCTGCAGGTTCACCCTCAAGATGCTGATTTAGGTAGTACAGAAGATCAGCACTGTTGGTTGCTTTAGAGCGGATACGTGCATCAAAGGCCATAACAAATGTTTTGTACTCGATTGGATCACCCTTGAACTTAGTTATGGTCGGTTGAGGCAGTGTCATAGTAGCAGTTAACTGTTGGTGGGTCGCGATAATTGTTTCAGTTTGCTTCTGCTGCAATTCTATTACACTCTGGAAGGTACGTTCTGCTAGCTGAGGTGACTGAACCTCAGAGACTCCATGACTGATTTGCTCAGGGGTTTCTGGACCATGACCAGTCGGTGTAGATGAAATTCCGTCCACAAATGTGCCAGGGATGGACTTTGTGACCTTAGGATTAGGTAGGGAACTCTCTGTAGCTGCATCTGTAGCCACAGTGTTTCTTGTGCCTTGGAGGGTTGACTTTTCCTGCGTCTCTCTAACAGCTGGATTATGAGCAGTAGAGTCAAGAGCCTTAGGGCTAAATGCGAGGACGTTAGGCAATGATGTCGGCACAGATGATACCACAATTGGTGAGAAGGATGCGACGACAGACGGTGGGCCTGAGCCACACGACGGCGGGGGAACCTCTTGTTCTCTATCTATTTCATTTAATGCCTGCTCTCTTGCTTCAGCCTTTACTATTTCCAGTTGTAGCTCCAGATCTTCCTCTGCAGCTCTGAGGGCCTGCTTCTGTTTAAGCATTGATCTCTCAGCCTTTAGCTATGCCAAACGGACTCTCTCTCTGTCTCTGGCAGACAACCGGGAACTTGCTTTTCATGCTTTAGATCCTTTGCTGCTGGCCCTTTCTAACTGATCAGCCAAACGGCCCTCGGCTTGGGATACCCACGCGTACACTGGGTGTAGATATGCCATTATATCTTTGATCTTCTCATCATGACGGGCGTACTCACGATCCTTATCTCCACCATCAGTTAACTCTTCATGGTAAGCATGGAAGGCATCCTTGTATTGCTCGATTAAATCATTTAAATTAATCAGTTCATTTTTGACTAAGTGCAAATTGTTAATGTCGACCATAAACTCGGATACTTCGGTTCTCTTCCTAGACACAGCTCGCAGAGCGTTTATCCGTTGTTGCTTGAGCCAATTAAGTCTTTCTTCCTTGTCTTTTTCCGTTAAGATTCGTTGCCGTGGTCCTAAAGAATCCTGAGAATGGCCAGTATCCAGCAATTCGCTCGAACGTTGTTCCTCGTTCCTGTCTATGGCCTTATTTCCTTCGACATCTTCGAATTTTTGCGCGTTAAGTTCGCCTGGAACATTTAAGCCGTCCGTGTAATCCTGGGAACTAGCTTCTGCCATGCATGCGAAGAATCAATTTCCCGTTCTAGGCGATTTAGAGAGCGAATTTCCACCACAAATACAAACAAAATCCAAAGACGATTAATGAAGATCCTGTAAATAACTCCTTTGAAGTACGTAGAACGTTAGTGCGAAGATTTTCGTTACGAAATATGGTCGCAGGACCGCCTTCGCTGCGAGGAAACGGACCAAGACGTTCAATAACAAACAGAATCCACTTTATTCACAGAGTCGTTACGCACAACGTTCGTTGAACCATAACATTCCATTCACGTGCAGACATATGTGACAAATACGTGTGATTGTGTGGTTACGAAAACTAAACGTAGGCACGCAATGCGCGCAGAGCCAATGACGTTTTTTTTTCACAATATGGTGAAATTTATCCTGACAACCTATGGGACTTTACACCTCCGGTAAGTCCCACCCTAACCCCTCAGCCCCATCCCCCCCCGTCCCCACCACCACCAAAAAGATCTTGTGGTTATCCACTATAAAACCTGGTAATGATTCAGCAGCGTGACTACGCGGAGTCAAAAAAACCGAAGAAAGCTCTTTGTTTCACGGTTCTTCAAAGAACACAGACAAAAACAAATAAACTTAAACTTAAACTCACCGTCGAAAAATATTGCATACATAACTTAGGCAAAGATCAGTGGAAAGTTAACAATTTTACTTCAGAGATAAATGCAAGTTGCAGTTGAACCTTTTAATTTCTTACTTCTACCGGCGAATATCCAATACTTTTCAGTGCTCATAAATGGTCAACTTTCTAAAGGGTGCCGTTTTGACGCTCTGCGTGATTTGCGTGACACGCGACTCGCTTTACTTTGTTTAATTTGTAAGGTTTCAGACGTTTCAGTCAACCACTTACGTTCTCAGTACATTGTATTGTCAAAACAGGAGTCTGCCATCAAACGGCGTTTCTTGTATCCACAATATTTTCGTTCGAAATCGGTTTGAACTAGCGTTTATATTATAAACACGACTGAAATAGTTTTGCAACTATATTTATTTCCCCTGTTAATTGAAGTTGCTTGCTTTGTAATCAAGTCGGCTATAATAATTTTCGTCTTTTTGCCTCACAAATCGACCAAAGTATGTTTACATTTGTAACTTTCCCACGGTACAAAGTTATTTTTAGCTCACGTGTTTATTTTGAGTCTCGATCAACCTAAGGCCGAATAAATTTCGTTTGCTTTGCCTTCGAACAGTACGAAAATGTTCAAATTCAGCTCGCTTTCCAGTAGATCCAACAGGTCTCTATTAGAATGCTTTGTCACATATCTGTTGTTGTTAATCTTTCGGTACTGTTTCGGTCGGTTCGAGATGTTTTAAGTGTTGCGTTACATTCCTTATAAGGCTGAAATTACAGCTGTCAAATATGCAAATTTGCTCAACATACGCTTTACACTTTGAGCTATGAATAACCCCCAAATAACGTTTAGTATCTTGTTAAGATTTTACTTCATCCATCCTCTAATTCCTTGATCACCACTGGTGACTTGGATTTTAATACTACTTTCATTCAAGTTTTTCAGTTTTAAGAATAGCTAGCAACACGCCGCGCAATTTCCGATTTAGTTTTAAATGGGTTCATGTTTTATAACACGCACTCAAAAATGACACTGCAAATTTTAGATTCGCTGTTACCAAGAGATAATCCCGAAAAATTTTATGCTGTTTTACTCTAGTCTTTTCACTATCGTTATAAACTTGGGCTTTAAAAATTGTTTCTTTCACTGTTAATTAGGGATCGATTTAACGTTAATTTCCACGTTCTGTTCATACAACATCTCAAATTGGCAAGTCCGTCTTGTATTTGCTGCTGTGGAAATTTGTACTTCAGCTAAGTAAACACAGGACTACAACGCGAACAAAATCCTGCCAGACCTCACGTACACAAAACAGGCATTCGAAGTAGATCCACACTTGCGAATGCAAAACGCTTCAAAGCCCGGGGGTCTTACTTCCATAACATTAGCTGTATGGGTTTGTGCCGCTGATAAGGTAAGAGTTTCAGTGTCCCGGTGCACACCCCCACCCATCGTCTCACAGAATATCCCCCCAGCCTCAAAAATCGTAAGACAAACACGACACTGTTCGATCTCGTCTATCGTTGATTTTTAGGCTCTGACAGTAGCCATATGACGTCACTAACTTGACGTCATTGGCTAAAAATACAAAGGAAACAAAGAACCAGAATTACAACAGCAGGCGGAGTGTCGAATTATTACAACAGAAATTACAGGAAAACGAATCATTACAACTAGCCAAAAAACTTACATCTCTGTCCTTACAACCTTGACAACACCTTAGAGTCCTTCAAGCCGTGATTATGTCCGTTAAGCTGTAAAACCGTAAATTATAACATAAACTAAACTCTTCGACCGTAGAAATCTAACGCCAAAATGTTCACTTAGTCAAGCGAAAACTAGCGTGGTCATCCGGGACCCAGCACTCGGTCCAGACCACCGCAGTTCGGAATACAAAGTCATGCAAATGTTCTGGGGTAACACTGGGCTATAATTTACCACCAATATAATTCTTCGTGTCCTTGACGGACAGCTTTTACTGGATTTCGACACTGTAGAAACGAAGAGTGCACATTAGTGAGCCAGGTTTTGGTTCCCTTAATGAAAATGTTGTTGTTTGTGTGACCGGCGGTCACAAAGACTGTCTGTGCGGGAGGTTAACTAAACAGTTGGTATTGAAAAATTAAAGCTGTCTTTTCAAGAAAGCTCCCTGGAAAGGAGGAAGGCAAAGGCAAGATAAGGTTGCCAAATCAGTGAAGATAGGCTATAATTCCCAAAACAGCATGGGAACGGTTAATTTTGCTTGTAAAACGCTTACCTGTGTAACGTAATAGATGTTTTGGCCGATCAGTGAAGGTAGTCAATACATTTTTCCACCACTCGTTCAGTGTTTATAAATCGTACAAGAGGCGATATATTTTAATTGTCTCGCCTTTGTCTTTGTCTTCCCTTCTTTTTTGTATCGATTGTCCACTAGATACTGAAGAGCATAAATCTTTGAGAACTCAACTCAGAAGAAGTCCGTTTACTGAACGAATTGAATAAAAGCAACGGGCACAAACCAGAAAAATCCACTGGAGGAACATAAACTGTCTATGTACCCGTTACTTTGTAATCTTTCTTGATAATTGTAATGAAAGAAGCCTTGTTTCTGTTATTAACATGAACCCTCCCGCTATCCTCGTCAAGTATTTTCTGAAATATCACTTGCTTCTGTTAAGGAAAAAAATACGAAGAGTACTCCGGCGGAATTTTGAAAAATCTCTTAAAGTTGACATAGTAGCAGTTTCCGGGAGCATTTAAAGTTCTCATCATGTGATTTCTTTCTCAAGTAATAACGTACGTAGTTTAGTATTTGCTCGGTTACCGTGCGCACAAATGGCACATTTAGTTGCTTTATTCTTTAGTCATTTCTCAAATACTGTTTGCCTGTTAAGAATAAAATGTACTAAACAGCAGTTAGAGCAACTTTCGTTATTTTCAGACAACCTTTGTCCGAGTAGCTACGTACCAGAAGCTTGGTAAAAGAATTCGCAATTTTGCAATACCTTTATATCGCAAGAATTAATTTTCCCGATCTCATCAAAAAAGAAAAGCTTCACGATATGCTTTTTTGCCAATGCCGGCAAATGGGCACTTTGTTTAACAGTTGAAAGAACAAAGTTACATCCGTTATTATGCGCTTTGGTGCTTTCGAGAAAAGCCATTGTTATTGTGGACTCCTTATGTTGCTTAGAGTAATTTGACGGAGAAAAATGTCATAACTCTAACATTGATTTTTGTCGTTGGGAGAGTCAGAAGAAATGACTGAGTAAAAGAAAAAAACTGCAACATTGATAATTTCAGTTGAATTGTGAGAGTTTAAAACGTCATGAGAGTTCGAACGTCTGGATCGGACCGGACTCGCTAAAAATGGAGCTCAGTTTCTTTAGAAAAATGCAAGGGCTGTAAAGAAGACAAGGATAAAATATATTTCCAAAATATATTTTAGTTATAAGATATATTTCAGTTTTAGTTATATGTAATGAGCTTTGAATAACAGTCTTCAAAACGTAGAATTTCAATTCTTTGTGTCCTTGAACGGAAGTGCTTATTGGATTTCGACGCCGTGAAGACGAAGAGGTCGCATTAGTAAGCAATTAATACCTCTGAGTTTAATTTTGTAATCAAACTTGGCGTCATGTGCAAACGTTCTTCTTCGTGGGAAAGAAGTGTGTTTCGATCTCAAAGAGTGTCCGCACAGGAGGTTAATTAAATAGTCGATCTTAAGTTGTCATAACAAAAAGTTCCTGAATGGAGAGAAGCTGTCGACAGGATAAGTTCACACTACAACATCAGTGAAGATAGGCTATAATTCCCCAAAAAGCACACGAAGTTGTCAGTAATTTACTTAAAGTTTAACTCAAATAGATGTATACACCGGGCTCGTTAAATATGGAGCTCAGTTTCCTTAGAAAAAATGCATGGGCTGCAAAGAAGACAAGGGAAAAATATATTTCAAAAATATATTTCAGTTATTAGATAAAGTTCAGTTTAATTATATTTAATGAGCTTTGAATAACAGTTTAACGTAGAATTTCAATTCTTTGTGTCCTTGCAGGGTAGCGTTTATTGGATTTCGACGCCGTGGAAACGAAGAGCTCGCGTCAGTAAGCAATTAAGGCCTCTGAGTTTAATTTTGTAATCAAACTTTGCCTCATGTGCAAACGTTCTTCTTCGTGGGAAAGAAGTGTGTTTCGATCTCAAAGAGTGTCCGCACAGGAGGTTAATTAAATAGTCGATCTTAAGTTGTCAGAACAAAGGTTCCTGAAGGGAGAAAAGCTGTCGACAGGATAAGTTTACACTACAACATCAGTGAAGATAGGCTTAATTCCCAAAAAAAGTAGCACACGAAGCTGTTAATCGGTTTAACTCAAATAGATTTATACACCGAGTTAACGACAGCACTGAGATATTTATTTGTTAACGCCTTCTTCAGTTTGTAGGTACTAGGAACTAAGCAAAACAATTCATTCTAGTGCATAATAAAGATAAGTACTAATTTGTTATTCCATGATATTTTCGATTCGTTAACTTTCAATACGATAGCCACTCCGAATAAGTCAGTAAAAATTGTCACTTAAAACCGAAGGAGGAAAAGCAAAACAAAAATATTGTTAAGTGACAGTCAAAACTAGAAATACATCGAGCTTTTTAGAGAGGACGAAAAATCGGTAAGCAAAGCGAGCAGAAGAAGAGGGCCGGGGCACTCAACGAGAAAATTTTAGCAAAATACTTGAAACGTCAATCTTTGCTTTGTTAGATTGTTTCAGGGCTTTCTAAAGGCACATTTACGTAAGCTAATACAGATTGATCTGTTCGGATTTTTTAGCTGAAAATTTAGACCCGCAGAAAATTTTAGGAAACAGAATCCAATCTGCCGAATTTCCGGGCTGCTGATGGCTCTCCCAAACTGCTAGCCGACCTTATTTTTCACTCGAAATGACATATCTGTCCCTCCGAAAACAATAGGAACCAATACGTCCTCTTGTTATGAAAGTCCGACGTGATGTTTCGCCGATTTCATTGCGATTTTAAGCCTTCCGAACAGATATTCCCCGAAACGAACCGTTGGGTACCCTTGAGAAGGAGTCTTGGGAAAAGTGCAATACTATTGCTTTTAGTTATCGGACCATTAAAGGACATTCTGTGGAGTCGTTTTATATCGCCACTAAAACAAAGTATGGACCGGATGGGACTCTTCACAATATAGAGATCAGTTCAGTAAAATGCCTTGAATGAGTAAAACAAAAGGAACCCGTTTTCACATTTTCAATTTTTATTTTTACATGAGAATTCTACTTCTAATTTCTTGTGTCCTTGAACGGTATTTTTCAGTGGACACCGTGGAAACGACGCGAGCGCAAAAACAATGTTTTGGTTCCCAAAATAAAACTATCTGTCGCTTTTTTAATTAGCAGTTAGCCTTTTGCGGTAGGGTTACTACCCCACAGAACGTTCTCACAAGAGCATTATTAAATAGCTGTTTCATTAAAACTGCCATTCAAGCAAGCTCCTGAAGAGAAAGGAGCTCATGCCAAAAAAGGCTGTTATCGTTGGTGAATCGAAGGTAGGCTATTTTCTACTTTTAGTTATTTCTTGCTCTAGAAAGAAATTCTGACTAAGGCCATGCAAGACAGATATCTTGACTTCTGTACCGATATTACGCCGTGACATTCTCGACGCGGTGAAATGTGGTCAGGTCAGCAGAAAAGCACCTTTTTCAACCCTCACATGTGAGCCAAAAGCTGTGACCTTCAATCGACATAACTGATTTAGACAGCTGATGGATGGAGCTTTGCATTGATAACAGAGGAATCGATCGCGAAAGCTTGCGAGTTTCGCCACTTTTTCTCTCTGAATTTGGATGAAATCACATGTTGCAATCACAACATCTTCAGTCTTAATCAGAGATTATGACTGCAATTGCTATCGTTATTAAGACAAAGGGTTGTTGTTTATAACTATCAAATATAGTTTACTGATAGATGAACTTTTTTTATAAAGCGCTTAATATAATCTCTTGCATTGTAAAGAGAATGTAAAAGGTTGTAATTCTGAAGGAAGAAAAAAACCTTAACTCGCTTCTAAATCTCCCGGAGAGCCGCACCCACTTCCAGGAACCAGCTCAGTTTTGTATGCGACGAGAAATCAAATGTACAGATTCTACCATTCTGTTCTTTTTCTTTCTGGTCTTTTGGTCGTATTATAGACACGTTGGAGGAAAAAGTGAGCGATCTTAAGGCCCACTAACTATTCTGGTTTATTTTGAAAAAAAAATCGTTTCAGATGAGAGAAAAGTCTGATATTAGCAAAGCGAAAGACAAAAAAAAGTCAACGGTTGAAATAGAGCGCGAGGTCCGGGGAAAACGTCGCTTTTCGCCGAACATCCCAGAAAAATGCGGGATGATAACTGAACGTAGACATAGTCCGCTTCATTGTTTGAGGGTGGAGCCAAAAATTAAATGATATTATCCATATAACAATAGCATGATTTGGCCCAGCTTAGTATATTTCAAACGAGTTTCATTTGAAAGTACTCATGAATAATATAATAAAATAAGTCAGAAAAATTTCTCGGACGTCGTTTTTAATCCATATACATCGTATGAGGTTTGTACCTCCATTTTCGTGTTGATCTCCTATTTATAAAGCTGTTTGTATATTCTAATTCTCTTCAAAGTGATTTCATGTTCTGTTTTGCTTATTTCTTTGGCCGCGAAGGAAAATTGTCTTATTATTCTTTATTGCTATAGCCACGGTCTTGCATTTTACCATAGCTGCGTCTTTATAAAAATGTCTGCAGTTCCGAGCGAGTTAGTTGTTTGTACAATTTGTAATATTTTACAGGCAGTCGAGAGTAGCGACTGTTTTCTTCTCTTTATTTCTTTTGGTTTTTTGATCACTGCACAATTTGAAAACTAAGCATGATGGGCGTTTCTTTTCTCTCGACAGAATCAAAGATGCTTGTTGGGAAAACAGCGTTTTTCTTCCTCATAGTCCTGTCCCCACTGGCACTAGAATCAAAGGCGCCTGAAAAGTCGAAAGGTAAGCATAAACACAACAGAAAAAATTAGCTGATATCCATACGCTAACAAAGACCTCAGGTCAATTATTTTGGTCAGTTTAAATAGCGAGACAAGCAAAAGCCATGTTTTAAAGTCATGGAAGAGCGACAGGATTCGTTTTGCGTTCGAAGATTTTTAAAGTGAAATGTGTAGTTGATGGCAAAATTAAATATCTACTTTCTTTGTAACATTATTATGGCAAAGCGTGCGGGAAGCTTCTTTAAAACGTCGATAATCGTGCATAAATAGCAACAGGCATTACTTTTTTTCTGTGAAAGTCGCAACTGGGTTTTATTTACTATGGCCTGATCGAGAGCAATGTTTTGACGAGGTTTCGCAGGAATTTACCAAATCTTCATGTCCCATTGATTTAGGAGTTATAGATTCTTTTTTTAGCTTGTTACGTTTTGTCAAGTTTTTCAAATCATCTTCCAGTATCTGCCTTAAAAAATCGGATGGCCTGGGAAACAGGTTTGCTGGTGGGTAGCCTGTGAACAGGTTTTTTAAAATTTTATTAACCGGCCGTCGCCATATGGCGACCGCCGGTTAATAAAATGGACACGGCTTTTTCTTGATGGTCAGTTGGCTTAACATACGATAAAGTGTTCTAAAGCTTGTGGTACGGGCACTCAAGAGCGGTACTGTCTTATATAAGACGCATGCGCATATTAGTCTGCTGAATGTGACCTTCGTGTGTTCTTGTCTTTTAATTTACAGTATTTAAGTTGTGAACGGCGAAGGGTTGTTAAGTATGGGGTCTCAGTATTTGTCTTGTATAACGCATGCGCAACTGAGTAAAGCAGCTAATAGGATTGAATGCGAAATTGGCTGTGTTGTCTGATCTAGTTAGTGGTTATGGTGAAAATTTTTTTAGCGCAGGAGTTTGTTATGGGGATTGACATTTTGAGGGATGTAAAAATGTGGGAGTGGAAGGATTTGTCAATGTGAGAAGCATTTCACGCTTCTGTGAATGTGATTTGCTTTGAAAGTTGCGTTTTGTATAGCAGCGGTATAATATTGTGTTGCGTGAAAGGCAGTTTCCCTTGGCGTTTTATGGGAGGACGGTTTCCGCAGTGGATTGTAAGTTTTCTCATTGGGTAACCTGTATTTTGCAGAGGAGATAAACGGCAGCTGAGTTTGCAGCTTATTAGCGCGGTAAGGAACGGTGGCTTAGGAAGAGAAGGGATTGGCCCTAGTATGATGATGCAATTATTGGATTGCACCATCGATACATCATAGTTCTTGAGAAGAGAGAGAGATGAGTGTTTATTTGAGGAGAGAAGTTGATTTGAATTGCATAAAGACGAAGGAATCGGTCATTAATAAGGACATCAATTAATAAGGTAGCCGACTAACTGAATATCATCGAGCGATGCGTGTGGTTTGCGTGTGGTGTTCGCTGTTGCCTTGGTTGGGTTTGAGGTAATTCGTTTACGTTACGAATTCCGAGTCAACTTGTTTACTTTTGCAAGGGGATTCCCAGGTTGGCAAACGGGATTTAAACATCACGTCATGAGATATGCCTTAACGTGCCCCATACTCTGACGATCTGCTCGAGCTCGTGTTTATCAAGCGTTTTATTTTGATTCTACTGCTATGTTCACTGTTTGTCCCTGTGTAAGCATTCTCAGTTGTGGACGAATTTATACTGACATTCAACGTTTGAGTGAATTTGCGTTTTTCAGCAGAAATAAAAGCGATAAGAAAGATAAGCTGAGTCATCAAAGTTTAAACATTACGTCATCCAGTAACGCTATAGTCAAAATATTGTGTCAGACAATCACACTTTTCTTCACGCCGGTTCGCATAAATAAAGGATTGCGCTAACATTTGTGAAACCTAGGGGTGGGGAGGGTCAGAAAGGCCGGTTAATATGCCCGCCGGGCTTTCTTGTTTTATGCTGTAATGGCCAGCAAAGAATTTATTTACGAAGAGAAAGTGTAAGTATTATTGTAGATAATACACAGAAATACACGCTAGTCAAAATAATTGCGCAGGCTGTAACAGCCCTGAAAAAGTTCAGTCCTGTTATGGACGATTCTGGTTGTCACGCAATTCAGAGTTCAGCAAGATCATGAGTTGAGGCAAGAGAGGATGAAGTAAGAGAGTGAATCCCCGTGCCCCATGATAATTATTTAAAATTTATTATTAGTTCGCACCCAGGCCATGCTGCGAAAGATATGTTTATCTGTTGTTCCCATGACAACAATCTAAAATTACGTGACGTCATTCTAACTGACCAATGGGGTGTCATCCTTACAATAACCACGCCGTATGGCACAGAACCAAAAATAGAATTCAAATAATTTTCATCAGAAGAGGCCCATGTATGGGGTGATTCCCTCTCTCCCTTCATCCTCTCTTGGTTGAGGTGATTGTCGTTAAATTAGTAATTATCGTTTTGTTTGTTACAGTGTTGGGAATCAACCCTGAGGAAGGAAAAGTCAACGATGCAAACAGAAGAAAAGGTCCCAAGGAAGAAATGAGAGAAAAGATAAAAACAATCAAGAAACTGCTCGATGAAGTTTCTGCTTTGGCTGAAATTTGTGGAGGTAGGTAGAGAGGGCCCCGGGGGGGGCACTCCCTATAATGGCCTATACAGGGAGGCTCCGACCGAAAGGGGTACCTTTTTCAGGCTTCAGGTATATAAAAGGGTAGGGATTTCATGAGCTGAAGTATATGAAAGGGTAGGGAAATCTGTCATTTGGATATTTAAAAGGGCCTTTAATCAAAATATTTCGAGTAGATAATGATATTGTTTTTGGGTTAACATCTCTTCCAGTAATACTGTTCTCCCCTAACATCGTTGTGCCATTGACTGCATTCCAAGGGTTTAGAAAAGGGATGCATTGTTCCTAAGTAGGTATGTGAAAGGAGTACCATTTTTCAGTGGAAGGTACACAAAAGGGGTACCTTTTCGGTCAAAAATGGTATATAAAAGGGTAAGGGGTCCTCTGGGCGGAGCCTTTCCCCACATAAAACTTTGTTGAGTACCCCCCGGGAAAGAGGGAAAGATATGGAGTGGTTAGTGTGTCGCAGCACCTTTAAGTTACGAACAGAAGGTTGCTATAAGGCATACGCACTCAGGGGAAAGTTTGTGTGTGTTTTGTTTGGTTTTTGTTTGTCTCTTTGCCCTTGCCCTCTTCATTAAATTTCTTGTTATCCTTTTCTGTGTTGAAGCTTGTGATTCGAACCCGTGTTTGAATGGGGGATCATGCTATGAAGAAGGAAATGGAATGTACAGTTGCACTTGCGCGAGTGGTTGGAAGGGCGATCGTTGTGAGGGTAAGGGAGCATTAATTGATTTCCTGACGCTGGCGTTTAAATATTGCATTTAGAAAGTCACCCGCCGAAAAAAAAAACGGAGCTTAGAAAATTTAGTTAGTCTGCCAAGTTTGAGTAGACATTTGCTTTAAACGATGCTTTCAAAGGTTGCAGGTCATCCTGTTAGCCTGGTTTTTTTTTCTTCTCTTAATCGACTGCTTAAGTTGGTATCTTAAGCTACGAGGGTCATAATCATTTCTTATTTCATCCGCAGTTCACATATCTGATTATTTCGTACATTCACTCTCAAAGGTTGCACTATTAACATGTTTGCACGAGTTTCTACAAGATGACAACTCTTGCTACACAGACATCAAACGTTTGTGAGTTGGACGTTTTTAAAGGGAGACACTCTCTCCAATTGAATTAGCATTTTGTTAAAAAAAAGAGCTCTTTTTAAAAAATACACGTCAATTCTGGGGACCCTGGCCTGATTTCCTCGTCATGGGACACCACTTTCTTTCTTATTCTACCGACCCTATATATAAAGGGAACATTTCTGTACTACACTACACCAAGCCATTTTATCTTTCAATTGGTCATCATTTCCTTTATTCTCATGAGCTGTGTGTTTGATGACGTAGTGATATTTGTTAGGAGAAGTTAGAGGTTTATCATTAGCGGGACTTAAGGGTTAACGAATACTCTTCGCTGGAGTAAAAGGTAGATGGCTGGCACTACTGATCCTTAGGCACAGAAGACCAAGATGACAATCTGTGTATTCTTGACACGTTAAAAGTTTCGCCCCAAGATAGTACTAATAAATGCTATTTGTAGAAGATTTTATGTACCTGTGTTGTTTTCTTGCTAGGCGAAGCTGAATAAATAGATTGATAAAGTTAAAGTCTCAAAAAAGATGTGTTTGTAAGTCGAGACGTTTGGAGAATTGCCCGATATTAGCTAAATATTAGACGTCAAAGACGTGAAGAAATTTTCAAGTAATGGTCCACTCTTACAAGATTGTATTGGTGTATCAACGTGCAACCACAAAATTCGTCAATTAAAAGCCTGATTGGATCTGTAGTTGTCTCAAATTTAGTTTGTCACATAGCTCTAGGCGTGGAGAACAGCAAGATATCAAATGATGATTGTTACAAGATTGTATTGGTGTATCAGAGAAAAATGCAACCAAAAAAATTCTTCAATTAAAAGCCTGATTGGATCTGTATTTGTGTCAACATCTAGGCGTGGAGAACAGCCTAGATGAACACATGATGATTGTTAGAAGCTAAGATTGTAATGGTGTATCGCAGAAAAATGCTGCAAAAGATTCTTTAATTAAAACCATGACTAAAACTATTAATATTTGTGTCAACTTTTAGTATGTCACAAAGCTCTAGGCATGGAAAGTGGTGCGATCTCTGACGGACAAATTAGTGCCTCTTCGTTTGAAGCCGAAGGCGACACCGCACGAGCAAGACTTAACTTTGAAGTAGCTCCGGGCAAGGTAGGATCGTGGTCAGCTCGCGAGAAAGATAGTAAACAGTGGCTGCAGGTTGATCTGGGAAGTCGGCAGCGAAATGTAACAGGTATAGCAACACAAGGAGGAACTAACTATAAAAGAAGAGAACGGTGGGTGACTAAATACAAACTGCAGTACAGTGAAGACGGTGTGAACTTCAAAGATTACAAGGGACAAGGAGAAACTACTAACATGGTGAGATGGCTTCCTCTACCAAAACATCGGGGGTTGATTATTTAATAACCCTTTAAGCCCCAAAAGTGATCCGCACCAAATTTCTCCTCATCATATCAATGTATTATAGCACATACAGACCATGAGAATTTGGCAAATGATCACCAAACACGAATTGTCTTGATGTTTAATCAGGTTTTATCAATTTGTAATCAACAAAATCTAAAGAAACCAGTAAGGATAATTTGTATTATAATGTTGGGGCTTAAAGGGTTAAACGAAGTTTCGACAGGGTTTAGAAAAAACCGTGGCTTAACTTGAAATAAAACCGGCAAACCAGAATGTACGTGTGTATGCTTCCTTTACCAAAAAGAAATCTTGAAGGGCTTGTAACACTACTTTTAAAGCCCGGGGTCCAACCTAGACCTCGTTTAAATAATCGGCCCAAGCTGAATATGAATATGTGTAAAACCAGAAATGTATTTTTAGTGTCCCTGATGCGTGTCAGTTCTACTTCCTTTATGCACCTCGTGGTAATGCTAGTAGGCTTGACAATGCATTGTAGTAGTAGTAGACTCGACAATCTAGTAGACTTGACAATGCATTTTATTGTACTGCAAAGCCAACACCGTCAGTTTTCTAAACCACACATTTTTTTAATGTTATGTTCTACGGTTTTTTTTTCCAGTAAATACATATTTAACAAGCTATGACAGACCCCTAGGGGCGGGGGGCACTTTAGGGAAGTTTGGGTGGGGGTGTGCCGTTGAGGCCTTCAAACCCTGACCCTGTTTAAGACAAAATCCATTCATTTCGCTACCCTTTTAATAAGACAAGAGACCTCTATATTTTGCTCGTGTTCTGCGTTTTTCTGTCTGCCTGGTTTTTCATTTCCCATTCAGAAAGTATTATATATATAAAACTGAACTGAAATGTTATGGTCAAGAGTCCAACTCCAAGATAGCGTTGTTGGTTTAATCAGCGCTCAACGTTTCGACCACCACAGCCTTCATCAGGAGCACTAGAGGTATATACTAGCTACAACATTCAATTTTAAAATTCGGGTTAACGGTAAAAATATTTGACATGCCATGACGTAAAGACCTAAAATAAGACGAAATAAACAATATGGAAATAGGCTATAGGAATATCTAAATGTGGGTAATAAAAATTATTCAAGGCTATTAATAGCAGGTTTCAGTCTATGAATCCAATAATTTTCCCGAGCTCTTCTGATATCTTGATTAGGATTTCTAACTTTTTCAATGACAGTTAATTTAAGATATTTAACTCCACAGTTTTTAAAGTGCCTGACAGTTGGAATATTTTTATGTCCAGCTTAATGCCACTGCGGTGTTGATTTGCCCGGCGGTGAATGGGGTTTCTTGTTTCGCCCGTGATATACTGATTACTGCATTTGCTGCGTTCGATCAGATATGTGACGTTACTAGTTTGGCACGTTGTGCGTTGTCACTGTCGGCGTAAAATGTCCATATGTCTTGCAGCATGCACATCTTGTGTCCGCTCCACAGGGCCAGAATCCAGAGCTATGATATTGTGTTGGTCTTTGTTGCTTGTGTTTGTGCGAAAAGTGAATTTTTAGGTTTCTGTTGGTTTTGAAGGAACGGTCACAGACTCTGCAGTTGGTTTCACATGGATTCAGAATGTTTTTATCAATTGGTGGTATTGAGGTCATTAGAATCATTAGGATCACTGGTGTTAGACGGTGGCATTCTTTTTTTAGTTAGCATCTGTGACAAACTTCTCCCTCTTCGATAGGCAACTAGCAGGGTTTCTTTAAAGATGGTCTGGCATTTGGATGATGTGTGTAGAATATGCTGATGATTGTTGAGAATTTTGTGTAGGTTTGGTAGTGCTGGATTGTAAGTCACTACAAGGGGCACACGTTCAGTGGAGGCATTAAGCTTGGTTTTAAGTGCTTCTTCTCTTGTTGTTTTCCTTGCTTTCATTATGCATTCCTTGATCAGCTTATTCTTGTAACCACGTTCAAGGAGTTGACATTTTGTAGTTCACGTGCCCTTTTCTCAAAGAATTGGTCATTTGAGCAGATGCGACGTAATCTCAGTGCCAGGCTGTAAGAGATGGATGTTTTAGTTTGACGTGGGTGGCAGCTGGTCCAGTTAAGGTATTGTTGGGTATCCGTTGGTTTCGTGTACAGGTCAGTGCTAATCTTGCCTTTGTCGTTGATTACTTGAACGTCAAGAAAAGGGATATTTGTGGTCGATGTTGTCTGTTCAAATCTGATATGTGGATCAACAGTGTTACAATGGTTAAAGAACTGTGTCAGTTTTTCTTCACTGTGAGTCCATATGAAGAAAATGTCATCTATGTATCTGAACCACATGAGAAGTTGATCGGCGGTTCTCTTAGGAAACGATCCTCTAAATGACCCATGTACAAGTTAGCATAGCTTGGTGCCATTTTGGTACCCATCGCTGTTCCTGTCTGCTGAATGTTGTAACTAGTATATACCTCTAGTGCTCCTGATGAAGGCCGTGTCTGGTCGAAACGTTGAGCGCTGATTAAACCAACAACGCCATCTTGACTAGGTATATTGGATTTCTAGCATTTTGATTGGCTGAACGGGGCTAGGCTATCAGCTCATATACCTGCTGCGACCAGGCTGCGACCAAATATGGTCAATGAACACTCAACAACAAATAAAGTGAGCTGAAAAGTTTTTTCCTCGCGAGCAACCCAGCGAGAAAAATGGACGAGAAAAATCACTTTGGAGCGAATTTAAATTAAGCAGAAATTCTAACAGTGTCACCAACAAGCATCACCAACAGCGTCGTCATTGTTTGAAGAAACTGTGTTTGAAGAAACTGTGCAGAAATAGAAATTTAAGCATTAAGCGTTGTGTTTACAATTAATTTCTTTCATCAATCGTCACGTCGATCATTGAAATTGAACAAAGGGTAGGTTTTATCAGGAAGGCTTTCCACTTCAAAATATCAAGACAAGACATAAAATAAAGCACAGTGAAATGGGGCAGAAGCATTAATAAAAACTATCACACATTCATGGCGAGTCAGTGCGAAAATCATGAAGCAGTCTAAACAAGTACTAAAAAAATACAGCTGCAAACTACCACGAAGGAAGGAAGGGCCAGGTTTTTTTTTCGGCTCAGTTAACACGCAAAATTGACACTGGTTTACCTGCACTCGTTGTAGCTCTGAGTTCCAACAGGTCCAAATGCTCAGATAGAAATCGGATGCCATGTAAACGGAGTTGAATCGCTTTTCCAGTTGTTTGAAAGTTGTTTTTACCATTCCGTCCGCAACCTCTAAACCGAGAACAACTGCATTTTGCGCTTTGCGTTTAACAAACTATGATGGTGAATTCTAATGTTCCTCGTTACAGTAATCTTGCTTCTTAGATGCATAGAAATTACCTCTTCAAGTTCAAATTTGTTCTGTCTTCAGTTCGATCAAACACGCACATGATGGCTCCGTTGTGTGAACAGACTACAAACTTGTTCAGTTTTAACTCCAGTAGCTATTAAATATGGTGAGACTGTACAGCTTCAATCCGCCTCGAACGATGATTTCAACAATGTTTCAGGAAAAATCAAACACGTACCATATTTCAGAGCCAATAATTAGACGATGTTTTTCGAAAACTTATGCTACTTTGTTTCCTCTCGAGCAGTTTTCATTGATCCATTCAACTTTGCAATGAAACGCTGCAACGCTTTGCAAGGTTTTGGTGCCTTTTCGTTCAGTCATGTGATCGATTCTTGTTCCGTTTAAATTTCTTTTCTCATTTTTCTCTTTCTTTCTTGTTTTTTTCAATAGTGGTTAAGTTTTTAATAAAACAATTATTCTACTCGGGCTTGCTGGATATCAAATGATTATAACCAACTCGGAGCTACGCGCCTCGTTGGTTATCTATCATTCGATATCCAGCGCGCCCTCGTAGAATAATTGTTAAATATATATATATATATATATATAACATAGAATTGTGGAGTCGGACTAATTCAAAACCATTTATTCGCTACTCTGAGTTTCATGCCTCATGCGAGGCAATCATCAGGCGACTGCCAGAAAAAACGGTTACATGAAAAGATATACAAATTTGAAAATAGGGAACAATGAGTACTTGCGTGACATGTCAAGATGTTATTGGACGGAAAAATCTATATTAAGCTAACACGGTATTTAACAAGAATTTCTTGGAGTGTCTACAGATCGAAGTCAGTTCGTTTCTTTGATTAAGTGTTGACATTTCCGGTTTGCAAATTATAAAATATTTCTCACAAAGACACAGATTACATTTTTTGTTGATGTTAGAATACGATCGTGCTTGTCTTATTTTCCGCCATCTTATCTCGTAATTGATTTTCCGGTCCTTTAGACCCCATATATACTTGCTGAGCTCGGTTGCATTCTTGTACCGTTCGTTTCTGAAGGAGCATGTATGGTTTCGGTAACGTTCTTTGAATGTCGTGTCACAAAGACCGATGTAGCCCGGGGGGGGGACCTCCCATATGAAAGTGACGGGGATGCTCGTCGTCTCGCTTAGGGTTGTAAATTGCAGGTTTTGGTCTCACTTAGGGTGCTGAGGACGGAAAGCCAATATTTTTACCCACACAGGTATCGCTTAGGGTTGTGTGTCAAGAAATATCTATATTATACTGTGTTAGTGGTCTAGAGCAGCACAGAAATCGCCGTTGTTAAATTTACTCATAGAGGACAGCATTCGATTGCAACATCTTTAGCGCAATTAACATGTCTATAGCTCTTATTTAGTTGTCTGTTTTTGCATGGTCTCCCTTAGGGGTTAAATAAAGCCGGGGTCACGCCCAGATTGGTCTCCTTTAGGGTGTTAATTCTAATTTTCCGACGAGCATCCCCGTCACTTTCATATGGGAGTCCCCCCCCCGGGCGATGTAGGTCTCCTTTGACTGAGGGGTGGTGACCTCTGCTTGATAAATAATGTTCCGATCGTATTCTAACATCAACAAAAAATGTAATCTGTGTCTTTGTGAGAAATATTTTATAATTTGCAAACCGGAAATGTCAACACTTAATCAAAGAAACGAACTGACTTCGATCTGTAGACACTCCAGACACTCCAAGAAATTCTTGTTAAATACCGTGTTAGCTTAATATAGATTTTTCCGTCCAATAACATCTTGACATGTCACGCAAGTACTCATTGTTCCCTATTTTCAGATTTGTATATCTTTTCATGTAACCGTTTTTTCTGGCAGTCGCCTGATGATTGCCTCGCATGAGGCATGAAACTCAGAGTAGCGAATAAATGGTTTTGAATTAGTCCGACTCCACAATTCTATGTTGTAACAGCTCTGGTTTTACCATCGAGCACTTTTATAGCAGATGAAGTCTTCAGTTTATCGACTTGTTGTCTATATATATATATATATATATATATATATATATATATATATATATATATATATATATATATATGTATATATAATTATAATAAACTGGTTCAACCTCTGAAGTCTTGAACCAGTTTATTATAATTGTCAATGCTCCTCTAAGAGTTAAGCGCTGTCTGAAATACATTCAAACCAAGTTCAAGAATTTATATATATATATATATATATATATATATATATATATATATATATATATATATATATAAATGACATCATAGAACTAGCTATATAGATATAAAAAGAATGTTGGTACCCACATGTAGGGTTCAAGGCTTCCAGTCGAGAAAGACACCCTGTTCAAGGCACTAAATAGTGAAATTGTATACCCTGTTTAAGACGCAAGACCCGGAAAACCATACCCTGTTGAGCGGCACATACCCGTTTAGGCCAAGTAAGGGAGCGCCTTCCCCGGGTGACCGACCAACATGGCCTACTTAAGTACAGTACATATAACTCATATTAAATCACTACACCGAAGTTACACTGGGTTTTCTATCCAGGTTGATGGCTTTCTCTTACTAAATAGTGAAAATTGTCAGTTTCCCTTTTCTATCGATTCCCAAAGGAACCAATTAAGGAAATATAAAATAGTTTCTTTTAGCCTTGGGATCACGTTCTGATTTTCTTTACGCTACCGTTTTTTTGCTAACTTCTCTAGCTTTCTCTTCTCGTTAATTTAGGTGTTCGTTGGAAACAAGGACGTGAACAATATCGTTTACCATGATCTAAACCCACCAATAGTTGCACGTTACCTCCGTGTAATACCAACAGGATGGAGAATGTGGATATGTATGAGGCTGGAGCTCTATGGCTGTGAAGGTACTCCGGAAATGTATATTGAACACTGTATGAGTTACAGTTGCAGTTGAGTTAGAGTTGAGTTCTAATCGTCATGCTGCTGGTGTGCGGCGTTTCTAACTTAATGTATAACGAACCGTGAAAACCTAAAATACTAAAAACATTACTTGAACTGAAATACGTTAATCAGTGTTTAAAACTTAATGCTAAAATCAGTAATAGTCCAGTTTCGGGTAGCATGAACAGCACATAGCATAGCATAGCAGAGCATGGCATGGCATAGCATGGCATAGCATAGCATAGCATAGCATAGCATAGCATAGCATAGCATAGCATAGCATAGCTTAGCATGGCATGGCATGGCATGGGATAGCATAGAATAGAACAGCATAGCATAGTATAGCATAGCATAGCATAGAATATCACAGCATAGCATAGCATAGCGTAGCATGGCATAGCACAGCATAGCATAGCATAGCATAGCATAGCATAGCATTGCATAGCATAGCATAGCATAGCATGGCATAGCACAGCATAGCATAGCACAGCATAGCATAGCTTAACATAGCATAGCATAGCATAGCATAGCATAGCACAGCACAGCATAGCATAGCACAGCATAGCATAGCATAGCATAGCATAGCATAGCATAGCATAGCATAGCATAGCATAGCATGGCATAGCTTAGCATGGCATAGCATAGCATAGCATAGCTTAGCTTAGCATAGCATAGCATAGCATAGCATAGCACAGCATAGCACAGCATAGCACAGCATAGCATAGCATAGCATGGCATAGCATGGCATAACATGGCATAGCATGGCATAACATGGCATAGCATGGCATAGCATGGCATAGCATGGCATAGCATGGCATAGCATGGCATAGCATGGCATAGCATGGCACAGGATGGCACAGACAGCATGGCACAGCATAGCACAGCATAGAATAGCATAGCATAGCATAGCATAGGCTTAGCATAGCACAACATGTGATATAACATTCAATTCAAATTAAAGTCTTAAGTGGCCTTCACACGTCAAACTTATGTTGGCTAACTCGTGTTGGCAAACTCAAATCGGTGTGTGTGAATGACACAACAACATGTTGGCAAACTGCTGGCTAAAAGTTGGCGAGAATAGAGACAAGTTCTATTTGTCGCCAACAGTTTGCCAACATGTTGTTGTGTCGTTCACACACACCGATTTGAGTTTGCCAACACGAGCTGGCCAACGTTAGTTTGACGTGTGAAGGCCGCTTTAGACAAACCTTTCTGATATAAGCAACAGTGCATCGGCTACTAAAACTAATGATAAAGTGGCACATTGAAGAAAATTCTTTTTCCATTCTTTTCCTTTTAACGTTGATAGATTTCATACTGTATTTCTTAAATTTCTTCGCAGAAATAAAAGCATGTGATTCAAGTCCGTGCTTAAATGGTGGATACTGCACTGACAAGGCAGGAGGAAACTTCACTTGCCAGTGTAAAACTGGCTGGATGGGAGAACGCTGTGAGGGTGAGGGTGACTTGTTTTGTTTTATTGTTTTTGCGAAGAATTTTCACTTCAAACATATTTGACATGCATTGCATACATAGTCCACCATCATGTCTAAAGCCTCGTGGTATATTTGACCCATCATGGTTTAGTGTACAACATTTCATGACAGCATACATAACAATGTTAAGGCTTGACGGGGCTGATAATTTGGCGGGAAAAAGTATTCGTGATTCACTTGATTTGCTTCAGGATTCCAGAAAAATATTGATCGAACTAATTCCTCGAATTTTAGCCTCTTCCAGGCGTTCAGATAGTGGAGCGCGAGCGAAAGAGCGGGAAAAAACGAGGGGAGACTAGGGAAGAGGGCGAGTAGTCTCCCCTCTTTTCCCTTTCGCGCACTCGCGTCAGTCCCGCTCTTTCGCTCCCTCACACTTCACTATCTGAACGCCTGGAACGGGCTATTCGAATTTAGGCCCTCAGTCAGAAATAAAATGTGGAGTGCATGTTGCGTTTTCTTATTTGACATTCGTCGCAGGATTTCGTATTTGATTTTTCTTTTTTGCAGAAATAAAAGCATGTGACTCGAGTCCGTGTTTGAATGGAGGGACTTGTTTTGACAAAGCAGAAGGAAAGTACAGTTGCCAGTGCAAGAGTGATTATACAGGAGACAGATGTGACGGTAAGGGCGATGACTTTATCTTGAGTACAGTCAGACACTGTTGTTTTCTTGGCCACCAAATGGCCAAGAAAATCGAACAAAAAACAAGGAAAAAGTGAACGAAACAAAAATGAAATGAGTGCCTAAACGAATTGCGACTTTCCAGATTATGTGGCAACTTTTCACTTGGCGGATGATGGAGCTATCTGTGATTTCTCAATCAGCTACATTGTAACTGACATCACCAATTCGGCGTCATATTTTTTCTCCAGGTGTAAATGCAATGGGCTTAGAAAAGTCTACCATTGTGGGACAAAGCAACGACCACCTTACCGCTTTAAGAGATTGGCTAAAACCTGTCGCGCAGAGTGGATATCACTGGGAACTCTGCTGGAGAGCATCACAGGATGGATGGGCCGCCAGTCAGTTCCATTCAAAGTGTGATGGAAAAGGACCATCTATTACCATCATCAAGGTTGGACAATACATATTTGGAGGCTACACTAGCCATTCATGGAGTAAGTGACTTCATTTTATTTGTTCTTGTCTTTTGCCCTCACGGTTAAGACGTTTTGGTAGTCAAAGATTCTCATATGGATTGCAAACCATTGACCTGCTGTGCATTGTTATTCACTCCCTTGGTCAGGTCTCCCCACCACCCCCTCCCCACCCCCTTCAGCTCTTGGGCCTCAGTTGTTGGTCTGAGGAAATTTTTCCGCGCATGCTTCCTGCTGACGGAATACAAGTGACCAAAGTGATGCCAATGACTTTCGATTTCTTCCAGAAATGAAACTGCCTTGGGGGAAAATTGTACGTCAAGCAGTGATATTTTCTCTGCCACTTGTAACGACACTCTGCACTAGCGAACTTGAGCACAGCAGTTCGTGAGCCACGGACGGCATCCGAAAGTGAACTGTTTACATTTTGACGCATTTTGACGTCATCACGTCCTTATTGGCAAGCTAAAAGAGTAGTTTTTGGGCCTTTAGAAAACGCTGTAGTACGATATATTAAAATGTTGTTTTTAGATGTTAATTACACCGATTTCAGTACGGAAATTTTGTTTCTAAATGTCGACTAATGCTCTAACCAATTCCAGTAACTTGTGTAATTCGGCATACAATAGAAGTGTACAGTTCGGTCGATTGGATAGTTTTATCAGCTTTGAACCGTGAAGCGCTGACCAGAGTCGTGAGCGTGTTTTCACGCTCGTTAGAAAAATATAATTAAAACCCGCTACTTTTATGGCTTCCCTGCTCTTTTTTTCGAAAGCAAAAATGCGCTAATTATGCATGTGCGCTGTTGTTTCCCAATACTATGGTTATTCTCCGGTGTACTGAATACATGCATTGGATGTACATACTCGGTCAATGGAAGTGGAGTTAGTTGCGTTCCTTTAGTCAGTTTCTAACCTCATGTTCGGTCACTGAAACAACCTCGGGTCGAGTAAGTACATGTTCATAAGCAGGAATCAGGAAAACCAACTAAGAACTTAAAAGTCTTCTAGCTGTAATTACTGGTCGGTCACCAAATTTTCTACTAATTAGCCGGCCGTTGCCATGGCGACCGCCGGTTTATAAAATGAACAGGGCTTTTCGTGAAAGCAAGTTGGCTTAACATACGAAGAAAGTGCTGTAAAGCTTGTGGCACGGGTACTTAAGAGCGGTACTGTCTTATATAAGACGCATGCGCATATTAGTCTGCTGAATGTTACCTTCGTGTGTTCTTGTCTTTTAATTTACGGTACTAGTTAAGATATGAACGGCGAAGGGTTGTTAAGTTTGGGGTTTTTTGTATTTGTCTTGTATAACGCATGCGCAATTGAGTAAAGCATCTAATAGGATTGAATGCGAAATTGGCTGTGTTGTCTGATCTAGTTAGTGGTTATGGTGAAAATTTTTTTAGCGCAGGAGTTTTTTTTATTGGGATTGACATTTTGAGGGATGTAAAAATGTGGGAGTCAGAAGGCTTTGTGAATGTCAGAAGCATATCACGCTTCTGTGAATGTGTTTTGCTTTGAAAGTTGCGTTTTGTATAGGAGCGGTGTAATATTGTGCTGCGTGAGAGGCGGTTTCCCTTGGCGTTTTATGGGGGGGGGGGGGGTGGTTTGCGAAGTGGATTGTAAGGTTTCTGATTGGCTAACTTGTATTTCGCAGGGGACAAAAGGACAGTTGCGTTTTGCCGGTGTGGGCTAGGAAGAGAAGGAATTGGTACAAGTATGATGATGCAATATTAGTTGATTGCACCATCAGTACATGATAGTTCTTGTGAACGGAGAGAGATGAGTGTTTATTTGAGGCGAGAAGTTGATACGAAAGAATCGACATTAATAAGGAGATCAATTAATAAGGCAGGTGTTACGAGTCTTTTTGCATTGAAAGAACGAAAATATCTGAATATTATCGACGGATTTGTGTGGTTTGCGTGTGGTGTTCGCTAAAGGCTACGACCAGTCTCTCTTTCCGTTCAGAGATAGCGAAGGAAAAGAAAAACAAGCGAGTGAGCGCGAAATCGATTGCGGCTCGACAGGCGCGTTAGCTTTCAAAGACGTGGGGGACTTTCGTCCCCGCTCGCTTCAGTGTTTACTTTTGCAAGGGGATTCCCGGGTTAGCAAACCGGATTTAAACATCACGTCATGAGATATGCCTTGACATGCCCCATACTCTGACGATCTGCTCGAGCTCGTGTTTATCAAGCGTTATATTTTGATTCTACTGCTATGTTCACTGTTTGTATTTAAGGTCTAGGCACAACAGTAAATACTTCGTCGTCCCTGTGTGAGCATTCTCAGTTGTGGACGAATTTATTTCGACATTCAACGTTTGAGTGAATTTGCGTTTTTCAGCACAAATAAAAGCGATAAGAAAGATAAGCTGAGTCATCAGAGTTTAAACATTACGTCATCCAGTACCGCTATAGTCAAAATATTGTGTCACACAATCACACTTTTCGTCACGCCGGTTCGTATAAATAGATGATCGCGTTAACATTTGTGAAACCTAGGGGTGGGGAGGGTCAGAATGGCCGGTTAAAATGCCCAATGGGCTTTCTTGTTCATATGGGGATAGATCTTTTTCTGTTGCCTCTGTCAAGTTATGGAACTTGCTTCCTTTACATCTACGTAACTGTAAATCTGTTAGCACTTTTAAGTCATAACTTAAAACCTATCTTTTCAATTTGTGATTTCACTACAGTTTCATTTTTCATGCGATGTGTATCGCGCTATTATTTCTGTAATTGCATATTATTATTAGTATGATTTTTAGTACGTAGTATTTTAGCAGTGTTACAGTTAATAGTTTTCTACATATATTCTTTTTTTTTTTTATATAAGAACCGTTTTTATAAAAACGTCGAGGCTGGAATTGGCCAAAATTTTAAGAACATGCCAAGAACATACCCAGGCTGAGATTTTGTTAAGAACGTCTTTATCTTGTCTTCATATTTGTAGAATAAGCTATGTGGAAATAAAATTAAGTGTAATAATTTGGTCAGAGTAAGTTACCGTCTTTTTGAGCCCCAAATGCTAGAATTTTTGTGATGTCGCAAAACAAGAAAACACGTATAACTTTTAAGAAATTGATAGAGCTTTGACCTATTTGTTCTTTCTTTCATTCAGAACTATGATTTATCAAATGCTGTTCAATTAATCTTAAGAACATTGTTAAGAACGTCTGAGGCTCAAATCGCCAAAAAATAAGAACATTCAGTTCCGGTTCAGCCTCAGCTTAAAATTAGACGTTCTTATAAAATAAAAAGAGTGTATAGAATTTTTAGGTTTTTTCTTTGTTTCTCTGGAAATTTATTTTATTTATTGTAAATGTTTTCCTTTTTTTTTTCGAGATTTTTTAGCTTTCCTTAAGGTTTATGTAAGAGCATTGAGACTTTGTAAAATGCTCTAAATATATTTTATTCTTATTGTTATTATTATTATTATTATTATTATTATTATTATTAATATTTTTATTAAAATTTCACGATGTTCTGTTCTGTTTTGGTTTATTAGGTTCTAGTTGTGCATATCGGTCAGATTCAAAGGCCTTCTTGTTCTCACTGGTTAATAAGCCGGGACGGGATCCGGTGAAACTCCCTCAGACTGGGATACACAATAACAACAAAGCGTATTCCATATACACTTGCTCATCTTATGGGCCGACATTTGGAGGAGGACACGACCTTTACATTGCCAACCAAGCGTCATCAGGTACAGCATCCTACACAAACCTCGGTCACACATACGCCGCACCAAGCGGGTACAGCTACGGCAACAGCGCCATCCAAGCATTCCTGGCAGGAACGTACAATTTCAAACCCGACGAAGTAGAAACATTTTACGAAAAAATTTAAAACCTGAAGGTACGCATCGAGTTTTGTGTCTCCTTTTTCACAAAGTGCGACACATAACGTTACTTTTAGGTGATAAAAGCCACTTTCAAGAAGTATCGGGAAAAAATCTGAATTTTGTGTCACAAGCAGAAATATCGATTTTTTTTCTTTTCGTTTGCCCAGAAATGGCATCATATAGAATATAACTCAGTTTGTTTCCGCCTGCAGAGCTTTGTATTGCAGAAAAACAACGAACTCGATCGTAGCCGTTAGAAGGTTAAACTGGACTAAACTGCAAAATCAGTTTTCCTAGCCGTAAATGTAAGTATCATTTACTAGGAAATGATTTTTCGGGTGTAGCGAAATTCGTCGAACTAAAACAGCTCCAAATAAAGAGCAGGTTTTAATGATTACATAAACTCTAATTTGGGAGGCATTTTCTAGAGCAAGGCTAATGTAAGAATCTCTTGAAATGGAAAGTGTGAACATTTTTTTGAACGGTCGCTTACTAGCACAACAAGCTTATATATAGACTTGCTCCAAGTAGCTCGTTCTGACTACGGAGGACGCGCGCGTGGTCCACGATCGTGAATCAAAATGGCGGCTGGTTCTGGGGAGTGCTTCTTTCGTAAACACGCAAATTTTCCGCGCGTGTTTTGCAATCATCTAAACGTCTCTTTTGTCCCCAAGAAACAACGCTCGACTTGGAGCAAGTCTTGGGCATATAGTACCTAATTTCTAGGTTTAGTTTTGCCCATTTTGTTCTTCTTCACGCCGCCTATTTGTGTTTCTTTCCTTACTTGTGGCTACTTATAATTTATTTTAACTGAAAGTGGTTTTTAATAAGTAGGATGGTATACCGTCTTATAATCTACCGTTTAATTATCGCACGCTCTCATTGGACTAAAAATATCACGTGGTACAACATAAGACGACGGGTAGTTCGTCACGTAAACCCCTATCTTTCGAAGGATTTTATATTGAACAGCTGGCCAAGAAGGAAAACTTTGAGGGCAACTGTGTAATTTTGAGGCCAGTTTTTCACCTAAGAGCAAGATACTTCGATATACCAGTAAGCAAGAAAGGGGTTATTTATATTATTATTCTCCAATTAATTTCTATAACGCGCGCGCTTTATAGTGATGGTCACGGCATTAACTTGTAGCCAAATGCAAGTTGATCATTTACTCGAATTAATTACACCTTGATTACCGGTGGATATAAAAGTAAGGATCCGACTTCTTTGTTGTTTTCTTGTAAGCAAAACCAACGGATATCAAATCGGACCAGGTATATCGTCCGATACACGCCATCCGATCTTGTATCAGGTCATTGTTTCGTCCAATGAGATCACGCGAAAATTAATCGGTGAGTTATAAAGGACATCATAAACCGTTAGAAATATTCTCTTAAAATAATCGGTGCATGGGAGGTGATATTTTATGGTTAACCAGGGGTTTGAATCTTAAGCTTGCCATTGTTTTTTAGATTGAACTCCTGACAATGAGTTCGTAATCCATACATCCGGGCATCACAAGTTTGAGCGTTTTTTTATGATTTGGGTATCTTTATTGCTATATAAAGTAATCGTGGAGAATGGTCTTTAATATTACGGGTTAAATTTAAAAGTTGAAAGAGTCGATTTTCGATAAGAAAACAAAAATGAACATTATGCAATGTTCATGATGGAATATTTACGTACGGGCTTTGTGGTTGTTGTCTCAGTTGATTAGCATAATGGCAATCAGTTGATCGGCTTCATTTGGTGTTCGGTATCATATCGATTACTTGCAGATTTGGAACAAAATTTAAAAGTTTGAAGGTTAAAATAAAGGGTGAAAAATACAAACAATACTTCCTGTTTATTGTGACTGCAACTTATAGGACGGTTCTCCGCCTAGGTCCAACAGGGTGGGAAAGCAAACCTGCCGACAACCTTTCTCTCGTTAGAGGGAAGACTAATCACTAGCTATACCAGTATACCTGAGTATACTCCCAAGGAATTATTTCACTCGTTTCACTCGAACTTTCCACTTAAAAGTGAGTCAACTCAACCCTGCATGTTCAAATCTCGCTAAAACTTGGTCCCAAAATGGGCTACAGTATGGCGCCTATAGTGTCCGAACACTTCGGTTGGAAACTGATCTCTCTCCGCTTTCTTGGTAGAAGGAGTTCTGGAATTTTTTCCGGGAGAATCCATTCACTGACAAATATGATGTAAAAATGTTAACGTTTTTAAGTTAACATCTATGGCACAATTTAACTGGTTTTGAATATTTACAAGTTGATTTTCATAGATTTTGTAACGAGAACCCCTGATTGAATGCGGTTCGGGGATTTGCTATGACAAAGCAAAAAGAAAGTAAAGCAACCATAGAAATGTCATTAAAGATGTGTTTATTGTTCATCGTGGTGTAAGATAGGTAAGATGAACGTTTATTCGTTTGTCTCACGATGGAATCGCCTAGAGTTGCGATTGGTTGGTTTGAGTCGTACTCAAACCTGCGGAGGTTTGAGTACGAGCAAGCCGTATATCTCTGTCGTGTTCTTTTATCCTGTCTTGCATCGCCGTCTCCCTGTTTCCCCGATGTATACTTTGCCTCACTCACATGGAATTTTATAGACGACACCGTCTTCTTCCATGTGAGTGCGGCAAAGTATACATCGGGGAAACAGGGAGAGCGATGCAAGACAGGATAAAAGAACACGACAGAGATGTACGGATTGCTTGTACTCAAACCTCCGCATTTTCGGAGCACTCTAACAAAACGGGGCATCTTCCTATTTGGAAAGAAGTTAAGTTTATTGATCGTGACCCTCACTGGTACACACGTAGGTTCAAAGAGGCTATCCATATAAGACTTCATCCTAATAACATCAATAGAGATAGTGGAATCGAAATTCCTGAAGCTTGGATACCTACGATCAGAAAACACAACAGCCGACCAACCACAAAGCGGACCTGTGAGGGAACAATATCTAATAGTCGGAATAATAATAAGGATCGAAATGCACCAGTAGCAGCGAACCATCACGCTACAAATAGCGACACGTAAACAATCGACCTCATCGCCTGATGAAGACTAGCAATATTGTAGTCGAAACGTCGCGATCAACAACTCAAGGCGATTCCATCGTGAGACAAACGAATAAAAGTTCATCTAACCAGAGAAATGTACCACACAGGCAAAAATGAGTTCTGAATAAATTTTCGCGAAAATGGTCACTTTGGATAGTTTCGGAAAGAAAACGTTGTAGAGTTGATAGTTTTGGTAATCGATTCCTCAAAACCCTTTTTTTGGCTGTCTGGTAACAAAAGGAAAGCAGCAATTTACACCTACCCAAGGAAATCTTGACTTGTGTTGTGGGTGAGAAAGGCACAATCAGCCATTCATCGATTTGTTTCAATCCAGTAAAAAGTAAAAACATTTTTGTTCCGTTCATTTGCTTATAGCTGTTTGTGGGGTTTACGCTAAGCGTTGTTCTGAGATAGACAAGCACCCTTCTAATGGGGAAGACTTGGTAAGCTTTTAAACCTGGGTTTGAATAAATGAATGAATGACTGAATGGAGCGAGGGAGGGAGGGATGGATGGATGAATGAATTAACGAGTGCAGCACCAGTAACAGTAACAGTAACAGTATATCTTTACTGTGTCTTACTCTCCAAAGGGAGGTGTTGGTCTAGTTGCAATAAAGGTTTTGAAATAGTAACATATATACGGTAATGAGATAAACTATTCGTTTCAAAACTTAATGGATAAGAATCTCTTTCCTTTCTGAACATCAAGTATACAATCTTACAAGTATTATGATTGTTCGCTTTTCATATTAAGTAATTCACCTTGTCAAGGTCATCCATAATCTTAAAGCAATCATCAATTCTTGTAATTTGAGCAATAAGATCTTCTCTGAAATAAGCGTACCCTTGACAATACATCATCCTTACAAGCTAAGCATGTTTGATTCTCGATCGGTTTTGCTGCTCCCCTATTTTCATATTTTCCCGTTTTTATCCGTAATGCATGAGCCCCTCATCTTAACTTCGTAAGGCTTATTCTGTGAGCAGGATTTTTACTCCAAACAGCAGGACGACAACCGTAGCCAAAAGGCCTCCCTTTGAAATTTTCCTAAGTCGGGATGAAACCATAAGCGTGCAGCTCAAATTTACTAAAATTTCGTCTGTTTTATATGTAACAAACCTGGTCACAGAGTAAAGAAATTCTTTACGATGCCAAACAATAAGAAGTAAACTAACTCTAAACAAACACTTTGATATGACTCGACAAAGTAGAGGCTCTTGATGGTGATCGGGGAATAGCTTTGACAGTTGACAGCTAAAAAGTAGCACTTTGACGATGGCGGTTGCGTTTCTTACCATCTAACCTTAAACATATATAAAAGCACGTCCAGGTCCAAAGTTGATGATTAATTGTAAAAATTGCCTTTTCGTTCATTTGACGTTAAATGATTCATCTTCTGTGAACGGTATTGAACAAAAAAGCCTAGATTAATGTGTACTAGTGTAATAGATGGGAATAAAATGTTTACGAAAACATCTACTGAGCTAGGTAAGCCCGATGTTTTAGCTTTTTATTTATATCAATATCAATATCAATTTTTTCCTTATGTATTTCACGTTTTGTGGTACCCCCAATTTTTCCCTACGACCCACGACTTTTACTTGCTACCCGCCACATCTAGCGGCAACCCTGAATGTCTCCCTGAAAAGACCTTTGATTGCAGTTTGACTGCTTCTTCAAATTGACTGTAGATTAGCTGCATTATGAGTGCATTTTAAGTCATACAACAGTCATAAATTGAAAGAAACTACAGTCAAACCGCACTAGTAAAAAAATGTCGATCTGCAGTTAAGCTACAGCGAAAAGTAAGTCAAACAAAACAGCTGCAGCAGCCCTGGTAATCTGGTAAGGTCACCAGCGTTCACACCTCCACCACCCCCTGGGGAGGGAGTGATTGATCCTGGAGGGGAGTGAAGAACCTTCGAGTTTGGACCCGAGTTCGACTTCGAGTTCGAGTTCGAATTCGAGTTTCAAATTCAATGAAATTTTCACAATTATCTGTAAATGACCGTGAAAAAGAGCAAAAGAGACGCTGCGAAACCTGATGTAAAGCCCGATGAAATCGATAATCGATAATAACCGATAGAAGTTAGTTCAATTGTATCTGAAATCGATGAAGGTATTTGTAGTGAAGGACGCATTTTTAATACAAAGTTGGGGACTGGTGCTAGCCATGCACGCAGACTGTCGATTTTTCAGAAGTTCATCTTCATGCATTTCACCAATCTAAAACACAAAACAGTCAAAACAGCAAATGACCAAATACCTTGAAAAAAACATCTCTTAGAATTCGTTATCCGCCGACGCCTTGCGCTGGCATGACGTACTGACCGACTCTTGCTCAAAATCACAGCTAAACAGTAACTTGAAATCAGTGTTACCCAGCTATTCAGTGCATGAAAAATGCAAACTTTGTTAATCAACAAGCCGTCCTCTAATAGTACATGCACTACAACGGAACCTCCATCACGGGACAACCTGGGGAAAAGGAGGTGTTCCCTTAATTTTGGTGTGCCTACAGGTAACAGATGCAAGAGTTACAAATTGGCCTTATCAGTGTATTCCTTTCTTCTTTTTTCCTTTTTTTTTGTGCCTACATTTCATTTAAATAACATTACATTTCATTGCTTTATAGTTTCCGTTTATTACCAGTTGTAACATTCAATCTTGTTATTTCCATAAGCATTTAACTTTTGTTGCAAAAACTAAAAAAGAGGTGACATGTACTAATTGAAATTTTAAAAGAAAAGCATAGCCTACTGCTGTACATACGGTCAATAATGGAAATGGGCTTCTTTTCACCTATGACGCAAACATAAGATAAAAGCAAGAACAAGCACAACGTTGTTCACACGTGCGATGAGCATAAGGTGACATACGCAAGCGAAGAGCGGGGGGGGGGGGGGGGGGGGCAAATTTGGATCCAACTTCGAAACAGTCGCTTTTGCCAACATTTTTATGGGGACGGTAGAATCACAAATCCTACACCGTAGCGTTGTAAAATCACTCGTCTGGAAAAGATATATTGATGATATATTCTCGATCTGGAATACAAACAAAGACGAGGTCACGCAATTCATGGAACAAGTAAATAGCCACCACCCCACCATCAAGTTTACGGCTGAAGTATCTGACACAGACACTACGTTCCCCGACACAAGCGTTTACAAAGGCGAAAGATTCGCTAACGAGTCTATATTAGACATAAAAATGCATTTCAAACTAAACTGGACAAACTCCTCAGAAACTACGTTCAAAACTGCAGTTTCAAACTTTAAAACACACCTCAAGGAAAAAGGGTACCCCAAAACTCTGATTTCAACAATCCTCGCTGAGATTAACTTTGAGGGCAGAAAACTTGCCCTTCAACAAAGGCGTAAACAAAACACGCAAATCTTGCCTTTCGTCCCACAATATCGTCCATCAGTGCCTAATTTAAAGCAAATACTTATGCAAAACTGGCATTTAATTCAGCAACAACCTCTGCTTAACAAGATATTTTAAGATCCCCCTATGGTCGCATACAAAAGGGGCAGATCCCTAAAAGACATACTCGTTCGAGCCAAACTGTGAACTGGTTATTACACGTGGATAGCAGTTGTGTAGGCCTGTCACCCTATTGTTATCACGATTGGAAAAGACCCCGATTCTTAACTCGAACTCGAACTCGAACTCGGGTCCAAACTCGAAGGTTCGGGATTCCCATCCTGGAGTTGAATTTCCGCTGGTTGTCAGGAAGGGCCCCAGGGTTTCAGGAATTCTGCTGATGATGTCTGCAATGTGGTCACTGTACACTTTGCCTTTGATGATACTCTGTTGGTCCCAGGCAGCATCCCACATCATGAATCCACCGAAGTCCGGCTTGTTCTTCATCAGCCTCTGTATAATGGGAACAATTCCACAATATATATAACTTGCTGCATACCTTCTAGCGTTCTCCACAAAGCTTTATTTTGTTCGCTTTTTATATACAACGCCTCCATTTCAACAGATAAATTATTATTATTATTATTAGTAGTAGTAGTACGTAGTAGTAGTAGTAGCTGTAGTAGTAGTAGTGGTAGTAGCTGTAGTAGTAGTAGTAGTAGCTGTAGTAGTAGTAGTAGTAGTAGTAGTAGTAGTAGTAGTTTTAGTAGTAGTAGCTTTGTCATGGGTCATGGCTTTGATTCTCGTTCAAGCCTGAATTTTTTCAGATTTCTTCTTTTCAACTGCTTAAGTTGAAACGTCTTCACTGTGATGGTCTGCATATAATTCTCTCTTTATCCGCAGTTCAAATATATAATCTTTTCGTATTTAATGTTCATTTATTCTCCATCTACTGGATACATACGAACTCTCAGTAGATCAGCTCCCAGCTGGCTTGATACCTCAGTTGGTTAGAGTGCTGCACGAGCCCATGACCTCTGGTATCGCAGAGGTCATGGGCTCGATTCTCGTTCAAGCCTGAATTTTTTCAGGTTTCTTCTTTTCAACTGTTTAAGTTGACACATCTTCACTGCGATGGTCTGCATATAATTCTCTCTTCATCCTCGTTATTTTTCGGTCATCCAAGCTTCCTAACGAGGTCATTTCATTTGGTATATGGTGTTCTTCAAAGCCAACTTACGTTTCTCTATATAAATTATGCTTAAAATCGCTCCTGTTAAAATAGATACTTTTAATATACCTCATATATCTTTGCGACTTCCCCAGGTGTCCTGTTCCACTTCAGATGACCCCCGCCGCTAATAGCTGTCGGCATTCCCACAATAATCTTAGGGCCTTTCCTTTCCTGCTTAGCTGCAGCTACAAATGGTAGCCATTTATCCATGTTCGGATAAAACTGTGCCTGATCCCCAGTGTGGCAAAAGTTGCTGTAGAACTGCACAAAAACGTAATCAAACTGGGTACCCTGGTCACCTACGGCCGTACCAGGTTTTGCACCCAGAGAGGCATCAGGAAATGGGCACTGTGGGGCACCTGTGATAAGGTATCTTTTAGCACCTGTTTTCTCCAGTTGTCGAAGGCTTTTGACCAGCTGGGCGTAGCCACCCGATTTGTGGTCTTCGATGTCCAGATCGATGCCAGCGAGAATCGCACTTTGATAAAAGATACGAAACATTCAAATATTATGTTTAGAATATTTCATGCACGGTGGGACATTAGGCCAACGGTCTCTGTAGCATGAAATGAATAGAGGATTTTAAATTACTACCTATGCGATTCGGTTATTCTGCTCAACAGGGTGGCTACCGAAAGTCCTGTGTGTTTCTTTTGACGCGTTTTGCCATCATCAGACCAAGCGGTCATGTCATCCTCTCCTTAGCAAGGGGAAAAATTGCGCTAATAAAAGAAGATAGGACAGACGTTGGCCGACAGAAACGTCGCTTAAGGTCCTTACCTTTGACTAGGGATGGGTAGGGCCGGGAAACCAAACTAAGTTAAAAAGCTTAATTTGGATATGTAACGTTCCCACTTATAAGCTTTGTGTGGTCTTATAAATAATATCTGTCATGGATTTCTTGGGTACCAGTTTTTAGTTGAAATCATTGTTATAATCTTTTAATGAAACCCTTTTTTAAATAAAGACCGATAAGTACTTCCCTCCCCTTCCAAATGGTCTGAAACTTTTAACCCTATTTTGCCTGGGCTTTTTTGAGGTTCTGAGCCTGGGGGGGGGGGGGGGGGAGTTGTGCCTCCCCCTATAGATCTCGGAAAGTATTAACTCTCTTGTTATGAAACTTGGCACATTTTTAGTACGTCATTAGCTTAACAGATTGGGCTTATGACGTGTCAATTATGACGTGTTATGACGTAATAATGACGTCGCAAACCAACCATATTGAATTTGAGGCCGCCATCTTGAATGCCAAGGCTGCAGTCATACAGTTGACAATGTCGACGTCGAAAAACATCTGAATTTGTTTTAAGAAACATGCTTAATCAAAACAAGCACAACAAAGTAAAGGATCATCTTCTTCTTACAAACGAAGGGTAAAGAACTGAAAAAAGACTGAGAAAAGACAGAAAACAGTCAAAATACACTTTTGAGTAGACGGTTGCTATGGAAACTTCGATCATCATAGACACGTCATTGACACGTGAAACGTTTCTCTGATAAATTTTAGGAAAAGTCACGAGATTTGGTGATTATTCGTCTAGCCGTTTAAAAGATATAATTCGTGAAAGTCAGCGCAGGCATAATGTGTGCCCCCCTCCGCCCCCAGGCTAAATAGAGTTAAGAGAAGGTATAGAATTTCTATTACCTTCCAAATGGTCTGATATTTTGCTTGCTTGTTCCTTCAAGAAACAAATCCCAAAGAGTACGAGCAAGGACGCTCGCTTGAGCATCAGTGAAGATTATTGTTTCCAGTTGCCCCTCCAAGCGAGAAAAGCACTTTCTTTCCCGCCGCCTGGCAAGCTTTTATGCCTTCTTCAATTTTTGGACTCTTGTAAAGATTGGGATCGGATGCGCTGGCGAGGCGGGGATCCAACAATGTCGTGAGAAGTTGACCTCTGGCAGCTGATCTGTGATAGAAATTGAGGCACTTGGTCGTACGGGGAAGGTCACTATGTGTTTATGTGTGGAATAATAATAGTAATAATACATTCATAGATGGAAAATAAAATTTAAAAAAAAAAACATTTTTTCAAATTAGCTAAAATTATGCTGATACGCAAAAAAATGAAATGCTAACTTAGCTAGTTAAGAACTACTGCTGCGTTAAAATTTAGGCGAAAATCGTCTAAAAAGTCATTAGCATTTATAATAATAATAATAATAATAATAATAATAATAATAATATTTCAGTGGAAAGGTGGGAAGGCGAGGATGATGCCACTCCCATGCATTTTTTGAAAAGGTGTTTCATTCTGCATGACTAAAGCTTTCTGTAGTAGCTGTTGAAATCCTTTTAAAGGGTGCCAAAGTCATAAAAACATGGGTAATCAAAATTGTCGGAGCAGGAAATATGCATTTTCTCGGGCCATTGCGAACCTCCCGCTATCTCGAACAGAAATTCGTTTCCCTTGGATGACGTTGCGCACCCCGGTGGGGGAGGACTCCCATATAAAAGTGGGGGAGGTGATCATCCTACCTTTTAGGGGCGAAGAGTCTTGGTTTGGTACCCCTTAGAGTGGTAAAATCTAAATTTACTACTGTCAGACTTATGGCGGTACCTTTTAGGGTATTGAGCCGAAACATATGACAGAATAGAATGGAGATTTACGACAATGCTTTCAAAAAACTTTCCAAACATACTGAAGGTATTCGAAGAAATAGTCTTTCTTGCTATTAAAAATTGTCAAAGTGTCAGTTGGTGTATTGTTTATGCACGCCACGCCCACAAAACAGAATTCTGGTAAATCTTAGGGGTTCCTTTCAAAATTTACGACGATCACTTTTACATGGGAGTCCCCCTCCCCCCGTGCAAGTGGTTGCGTAGTTGTTTGCCTTTGGCTATCTTTAGCTCTCTCTTTCTAGAACATTTTTTTGTTTCCCTTGCGTGTACTAGACGTACCTTTATTTTTTCTGCCGAAGAATGTTTCCACAAATCCAATGACTATAATATCGTACTTTCTCTCTTGGCAGACATCTTCCAGATCTTTCTCGGGATTCTGAGGAAACTTCTCCCCTGAGCTGTTCTGACCCCAGTAAGCCACAAGAAGATGCTTGCCAACTGCGGAACATGGAAAGGATAGTCATGACAATTCTTTAAACGGTTCTATTTAAAAATAACTCTTCTCGTTCTATTACATCCTCTTCCTATCCTTTGCTAATGTCTTCCTATTGTCTTTCCATTCTGTTCCCATCCCATTCTATCAATAACTCTTCCCATCTTATTCCATCCTCTTGCTATCCTATCGATCTGACCTGAGATCATCTATTTTGGATCCCTCTCCCAGGCCTTGATTAAAACAGTAATAAGGATATAATATGTCTCAGATTTCCCCAATGATTGCTTCACTGAACACATACACAAAATGGAGAAACCGCAGATGACATGAAACTAGGAATGTTGGTTTCATTTATCTGCTTAAGATCTTGTACATAATTTTATGGCCGCCATGTTGGTGCCCTAAAAAGGGACGCAAACATGGAGGACGCATACTACTTTTCTGAAACTTATTTTCCCGATAACTTTATTCTGAAGAGTACTATAGAGCCAGAAATTGTTCTAATTATTTCTTTTTACCTACTGTTTAACTTCATTGTTTCTGAACTTGCCATGCAAGGTAAACTCATTTTATCATACTGATTAAAACCAAGAATATGTCGCTGACTATAAGTCGTTCTAATTAAGAAGCCTTTTAAGAGAAGGCCGCTGTTGGCAGTGCTTCACTAGAAGGAACGCTCCAGTGCTTGACAAAGCAGACAAAGGAGTTACGGTTTTATATTGTAAAAAATGATGTAGCTAGGTGTTTTCTTATGAAGTCAATCGCGGTTTGTTTATGTAAAGATCTTCGAAACCTGTTTAGTGATTATTTTCACTTGTTTCAGTTGAAAAGCACAATAATTTGTATTTTTTCTTGAAAAACTTGATTTCACCTTATTATTTTGACTTCCGAACAACAGAATACTTTGGTAATGTTCACCTATATTACGTCCTTCTCTCAAACTCAGTTTGCGAGGTTCAAAACACCATTTCCAGCAAAATCGTATTTAAAGCACACAGGGCATGTTCAACGATGATTACTCACCACCCTTTTGAATGAACCACGTAACTAGTGGATGAAAAATGACGTGCACGTCTTTGATCTGCATCACAATGACCTGTGACGTGCAGCGAGAAATAAATCTGTTGCCACAGCGATAGTCAAACATTGTAACCAATCCCTTCATCCAAGTGTTAATATCTATCTTAAAACCATAAAAGCAAGTCGTTGAAAAGTAATAGGCCATTTCTTAACACTCTTTTGAAAGCTAGTTCTCTCAAAAAGCGAGAGGAATGGACATCCTAAGCTGAGGTCTACAGTCCCTCTAACGGAAACAATCTAAACGATTGTACCGACTAACAGTACCAACTGGTGGTCTCTTTTCCCCCACCCTCTCATCCCCCAGGTTTGAAAATGGTGTCCGACTGTATAGTCAACCCTCTATCAAGAGAAAAAAAGCTGAGAAGCAGATTGGAAGCTCCTTGATCATTTTTTTACTATGCAAGCTTCTTGTTAAAAGAATATTAATGTTTCATCTCAAATTAAGATCAGGAGCTTCACCAGAACTTCACCAGGTAAGTTGTGTCTTTTTACCCCTGCCTCCCACACCTGAAGCAATAATAAACCAAAAGAGGTCAAAGAAACGCTGGCAAAGAAAATTGCCGAGTTGGACACTCCGTCCACGTGTTCTCCCAAAATGTGACCTTAAGTTTGTTTTCCCTTAATGTAAACGTTAACGTTACTTCCAAATACCCCGTGACGAAAAAGGCACCAAAGATCACTAGTAGGTCACCAGTTGACAAATGGCGCGATATACCGTGCCATATAGACTGCTGAGAGCTCCCAATCAAGAGGCCCGAAGAGAGAAATCGAAAAAAACGTGATTTTTTTCGATTTTGAAGGAAAAGGCGAAAAGCTGAAACATCTCCCGAAATTTCTCGTCTTGACTTTTTCGCAATTGGTGAAATAAAACAATAGGTTGGGAAAGATGAAGTAAGCAATATCCGGAACAAATTCAATTTATACCTCGCTACTTACTGTGAGAACAAAACTAGTACTTATTTCAGGTTTTAAAGATGGCGTGTGAATTCGACCATACAGGTATGGTATTTTTCTTTTTTCGTTAAAACAAATCAAAAAGCTGATTTTTGAGGCATTTGGTATTTTCTTAATCCAGGTTTTCTTGAAAAGTAGAACTGCCGGAACCGATCACTCAGTTTAAAACAGAATGGAATACTACATGCTACATGCTGTGACAGACTAAAGGTCAAAATAATACAAAAATGTAATTTTAGTAGAAATGTAGTTTAAGAGAGCAACTAAATATGGATGGCAATTGCCACAAAACTAAGCTATTAAGAAAGTAATTTGAATGAAAATACAGGGTACTAAAACTACAGTTCTTAAAAGCAAAACAAATAATTATGTACTACACACCTAGGTTAACACATGTGCTTGACTTATACTTCACTTGAAGACCGTCGCTCTTGAAGCTAAGAATTTAGCAACTAAAACCGAATGAAAACTGAATGTACCGTGCTAAACGTAAACAATTTTTAACAGATTTCAGGAACTTTATAGGAATAATTCTGAACCAAATAAGGCCAGGGAGTCAACGTGCTACAGGATTTACCTAAGGGAAACAATTCCCACTAATCCCGCCCAAAATGGACAAAAGGTTTTGTAGAGTTTTATCCGTTCACAAAGATGATATGTTGGACTAGAAGTTCGCCAGTTAGAAAATTCTATTATGGGCCTTCACACGGTGGCCAGGGACCTTCAGCAGAGTTGATATAAAAAATCACCGTTGATCAAACTGTACAACTCCGCGTTATTCCTCACTTCAGCAACACAACCTAGAAATTAAATAATAATACAATGGGGTCCTCTTTTGTTTTCAGTGTCAACTTCTAGTGTGCTCTAAATTACTGCAGACAAGTGAAAATAGTCCAGTGCGGGAAATGCAACTTTTTTCAAACGCTTATCAAATATTCTAGAACTTTTTAGCAGGGCAGCTTAAGTCTTAGTAACATTAATCTGAATAGTGTTTAACAGTCTGAAGGGCTTGTCTTCCAATGTTCCTCATGGACAACACGGCCGTTAAACAAACATCAAGTTACTGATCAGCCTCGGGAGTCACTAACATTTCTACTTGAACAAAATTGTTTATCATTAAAGTGCTACTATGACCAAAAAATCACTTTTATTTTTTCTTCGGATTTCGAAACTATGTTTGTTAAACACTCCCCAAGCGAAATTATAAGCGTTAAGTTTGAGAAGAAGACCGTTAATTTAAACTGCAATTTTCCGGTTTAATGGTCCGCCATTATTACACCAGAAAGGATACAATGACGTCATACACTCAAGAGCTGTAGAATGTAGTGTGTGAACGCGGCTTACAAATTATGCAAAACACGAGTTTGAGAGTGTGAAAGTTCAAAACTCCCGTGCTGCATACTAAATAAGGCACTTTCACACACACTGCATTCTACATCTCTTGAGTGTATGACGTCATTGTATCCTTTCTGGTGTAATAATGGCGGACCATTAAAACGGAAAATTGCAGTTTAAATTAACTGTCTTCTTCTCAAAATTAAGGCTTATAATTTCGCTTGGGGAGTGTTTAATAAACATAGTTTCGAAATCCGAAGAAAAAATAAAAGTGATTTTTTGATCATAGTAGCACTTTAAGGTTTTGCTGTTAGATATTTTCTTTTAAAAAAAGCACTTGCTAGTTGTTACTATGTAGCAATTCACCAAAAATGATTTTACATCATTTTTCACGACACAATATGTTAAGGATACTGAAAGCCTGGAGAGAAGTTACGGAATTCATTCGGCACACGTTTCATTACCTCTGTGTTAAGGAAGGATTTGTCTTTGTTTGACTTTAAGAAGGCTCTAAATATTATGTTGATATTAATGTATTATAATGGAACTAGCTTTGGGGGATTTTGTTCTCTCAGAAAAAAGCGCGAGTGGGATTCCTTGTCACGTTTTCAAATATTGGCTGGAAAGATGGGCCGTGTCATGCTCATGCATCTCACGTCCGAAATATCTCTTAGTTTCTAAATACATAATAAAGACCCGGAAGTTTGGGATTTGTGGGATACTATAAATGCTAAGAGCAGGATACAAGATGAGAGTATCACTCTGTGTTCTCGTGTTTTTGAAGACGAGCCTGTAGGTTGTTCAAGGTCACAGGATGATTGATTGGTTGCTTGATATAAAGTCATAAAATTTGGCTTTTTGATGCAATTCAAACATTTGAAATCTGGAGCATATAAAGAGGGAACAAAACGCTAGAATCTGCACTGGGTTAATTTCGTCGAATCAAAAAATTAGGACCCTGCCTCCGAAAGTTTCAGTTTAAACACAAAAAACGAGGTTTCTGAGGGAATATTAAAAGCAGAGCATTGTCAGTAATTTTCTGGCTTGAAAATTATCGACCCTTTTGTGACGATTAACTATCATAGCAGTCCCCCGTTATCCGGGAACCCCGGTAGTCTCAAATTCCCCGCAGTCTAGATCCCCGGCTATCTGGATCTCTCTATGATGACGTCACATGTACCGAGTCGGCGGTTTTGGACCGGGAAAACATTCTTAGAGGGAGAAGGAGTGAGGGGTGGGGCTAGGATTGGAATGCCTGCTGAGCTTTCAGGATGGCGGGCTCAGGAGTAGAGGTGCAATAGTCGTTAGCACTGTGTACACACAGCTGCTTTCGTCACCTTCATCGGCTTATTCCACTTCCTCACCATCTTATTGCTGTTCTTGATCGTCCTCTTCTTGTATTCTTACATTCTCCGTAATCATGATCATAATCATAATCATAATCATAATCATAACCATAATCATAATAAATACATTTCTATAGTACAATCCATTAGCTCTATGGGGCTTTACAAAGCCTTTTTTTGTTAACAAATTACGGGAGTGGCGGCAGGCTCTTTCCCGAAAAGTGGCTGGTAATCGAACCTACGCCTGTCACACCCCTTAAGGGTTACTTTACGGCAAGAGGCGAGGTCAAAAATGTGTTAATAGGTGACTAGGAGATTGACACCGGGACTGTTAGCTGACGATTGAAATAGATTTGTATGAAATTAAACGACTCTTAAGGTCGCTCTTCAGATTTGATATCGATCCCAGTCAAAAAACAAACGACAGAACAAAAATATTTTTAATTCTTACTGCATTGGAATTAATTGATATAGTGATAATTGTGTTCCCACACCCAAGAATAAGTCGTAATTTTCTCGGGTACAAGTAAATTTCTCCTTCCCGTGTTCCCTGTTACCTTGCTTTGCCAGTTTGTGGCCACACAGCCGAGAAAAAAGTTTCATGGAAGTCGATTAAAAAACACGAACACTCCAAGATTTTCTTTCCGAAGTTGCTAAAAATAATCATATTTCCAAAAATGCATTCACAGCTCGTAGATAGCGATACACTTTTTGCTCTTACATTCTCGGTCGCTTTCTAATCTCTTCATTTCAGTATGCGTATGAGCGCCTTTATTTTATTTTGTATCAACACCCTACGTGGTTGGGTGGGCTGACGACCCACATTTACAGGAACATAACCCGGTTGAACAGGTTGATGATCTGATTTGACAGGTACGTTGTCTTGTTGGGCAGGTTGATGCGCCGTGCTGGCAGGAAGGCGATCTGGTTTGACCAGAGAATGACCCGGTTGGTTAGGTGGGTCATCCGATTTAGCAGAAAGCCAACCTGGTTTAACAGGATCACGACTTTGTTGGTTAGGTTGGTAATCCTGCTTGAAAGGCTGGTGATTTGTCGTCACGTCGAGCACCTGGGCCTTCCTTTGTGGCCAGTCGCAGATTTTTTTCTCCTTGTTCCACACTAATCCCCCGGGACAAGGTCTTTTGTACGTTATTCCCCCGGAACAGGAGATATACCCGGACGGGTTATTCGGGTCTGCATAGTCACCATCCTCTTTTCCTTTACAGAAATCTTCATAAAGAGAAAACCAGTGGATGTTTGGTCACTTATTCTTAAACTAAAGTAAATTCGTCTAAATCGGTGTACCCTTAAAACCTTGTTGTTTTGGCTTCGTTTTCAAAGAATTTAATGATATAGCTTGAAAAAGCATGCCAAAAATATACTTATTAAATACATGGTTAAATATGCTGAAAAATATGCTTGCAAAATATTTATTGAAGACACCAAAACTATTTATCATAAACCCTATTCTGGACTCAAACGGTTCCAGAGATCGTAACAAAGGCCCCTAAGGTTGGGACGTATTCACTTAACGAGAATATTGTACGGGGGGGGGGGGGGTTAGGGGGGAGTCCATTCGTGTGGAGAACTGTTATTACTCTCGTTTGTTTGTTGACAAGAATTTGAACTGCGATTGTTCCTGCGATTGTTCCTGCGATTGTTCAGGCGATTGTTCCTGATATTCTTGATAGATCTTAGCGCGCCTGTATGGACAGGTACTTATACCTACTAGGTTATTTAGGCTAATATAACGCAGAGATGAAATAACAAGGCTCGTAAAAGCCGCACGTGGTCTTACCAGCGCCTCCCCCTCCACCTCCCCCTGGGGTCGACGGTGAAGTTGCAGGACCCAAGGGCGATGTCGTAGGCTTAGAAGCCGCTGGTGTAGATGATCCCCCTGGGACAGGTAGAGTGGTAGGAGCCGGAGGCTTCGATGCCCAAGGCGTAGACGATCCCTCTGGAGTTGGGGATGCTCCTGGGGTTGTTTTTATGCCGGCTGTCGGGAAGGGTGTCGGGGTCGGAGGAACTCCCGTCGTACTTGCTGTGGAAAATCCGGAAGCACTCCTGCTGATGATGTCTGCAATGTGGTCACTGTACACTCTGCCTTTGATGACATTTTGTTGGTCCCAGGCAGCATCCCATATCATGAATCCACCGAACTCCGGCTTGTTCTTGAGCCTCTGTATAAAGCATACAATTCGTCAATTTTGATAACTTGCTGCATACCTTGTAGCTTTCTCCACAGACTCTTTTTTATTTGCTTTTTAAACAAGGCCTTCATTTCAACAGATGTAAGCTTTAGCTTTGAGGCAGAAACAGAACACAACTTTTTCGAAACTTTTGTTCCGTAATCGAATTTTTAAGTTGATTAAGATAATTAAAAATATATATGTTATGATTATTTTGAAGCACCTTGATTCTCGTGACGTCCGGCAGCGCTGTTATGATTACTATGGAAATGTATAATAGGTGCCCTAACGAAGGCAGAGTTCCCGAAACGTCGGGGTATTTTTAGCAAAAGTACAGTTACCTTTTCTGTAGGCAAATTACTTTTGCAGTACCAGCTCAACGCTAACAAGACATCGTCGTCATCAACGTGAGAGCTGTTACCTAAAGTAGTCGACAAAGGAGACACTTTTATACCTCATAAATCTTTGCGACTTCCTCAGGTGTCCTGTAGAACTTCGGATGTCCCGCACCGCCTGTAGCCGATGGCATTCCTACGAATATCTTTGGGCCTTCCCGCAACACCCTCTTCTTTAGCACCATTACCAAATCATTCGCCTCTTTAGCTGTGGCTGCAAATTGGAGCCATTTATCCATGTTTGGATAAAACTGTGCCTGATCCCCAGTGTGGCAAAAGTTGTTGTAGAATTGCACATAAACGTGATCAAACTGGGCACCCTGGTCACCTAAGGCCGTACCAGATTTTGGACCCAGAGAGGCATCAGGAAATGGGCATTGTGGGGCACCTGTGATAAGGTACCTTTTAGCACCTGTTTTCTCCAGTTGTCGAAGGCTTTTGACCAGCTGGGCGTAGCCACCGGATTTGTGGTCTTCGATGTCCAGATCGATTCCATCGAGAATCGCGCTTTGAAGGAAACAAAGATAGGAAACATTTTAGAACATAAAGTCTATTCGGAAGCAAAGCGGGACATTAGGCCAGCGGTTGCAAAGATATACGGATTTAGACTTGTTTGGTGCTACAACTTCGGACACATTTGTTGGAAAACTTTCCCTCTCTGCACCCCAATGATGATAACAATGACTTGCTGCATGACCAAAATTGGTTCACTCAACATTGAGGGGAGGGAGAGCCGCAGATTCAAACAGGTGAATTGTGACATTGAGAGAGGTGTTTCAACACAAAGTGACAGGGGTTGTAACTTTAGTTAAAATTATTTCATACATTAAATGAAACTTATTTTTAAGAGAAGGTAGAGTACTTCTATTACCTTCCAAATGGTCTGATATTTTGCTTGCCTTTTCCTCCAAGAAACAAATCCCATAGATTACTAGCAAGGACGCTTGCTTGAGCATCTTGGAGATTGTTGTTTCCAGTTGCTCCTCCAAGCGAGATAAGCACTTTCTTTCCCGCCGCCTGACAGGCTTTGATGCCTTCTTCAATTTTTGGACACTTGTAAAGGTTGGGATGGGCTGGCGAGACGGGATCCCAGCAATGCCGTGAGAAGTTAACCTCTGGCATCTGATCTGACATAGAAATTGAGCTTTTGACCAGTGGATGAATCTGACTGGATAATGAAGTGACTACAAAACCTCTAAATCAGAGGTCGTACAGGTAAGGTCAACATGTGTGTGTTGGGAGTGAGGATGATGCCCTTTCCGTGCATTTTGGTCAAGCTTGAAAAGGTTTTTATTTTGCGAGACTGAAGGTTTCAGTAGCTGTTGGCGACCGTTGGACATCTTTATTCTGATTCATTGAAGGCCATGGAAGGCAAACACTATTTTCAATATAATTCGAGGGTTTTGGAAATAAAGTAAGCACAGTGAGGATTTAAAGGGAGCAGAGTCATAAGAACATGGTTAATCAAACTTTTCGGTGCGAGAAATGTGCAGTTTTCACAGTTTATTGGGAATTTTTGCTTCTATCCCTCCCCCATACATATCTCGAATTCCTGGCTATCAGCAGCTGAAACCCGTTTCCCAGGGATGATGTTGCGCATTTATTGGCTTTTTTGGTTTCCTCGAACAGTGGTCTCTTTGTAGGAAAATGATGCTTTTCGCGGGGGTGTTGTATAATAACAGTAGATAATTGGTAACTGATTGTATTACACGTACCTTTATTGTTTCTGCCAAAGAATGTTACCACAAATCCAATGACTATGATGTCGTACTTTCTCTCTTGGCAGACATCTTTGAGATCTTTCTCAGGATTCTGAGGAAACTTCCCCCCTGAGCTGTTCTGACCCCAGTAAGCCACAACAAGATGCTTGCCAACTGCGGAACGCGGAAAAGATACTAAATTCTTCAAATGATTTATTATTTCCTTCCTATTCCATCCTCTTACCACCCTAGCCTATTGTCTTCGCATTGTCATTCCATTCTCATTTCCATCCTATTCTATCGATATACCTTCTCAACCTATCCCATCCTCTTCGTACCATGTGGATACGTCTTCTTTTTTGAAGGCCTCTCGCATGTATAACCATACTCCTTGATGAGTACTTAGGATATAACATATTATCAGTCGCCAAAATTTCCCCAAAATGGTATGCTTTACTGAACACACACAGAAAACAGAGAGAACGCAATTGAAACGAAGAAATATGTCACTGAACAACAACGGGGTCGGCTAAGATGACTTAAGAGCAGGCCACTGTTAGGGTTCTCTTCACTATTGGAAAGAGCCTCTCTAGGGCTTGACAAAAGATAAATGTTTTGCAATATAAAAAATGAACTACCGAGGTGTTTTTGTTTTCAAGTAAATCGCAGTTTGTTTGTTTTCACCAATATCATGTCTCTCTCTGAAACAATCTGTTCAAGGCTACGATGACCATTTGCAGCAAAACTGTATTTCAGTACTGGTAGGGCAGTTAGTCCTCTATTTTCATGTTATCGCTTTCACAGGACCTGTACTCCTCTTCCCACCACTGCCAGATAATGTACTGAAAGATTCCGTCACGAAAACAACGCAGAAACCAACACAGGCAGTGACTAACCATTATAAGGAAATAACGTCGCTCGTTCTCTCTTTTCATGTTATAGCTTTCACAGGACCTGTACACCTCTTCCCACCACTGCCAGATAATGTACTGAAAGATTCCGTCACGAAAACAACACAGAAAACAACACAAGCAGTGACCGACCATTATAAGGAAATAACGTCGCTCGTCCAACATGGATTACTCACCACTCTTTTGAATGAACCACGTTGCTAGTAAGTGAAAAATGACGTGCACGTCTTTGATCTGCATCACAATGACCTGCAAAACGTGCAGCGAGAAATAATTCTGTTGCCTCAGTGTTGGTCGAAGATTGTAACCAACCGCTTCATCCAAGTGTGTGAGAGTCTGAATCTTTTAAATTTTTCTGCCCACGCACCATTAAACTCCGACTATATTTTACTTGCCTTTGGAAATGCCCACCGTATTGAGGCTCTGTCGAGTTGCGAGGGCTGATTTTTCAAAATCGGGGTATTTTTCCACACCCTTTATTTCTGACACGAAGCCAGTGACCCCCCAATTTATCTGCATTTCTGACAAGACTGACTCATTATCTGATGCATTTCTGTATGCATTTGTGTATTTTGTAAAAACGTTTGATGTGCTATTTCGCTGAATTTTTTGTCAATTCAAAAGAGTATTCTTTCCAAAAATGGTTTTTCTGTTCATCCATCTGAAATCGAAAGACATTACCCTTTCACTTTCCAATGCTAGGAAAAAATCGAGGAAACAAGTGACTGCCGAAACTTTTGTTTATCATGGCAATTAAGGTCTTCCGCAAAGATATTCTGAAGTATCAACTTTTTACGAACACTATAAAAAAATCGAACAATCAATGAGTGGCTCTGGCGATAGAAAGAGGCTTACTTGAAATCCTTAAATGGCGCCTACAGCTCACAGCTTTGAAGATGGTGTCTTGAATTGGTTGAATAGCTACCCCTCTATCAAGAGTAATATAACTGAGAAAAAGGGTCAGACCTCCCTGTGCTTGTTTCGCTATTTATACAAGCTTCTTAATGTTTCGTCTCAAATTTTAGGGCCAAAAAACCGTGTCCATGATCGTCTGTCAGGTAGATGGTGTCTTGTTTAACTTCTCCACCCCTGAACAAAGTGGGTCCACCCCTACTACACTTGTTATGAACGCCACCAAAATAAAGCACAGCTCAGGCCAAGGAAACGCTGGCAAAGAAAGTTGCTAAGTTAGACACTCCGTTGACGTGCCCTCTCATAATGAGACCTTAAGTAGTTTCTATTTTCGTTATGCTTGTCGCACATACAGTGCTTGTAGAAATGAGACCCTAAACGATTTGTCTTCATAACACAGCTAACAGTAAATTGTTTTCTGACTGTAAAATTTCGCCGGGTGTAGCAGTAAAAGATCTACGCCCCAGCACGTCAAAATAACGACAGTTAAGCAATAATCCTTACTCTACTCTGTGATGTGAAGTAATATTTAAGGGCAAAATATCATGTTATAGGATGTAACAATTTACTGTTATTTCTTATGTAACAGTGGACAATAGAATTTCGGGCTTTGTCACAGACTTGACAGTAAAAAATTTGGCTCCCATATCACTGAACAGTAAACCGAATCAAGGCAGCTGAAAAGGTCTTTGGATGATAGACTCGGTATCCTGTCATCAAATAGCAGTGTTCGTCCCTGAACTAACGCATTTTCAACCTTAAAGGCAGTGCCCCACAAGCATTTTTGTCGCACGACATATCCATGTTGTTTACCTAGATAATATTGTTGCTTTTCGCTGGAAGCAAAAGGAGGCATTCTAGAAATTTTAGCTCATTTCTCGTTGAATTTGTGGACAATCAAAGTGGTGGAATTTCCAATCTTAGACTTCGCGTCTGAAATCACTGATTACAGTAATTGACCCTGCATGTAATGTTTTGATTAGTCTGAACCGGCAATCTTGGCGAAGTTGTTTTGATATCAACTTTCAGTTTGCGATGTAACTTGTTACAACGCGATCTTATGCTTATGCTTTACTTGTTGCTTTAATTGTCTTACCGGAGTGCCGGTGAATGCTGATTTCTCCGTCTGCTGTAGATACAAACTTAATTGGCGATTACAAGAACTGAGTACTTCAGTTCCACAGGTGAACGAAATCGAAAGGTCAACGGCGTACAAAAAATGAGGTAACCTCCTAAAAAATTCTGGGTACCTGTGGATGTCCCTCTGGAAAAAATATTGTTACTGTGGTTCTAGATCTTTCTTAGGTTCCGTAATTGGAGATTTGCTTCTATTAAGTTAAATAGAAAAATGGCAATTCTCTAACAAGGATAAAGGGAAAACACAAAATGAAAAGTTATTCTTCTGGTTACTAACCCAGAAGTAACTGGTGCTGTATTTATTGGGGCGTGTTTTCGTTTCCTTCAATTGAAGCCAACTAAAAAGATTGACAACCGTCGAAAGTACAAGTTTATTTACGTTGTCTTGAATTTGGTCCATTTGAAACCAAGAAATCTGTAAGCAGTCTGCCAACCGGTCCATTTGAAACCAAGAAATATCTGTAAGCTCCGGCCGTTTGCCTCGGCAAGCGGTCGGAGCGCGGAGAGGCGGCTGTATTCGCAGGCTAATCGATCAGCGCCAACCAGATAATTCGAAAACGCAATTTACAATAAAGCAAACAACATGGCTAGACAAAATATCTATTTTCTAATCTATTTGCCTCTTCAGGCAAGGCTCGCGTTTAAGGGTTGTTCTATATGACACATGCTTCAATAAAAAAATACGTATCAAACAAAAATCCACCGACTTTCGTTTAACCCTCTTTCGACTGACAAACTTGTGTCCCTCGGATCACAGATGAGCAAAACTTCGCTGAAATAGAAGCGAGCACCCAAAGCCGAAACTGATGCTTTAACGTTTTTGAAAACCGAAAACCAATGTTGAAACTGGAAATACCGAAAACCGCAAGCTAATAGTCCACTATCTGATCAGAGCAAGCAGTAAACGCCATAGTCTTCCCTGTAGGTTTTTCAGAATTTGTTGTCTTATTTTCTTCCTCTTTTGACAAGGTTTGTTGTTTAAGTTACGTCAAAAGGGACATTTCATCAACCAGGGCTTGACAAGGCTGCTTGAACACAGCAAGTATTACATTCAGGATACACTTGACAGCCAAAAAAACCTTTTGTATCTTCTTTTAGAATGACACCAGCATTGAGAGTAGCCGCTCTAGCCTATGGTTTGTCCACAACGTTGCGAGCAGTTTGTCTGTAACGTTACCATCATATTCTCCTTACTGTTCTCCATACATTTCTTATGGAGCTAGTAAGGAGAATTTGTCTAAATATCAAAACATCTTATCCTTGGTGATCACTTTCTTTATTCTCATCACTTGAAAGTTTGAACAAGTAGTGATAATATAAAGATAAATGTCATTTTCGTCACTATGGCGAAAAAGCTCGTTACTGAACCGTCTAGTCTCTGCTCAGTCTTGTGTGAAAAGTAAAAAGGCTATCTGCTATTTCATAACAGATGCAGACATCGGTTATGAAACGAACGACTCGGGTTCGCCGGATTCCGCACTACGCTGAGTTTTGTCATTGGCTCCGGACATTTTGTTTTATTTTATTCCACCTGCAACAAGCGGTTTTACTGTTCAGACTATTGAGTATTTTTCTTTTTCACAGTGACTCGCACATCCACACTGATGGGCTTGTTAGTCCCTTAGTGAATGAAATCAATTTAGAGTTAGATTTAGATTAAAGCTTCCCAAAAATTAAACAAAAAATTTAATTCACAAAAAATAAAAGGGGAAAGTAGGTACTTTCTAGCCATAAAAGATATCCTCAGTTTTTTTCGCGTCGCTTGGCAATTTTCTACCACGAGCTTTGCTCACTTTTAATCCCACGTAAACAAACGGAAGTAATTCAAGGGAAGCAATTTCCTCGAAATTGACTATTGGTTGGCAGTTACGTTAGTGGTACGGGTGTATCGTCAGAAGGGGGTTTAAACAGTACGTGACTGTTGGCCCGGCTATTTTCAAAACAATAATGACTTCAAAACGTAAAATACATCAATGGCCCATGCCGAAGAAAAAGACTGATTTCAAATATTTAGTTGGTTTCAAAGTGTCAGCTTGAACCAGTCGTCGGCGTCCCAAGATGTTTGACTTTAACTCATATAATTAAGCAAAGTAAAATAAAGTTGTTGTTGTCAATGCCTTTGCGTTTTCGAAAGCATAAAAAATGCTACTATAGTACAGATGAAAAAATTGCAGCTATGGTTTATGGTCAGCTGATTGCTACCTAGAATATCTTCTGAAAGTAAACTGCTAGGTCAATTGAATTTGGACAAGAAGATTCCATTCTTTCCGTCCTTTGAAAGTTGTTGCATTCAGTTATATACCAAAGTTCTGGGAAGAACGTCATGCTAGCGCACATATAGGGCAAGAACGTCATATTAGCCCACATATAAGCACTAATAACATTACAATCCTATATGAATATATACACCAACTGATTAACGCACCTACCTCCACTAACACACACTTTCCTTCACTTGTACTCACTTTCCTTCATTTGTACTCACTTCCCTTCACTTGTACTCACTTACCTTCACATTAGTGCCTTATATGTGGGCTAGCATGACGTTCTTACCAAAGTTCTAGTGCAAAACGGAAAACCGAAGAAATAAATAAATAAATAATAATAATAATCTCAACTCGCATTTCGTTGTCGTTCTGGGCATTTATCTGTGGCAGTAGTTTTTAATCCGATTTGGCAAAAACTGCGTTAGTCGCCCTGTTGCTTTTTTCAGCTTGTGGTTTCAGAATTTTAGTCCTTCGATGCGTCGTACGTGTTTCGTTGTATACTTCCAATATCATATAATCAATAAGTGTCATAACAACAAAAGGAATAGACAAAAGCACAGCTGTTGGTGGGTTCGTTTTCTAAGGTGTAAGAGGCTTTATTTCTGCGATAAGAGCAATTCAATTTGAATCATACCGAGGTAATTTGTGCCTTTAAAAATTGAATTTTTGCGCGTAAGGAAGTAATTTAAGATCGTTAAGCTTTGTCGAGCGCTCGAGCTGAGTGCCCAGGCTGCGCGAACGAATACCAATGTGAAAAATAATTGTTGTTTCCAAAAATCTCCTTCTGTTGTCAGAGAAATGGTTCACACCATGACAGGTTTCAAGTCAGAATGAATAAATAGTTGTAATCATGAATTTTCTGCTCTGCTGACGCTCCCTTTCACAGTTTTGATGACCTCATTGAAGTCACAACAAAAAACGGAGCGCACATTAGACACGAAACATTATAGCAAACTGTTTATCCTTGATTGTTTATGCTGACAAACTCCCTGCATCATTGTTAAAAGTTTAAAGGTAGGTAAATTTTGTACGTCTTTGATATTTTGCTAAAGAATGAGATCGAGAAAGGGAATTGTAAATGTGATGTTTTAATCGTATTTGATTCTCTTGTCGGTCGAATCAAGATCGATGCGTAGCCTAAAGGCTACGCTGCATGTTTGCCTTTTCTCAACTGAATTTGACTTCGCCTTTGAATTTTGGAATAGATCTTTCTGATTAGGGTTTCGCTTGATGGCCTATTGTAGCTACGTAGGTTCATCAGAAGTAAATAATAGTATATAGAAGTGGTATATGTAAGTATATATATTAAGCGACAACTTAATACTATGCCGACACGGAAGTATTTATTTACATCCCTTCCAAAAATTATTCTCATTCGTAAGTACTGGCAGATTTGTTGCACTCACTCAACATTATTATTAAAGACTAGACGAAACTACTTAAACTAGGAAAAGACAGCCATTTTTAACGTAACACTCGCAGCGGTGCAAATCCGTCAATATTATTTTGCACTGAGGAAATTGATCCAAAGAGTATTTATGCATGTTGACTACATGGCGAGGGCCGTGTACTGGCTCTAACCCGGAAGATTTTCACAAAGTTTGCGATTAAGTTTAACACTAAAGTTTGCAATTTCAGGCTAGCCCAGTAAAACAAGGCTTTTCTCAATTAAAAAATCCCCTGCGGAATTGAAACATGTTAAGTTATCCTGGAATAGTAAAAGATATGCAAGACTGATTTTGTTAATGAAAGGTTCGAACACCTATTCATTGTCGGCAAACAAAGCTTCTAAAATGTTTACTTTAACTGAATGAGAACTAAGAAAAAAAGCATTAATTTCAGTTTCATGTTTTGCTACTTCTCGCATTCATTCTACTTTCAAGACTTAGCTAGTTTCGTTCCTATTTGCACGGTGCAAAACAATTATTGTAGATCTTGCATTATCTAAACTTCACGTTTACCGCAACTCTTTTTTAATTCTAATTTAATTGGCAAAATTAACACAGTTTTAGCCTTCTAGATACGGTTACAAATAATGATAGGAAGGCTAAAATGAAAATAAAAACGTTCTCTGGTTAAAATTTTTTTCAAAAATCTATAAGCTTTCGACAACCGTTCTGTATTTTATCGTGTATCCTGGTTACGGATCTTCGGTTTTCTTTGTTTTGTTTTGTTTTGTTTTAAATTTTATTTTTTGAGAGAACATTTTACAATCTGAGGGTTGTTCGACAAGCTTTAATACGTCGTTTTGACATCATTTTATGGCCTTCTGCAGGTTATTTAAATTATGGAGCTAGCTCCGGAATCACCACTGGCTTTTTAAGACTCTTTTATCCTTTCCTTTTTCTTTAGCTTTAGAGAAACAGAAATCTGGAAGGAAAATAAATATTTAGCCTACTTCCTGGTTCGGTGAGCTCGAAAACATTGTACTGTCTACGAAAGCGTCAGTTTTGGTTCATTATCGTATTAGAGCGCGCTTGTTGGGCCGTAAGAACTTTTCAATTTTCACGTTAAACCAGATATAAAATGTATTTAGTTTTTATAATTTACTACAGTCGGAAAATAATTCCCAACTGTCATTTATTATTCAGGGCACCCAACGAGAAAATTTAAGCAAAAACTGAGATGTCGCTTTCCGTTTTTCAATTCGATTCAAGGCTTTCTATAGGGATGTTTGACAGTAAACCAACACAGGTTGATCTGTTCGGATTCTTCAGCTGTTATATTGAATTCACAGAAAATTTCATGAAAAGGAATCCTGCACCCCGAAATTTCGAACTGATATTGGCTTTCCAAAAATGCTAGTTGATCTTATTTCGTACCGTAAACGATACATTAATTGTTCCTTCGAAACAAAAACAAAATTTCCTAAGCTGCGGAAGTTTGAGGTGTCATGACGCGGAGAGCAACTCAAGTTTTTCAAATCCGTCGAAAGATCCTTGAGTGCCATCAATTATTGGATACCAGTTAACAGTTTTTTCTTCATTCTCAAACCCCCTGAAGAGCTTTGCTAGCTTTAATACGTTCAGGTGGAGAGGTAAGAAAATAACATGGTCGAAGCACAAGGGCTGCTTGCCATTAATTTAAACAAAAAAAAATATTTCCGGAAATTTGGCTCCACAGTTTCCATTTGGGAAAAGCGTGTTACAGTTAACAATTGGTTCATTCTTTAGCGTGCGTACATCGAATTATATTATAACATAGCTCGCGTGCTGGTCCAAAAGAATTCGAGCAACTCTTACGCTTCTCTCGTGCTCTCCAAACTTCCCGCGTGCATCCATAACTCGCTGCGTGCACGCTTAAGCATGAACCAATTGTTAATTGACGCTCGCCCAAAACGATATCAAACATCCGATCAAATCTAAATCCGGATTTTTAGGATTCATGATCCGTTCGTTTCTTTGGGGGACGGATCCGAAAATAGTACATCTGTCAAGCGGTCTTCCATGCAAATTTACTGGTCTCGCCATATTTTCCCTCGATTTTGCGTGACAAAATATCGATCGTGAAAAAGAAAATTCAGGTGATTATTCCGTTCCGTATATTTGAAAGTTTTCTCCAAAAGTACAGACAGAAGCATTGACACGTCAGGATAACTTCATTTGTGTACCATTTCTGTAATTCAGGGACCAGATAGCGAGTTCACTTGAACCACTGCAGATACTGTCCTTGTTTATAAATTATTTGTATTCCATTCTAGTTGAATTCTTAGGCAGTACGAGAGAAATATCGTTCTGACATATATATATTGCGTGCCTCCAGCCTGTCTTGTCATGACAAAATAATCCTTTTTCGGATTTTGCGTTTCTTTGGTGTCGAAGAATCCATATGATCTGGGATCGCAAATCCGTTTTCAGATTTTCCCAGAAGAAACGCATCCTTAGTTGACTCGAAAAGCATGGCCGTAAAAGGCCTGGAACTAGCGTAAAAGATCATGAAAACGTTAACGTTAATGGTGTACATGTTGTAGCTCAATTTTATCCTTGGTTCAATTTTTATTTTCCTTTGTTCTTTTTTTATGTAAATATATGATAATGAATATAAAACAGAAGAAAATAAAAACTGATTCAAGGATAAAATTGAACTACAACATATGCGTCTCAAATGGGAAAACCGGACTATGTTTTTGACCGAGTTCCGCCCATTTAGGTTTTTCTTTCAGTGCAGTGAATTAAAACAGCATGTTCCATCCGGACGTTTTTGTATACAGCCCGGCAATAGCCAAGGTCTCTGGTTATAACTTGGTTTGTATTAATATCTTTTAAAAATGTAAGTACTATTCGGTATATAATTAAATCATTGATTTCTTAAATGGAGCAATCAAACAAATGGTGCCAGCTAGCTCATAACAGGTTTTCTGGTTAGATCTGAAAAACGTAAAATGTAAGAGGCTTTTGTATGAGATGAAGACAGGGTTTACTTTTTAATGTTAAGATTGTATTAGTTTGTTCCCTGCTATTTAAAACATTCTGTTTCATATTTAACTGAGTCCTCAAGCAGGGCCAGTCTTCCGTGTCTTTTCCCTCCTCAATCATATATCAGGAAATCTTACATCCGCAATATTCATACAAATGAGGGTTTTCGTGGCTAGAATGCAGCAGGGTGCATGTGTTATTCGAAGGGATAAATTTAATACTTCTACAAACAATGATTCAAGGGAACAAAATCATCCATCATGTAACAGTCGGCGAGAGTTTGAGAAAACAACCCATTTAGATGGCCTAATTACTTGCGAAATACCCGAACTGATCACTCATATCTATTTGTAACGATTTTTTACAGCAAAATATTTCGTCAGCGGTGCAAGGGTACCAATGCTTTTATTGATATTGCCACACTATTGGTATACTTCTGAAAAGCAACATTTAAAACTAGGGGAAATGTTAAAAGTGTTATGCCTTTATTTGGTGAAATAACAGTCCTTGAAAGCTTCGACATGTGACTAGTAATTAACGAAGGATATCAATAATAGAGCCAGATTACAGTGCCACTAGAAAAAGCTCACGTTTTCCTGTTTGCCTGACAGGCCCCTTTAAAACTGGGAATAAACTTTCGATTAGAACATTTCCTATCGTATATAGAAATTTTAGTATAATTGTTACACTGTTGAAGACAGGGTTTAAAGATTTTTATTAAACTCAGTGCCTCGTAGGCGTTTGTTTAAAAGCACAACTTTCAAAAAAAAAAGCCAAAAAGACAATAAAAATAGCCAAAATAGAGCGGAAGATACAACGGTAAATAGAATGAGAAGAGAAGTTAAGCTGGTGGAAAAGCAGCGATGAGCAATAATAACGCGCGTGGGAAAATCTGAGCTGTCCTCGGTTCCTTCGATGCTCCCCCGGGGGGGGGGGGGGGACTCCCATATGAAAGTGACGGGGATGCTCGTCGGAAAATTAGAATTAAACCCCTAAAGGAGACCAATCTGGGCGTGGTTCAGGCGTTATTTGACCCCTAAACGAGACCATGCTAAAACAGACAACCAAATAAGAGCTTCAGTGATTCTAAATGCGCTAAAGATTGACGCTAAAGATTGACGTCATTTGGTTTTTTCATATAGATATTTCTTTACGCACACCCTAAGCGATACCTGAATAGGTAAAAATATTGGCTTTCCTTCCTAAAAACCCTAAGCGAGACCAAAATCTGCAATTTACAACCCTAATCGAGACGACGAGCATCCCCGTCACTTTCACATGAGAGTCCCCCCCCCCCCCCCCGGGGGATGCTCCTCAGCATGGCTGCTAAAGCCGCCTTTGTACCCGTAGTAATATGGCGTTGTTTTGATTTAGTTTTCATAAGTTTCGTTCCTACTCAGTTATCGTTTTATTTCTTCTGTCGATGCGGTGATACTGCACGTTTTTTTTCTTGCTGTTATTGTTTCAGAAGGCACTGACGACAAACACCTTTTAAATTGTCGTGCTTTGAAAAAACAAATCATATGGTTTCCAAGATGCGTGCCATCTTGCACTATTATATTGAATATAAAGCCGAAATATTGCCAAATCAAATTTCCATTTTGTATATGTAATCTGGAACAAGATAAAAACTAGGATGTTGATTGATACAAAAATATTGGACATGTCATCAAGCTTACTTGTCTCACCTCTCCAAGCCAATCTCACTGTTTAATTTGACTTACGATGCAAGATTGAAAGGAGAATCTACAAGGACGTTATTGTGTGCCCTTTACTGGGTTAAACTTCGCCGATTTTCTGATTCTCTCTATTTTTTAACAGTTCCTTCGTAACTTCAGTTTATTAGAGGTTGCAAACTATAAGTGAGTTCGAACCGTTTAGAATATTGTACTTTATAGTTGCACTTTTATTTTGATTGTGTACTTCAGGTACTTCTGAGCATCAACTCAATATTTATTATCCGGTCACTTTGTTAAAATGACTGGCCCTCGAGAAAATTGCACAACGCCATCACGTTCCGCCACAATTGCACTTTATTTAATGGATAGTGTTGATCTTCCTGACGAGAAAACACTTTGTTTAATGTTGATTGTGGGAAATTCTGCTAGCATATGTACGTGATAGGCACTCTACGTATCGTAAACTAAATAACCTCTCGGGGCAGTAACGTTGGGTATAATACTGATATTAATTACAACAAATCGTACGTGATAAATGATAGCTCTTTTAACAGTTAACTATAAAGATGGAGAAGTTAAAATTAGATGTTTTCTGTTCACTTCATTCTCGAGAAATAACGTTTTAAAATAAACAAAACGTTCTAAGACAAATGCCCCAAAGACCCTACACCAAAGAAAATCTCGACCGGGACTGAACGAAAGAAACATGTTTGCACAAACAGCAAAACAAGGAATTTTAACAAATTATTTTTTGTGATATTTTTTCCTGACAATTCACCATCAGCGAAACATTGTCTGCTCCTTGTTAACGATATTTTGCCAAGGGTGAACGTCAACTTTACCAGATTTTCGGTCGTTAGTATTTTAGTCGATGATTGAATGATTTAGCTTAAGGTAACCTTTATGATATGTGAGATGTGACTTTTGATGTAAGAAGGTCATCATCAATTTTCAGGGTTTCAAATCTCTTTCCGCCGTGCCAGTCATTTTGTTTTTCTTTGTTTATTTCAACTGTTTTGGTCGCATTACAACGTTCTTTAATTTGGCCTTTATACATAAATGGTTCCTTTTTTTCACGTGTACATTTTTAAAAAAAGGTTCACTTTAATTGTAAATTTGTCTCCTTCGCAGCCTTAGCTAGCCTAAACGGCTGCTATTAAACATCAAATCCATATTCCATTTGAAGCTACCGTTTCCCCAGAGAGGCAGTACGTGACTTGTTCAATCGATGAAGAAGGACTTTGAATTGTTGATATTGTTTTTTAACCAGCTTATAAGTTCTATAAGGTTAGAAAATTGTTGCATTGGTTAGCGTGAAGTCTGAAAGTTTTATAAATATATTTTTTTTCATTTGAGTTCCTTAAAACGACGAATGAATCAGTAGATTTATCGTGTGGCTATGCACGACACAAACTTCAGTTGCAGCATTTTAAAATGAAGCTTAAAATGATGTAGGAAATAAAGGTCTCACAAGGTTAATCTTAACAACAATATGGTTTTAGCCCTTTATATGGGTAATAGAAGTCTTATTCTTCTGACGACACTTAAAAACAAAAAAATGTGATTTCGTATTTTTTAAAAATATACAACTTGTTTTGCCGGGTAATCTTTGTGGTTTCCGCTTATTTGAGTTAATTTATTTAAGTGGATGAAAACTTGGAAGTAGCGATAAGAGCTTTATCGGTGCTACACGGTTCTTCAGATAAAATCCACTTTTATGCTAAAAATTCCTCTGAATTTTCCGAATTTAAGAATTCTGCCCCTCTATGTTGAATGTTGGAACAACTAACCAGATGATTGACAAAACGCTTGCTGTGATTGGTTGATAAGAACGTGACATGTTCCTTGTTAAACAGAAGACCAACTGTAGTTGGCTGAGCTCCCGTAAAAAAAATCAACCTCGTTCTCAGGGTTTCTCTTCTCTGCCTCCCTTGTCGCTTTGGATGTTACAGCGGCTATCTGGGGGAGATGTCAGATTCTTGATGAGTGAAATGACGGCTGCGAAGTGAGTTATTTGTAAGTAGATTTACTTAATTCATATTTAGCAGTGGTGTTCAGCGTGCGCTGAAGGGAAAAAACACAGTAGAAATTCAATAACTTTACCTTTTCGTGATGCAGTATTGAACTCAAAAGTCAGGAGTTTCAAGTTCACCTGCTTCACTTGGGGGCAATTCAACTATTTTCTGCGTCGGTTCAATTTTTAGGAAACAAACTGAAAAAATGCTGACTTCATCTCGGCGATGTAGGATAAGCTTGTAAATGTAGAAAAAATAGTGCAATGCTTTTTTTTTTTATAAAGGTTAACTCCACAAAATTTTGTTCGTTAATTATTTTTATTTAGCTAGTGATACCTTTTAACATAGAATAAAATCGGTTTTTTTTTGGTATTTTCAAGTTTGGTGTATTTATTGCGATATGTTAATCTATCGATCAATTCGACCGCTTCAGTCCCTAAAGTTTAGGCACGGATTTTTAATTATAAAACAAGAATGTTCCAGCCTAGTGTTAAAGCATAAAGTTAAGTGGAATTTGTCGGAAATCATCACTTACGATGATCGTGAATAACGAGCAAGGAGTATCTCATATTTGAGAGTTAAAAATTGGCTTGCTTCGGCCGGGCCGGATTTAACTACTGAAAGTAAATGTTAATATATAGATTTAGCCAAGCCTAAAAGCAGAGGGCCCAAGGAATAAACTGGTGTTCGTTTCTCAAAAATAGTCCTGAAACTTTTGGTCCAAAATATATTGTGGGGTTTTTTTTTGGCTCGTTCTCTTTCGAAAAGTGTTTCTCAAAAAGCCCGAAAGTGTTCCGAATTGTCCTCCAATATTTTGGGGCTCTCTTCTGTAAAACCAAGCTCAAAAGGCCATTCTAAAGGCTGAGCACAGCAGTTGATTTTTTTTTTTTCGGGCATCAAACTGAACACATATTTTACTCACGAGCCGTCTTACTTGGTGTTTGTAATGTTTCCATATCCTGTCATTTAACTGTCAAGGCTTGTCAAATCTCCTTGGATTATTGGCTGTTCGCTTGAATGAACTTGAAACGGCGATCATTTACATCAACAAGATATAACTTACTCTGAAGTAAATGGGTTGTCTTTTTGGGTTTTCATCGCGTTCGGATGTTAACAAATAACACGAACTGCCACTATTAGTCTAGTCAAAAATTTATGCTGGCATTTCTAAGCAAAATTGCTTAGCAATGGTGCTACGCTGGCGCGCTTCGAGCGCGGGCTCCGCTAAAAGATGTTTTAGCAACTGATACAGGATGAATAATGTTTTAATGTTTTATAATCCCTGTATTGTTACACATGCATGCATTTATCTAATTTATCTGATTTATCTGAATCATCATGACTCACAGTTCAATGTGATCTTCATAAAGTTAATATACAAATATTCGCTGATATATCACGCGCTCTGATTGGTGTAATCACAGTGGTGACATCACCTAACATTTGTTTGTCTTTTTCTATAAAAGAAATAGCAAACGGCCGCTAATAACAGTAAAATTAATCTCGCTTGTGGATTGCTAGTGTTTCCAAATAAACTTTTGAACTCTTGAATCATTCTGAGTTACCTCTCGTGTTTGCTTTTGCAATTTCTTCGCATTTATTTATTAAAGAAATTTGTAAACTCGGGCTAACTTGTTTCGTTTAAGACTTCAACATTTCCGTGTTACCCGAGTTCCTGAGTTAAAAAAATAATAAAAATTTTATTGACTTATCTTGATCAGTCCATATATATATAAAGACGTAGTGTTCTCTTTCATAGTGTTGTCATGAAGCCCCGCTCAACTTCGCCTTGGTCCGGATACTCTTTTGTATGTTGTGGTTCAGTTTCAGTTCAATTTTTCTTTTTCCGTTGTCTCATACTTATCATCACAAGTTATTGTAGTCTGAAACAAAAGAAAGGCAATTAAAAAAAAAGATGAACCGAAACCAAAATTAACCACAGCTGTAAAACCTCAAATTTGTCCATTGTCATCTATAGCCTGTGTACACCAGCCAACATGTGCATCTCAGGACAAGCGCGAGGCCCGGATGTACGGAAAAATTTGTGAAGTTCTTTCCTTCGTAAACATAAAGATCTAGACCTAGGCAAAGTCGAGGTCAAGATCTTAACATAAAACAAGAAAGACCTTCTATTCGTTGATGATATACTTGTTTCCTGTTGTATTCACATTTGAAATGAAACAAAGAATAGAAAGAATTCGGCCTACATTATTTTTTTAGAACAGGACTTCCCGTTTGGTCAATAACAACCGTATCTGTAATGGGCAACACTAATGGACTAAGTCATTTAATAATAAATGTTAGCTATATGATTGGTTAAGAGTAGCATTTCAAGACTCTATAAAAAGACGCTTAATGTTCCCTAAGTTATTCTCTAAAGGAAATAGAAACTGTTTCCTCTGTATGTCTATATAAAGAGGAAATTTGAAACTCTGTATTGGGAAAGCTCAAAAGCAGCGGAAATGAGTTTCGGCTTGAGTTTTCGAGTCTTGTGTTCTCCGATTACATTTTGTTGCTATCACCAACTTCTACTTGGCGTTTTTGTTGTGTAGAAGTAACAAGATGTTATATTTCATATTATTAAAATAGGTCTTCAGCAAACTATCATCACTCCTTAAACAGTCATTAACAATATCGGTTTAGTGTAAGAATATTAACGTTCATAGAGACGAATTGTCAATTATGTGAATATTGATTGGAATTTAGTTGAGCAACAGATATTGGTCAATGGGTAGAGTTTACGGTGGTTTGCACATATCAAATTGAAAACGTCATGGGAAGTTTAACACTTGGTTATTATCAGACGTATATACAACTGTCTTTGTGTTGACTTATCGCGTGCAGCTTAAACGTTTCTTCAAAGTGAACTTGAATCGTTTTCTTAGTCCTGACTCAAACAGGTATGTGTCCGCTCATTTCATCCACCAAGCAGTAAAACCGTGAGACCGTGTTATTTCAGTCGGTGACTTTTATCAGTGAGCGATTGACTGAAATCCTAAAGTGTGACCATTCAAATGAAAGCAGTCGAGAAGTACTTTTCTTTGTTAGTTACTTTTTGTTCTTCAGTAGTTTACAAAAATAAATTCGGCATTTTGTACACTTTGGGCACTCTCGTTAGCGAAAGGATTAATTAAGCCTGATCTGTAGTTTGAATTCGTGCTACCGTATTATTGCAAACTTTAACACAAATTCAACAAACACAAATGATATTGCGTTTTCTAGCTTTCATTCCGCGTCGAAAGAAAGAAGAAAAGCAAACAAACTGATTTGTCAGGGAAAGAATGCATAAAATTCGTAGTGTAAGTGAATACAGTCATTTTCCATCACAATTCACAATGTAAAGCCTCGGAGCCGCGAATTGGTGTCCGTTATATAAGGATTATTTAGCTAGTTCTTTTGTACATTAATACAACAAATTCCTCCAATGCTTAATTTGCCTTAAAAGAGTTATTTGAGTCCTTCAAACCCTGTTTAATTTGTAACAGCGGATTGTCCACAAGCGACTGTAAGTCAGTGATCACTCTCTGAAGTTTGTGATAATAAGCTGGTTTAGCGATGGGGTGATTCATGTTTTTGTTTGACTTTATTTTGTTGTGGACTGTTATTTTTGTTCCAGAAGGGCCGACCTTTCGGCAATAAAGGGACCGGTCTTCGTCAGAGTATCTAACTAAGTCTTGTTCAATGTACTCAGTGTTATTCACGCTAAGCAAAATTTGCTTTTATACCCTGAAAAAGACCTGTACATCGCGAGAAGGTAGTTGCCAAAACATCGGTCTTTTGATAACACAAAGGTGAAAACCTTTATTATTTAATATTCAGTTTCACATATGAAAACTCGTTGACAATCTTATACTGGCGCAACATTCGCCATTTGGATTGAAAGTAAAAATACTTTGTTCCTAATTGTTTTTTTATGCGGGCATTAATGATTGTTATCTGCATTTTTCCTCAGAGCTAAGTTGTTGCCGAACTGTTCTTTCGTCACATGATGTCACTGTTCACCTTCTCCGAGCCTGCGCAAATCGCCATTCGCACGGCCTTTTCGCTTATTGTGGTGGTCAACCTTATCGGCAACTCCTTGGTATGTCTCGTTGTAATTCGTAACCGATACATGAGAAACGCTATGAACTACCTGCTAGTCAACCTTGCCTGCGCGGACACGATGGTAGCTATTTTCATCGCTCCTCAGTACATATTCCTGCACACGTACAAGCACCCGAGGGGCCTCACCGGTGACTACCTGTGCAAGCTCCTAACCGGAGGGACCCTTGTGTGGATCGGTGGCGTGGTTTCAGTGGTGTCGCTCATCGCCGTAGCGTTTGAAAGATACTTTGCCGTGCTGTATCCGCACGATGAAAAACGGCGCATTTCGAAAAGCAAACTCAAAGTTATTATTCCTGCATGTTGGTTGTTTTCGCTTGTATGGAATTTCCCTTTGTTCTTGGTGGTGAAATACAGCAAGGAGTTAGACTTCTGTTACGAGGAGTGGCCATTAGAATGGTACATGAACGCCTATAGCCTGGGCTGGCTCATTGTGATTGGCATACTGCCGCTGAGTATCATGACCAGTCTATATAGCCGCGTGGTTTTTAACCTGTGGGTAAGAGGACATCAACCCGTAGAACTCACGCAACGTGCCGTGATCAAGTCACGCAAGCGAGTCACGAAAATGGTTCTCACCGTGACAGTTGTTTGCGCAGTGTGTTGGCTTCCGAATCTTATCGTTTATGTACTGGATTTTTACGGGTTGATAATGCACGGTGACATAGTACACACGACAACTGTGGTCTTGGTGACATTAAACTCAGCTGCTAATCCTATTATTTACTGCTTTCAGAGTAAGCGTTTCAGAACATGTGTCAAAGCATTGTTGTTTTCTCCTTGTTCGTTGCGACGGACAGCCTTGGTAGAACCAAGGATAACCACAAACGCTCCAGACAGTAGGGGTTGCCATGGTAATAGGTCACGATCCAATCGTCACCTGACTCATTCCATATAACAGTTTTTCCACTGACTTTTGTATCCCTCGCCATGTTTGCCATTCTGGCTAGTAGTCGCAGGGATGAGTCCCCTGCAGTGTTTACTCGAGGGGAGTAGGTGTGGGGACAGTCCCATTTTGAGTTCGATTTGTTGGTTTTTTTGTTTGGTACCAGAGAATGTAGCTAGTCGTGGGAACAGTACACACGAGGGACCAAGCACAATTTGAAGCGACGAGTCAAGTTGCAAGACTTCAAACGAGCTTAAATTCCTAGAACCGTCACAGAAACCAAAATTCTGTCCCCGCGACTAGATGTTTGGACAAAGATGGGTAGTGTCAGAACGTGAAAGGACTCAGTTTCCGGGAATTGGACAAGTCCCATTGAGTGTGCCGACCGTTAAAGTTGTGAAAGTAATCAAAACAGAAATCGTTGTAAAATAAGTACCTTTGAAGATAGCTTATTTTATTCGTGTATTAATTTCAGTACTGTAAGACTTAATTTATTAAGAGAGTTAATAAATAATGTTTGGTTGACTGAAAACATGAGAATTATTTACCTATCCTAGGTTTCGAGTATAAATAAAGCATGATATGATATGATATGATATTTTAATTAAGGACGGTGTCTCCTAATACAGAGGTATTTTTGCACAGATCATATATGACAATGGGAGAAAAGCAAATCCTAGCACGAGCTTTTGAAATCCAAAAAGAAAATTGTTGGTAACCACGTATTTTTCAGAGATAATTAAGCAAGCATAATTTTTAAGACGCTTTTAAATAGAGAACAATATATAGCATTTTCTTTCCAAATTGAAGCTCAATTATCTCTGAAAAAGTGCGTCAGGTTATCCCCAATTGCAAATTTCTTTTCTGATTCCAAAAAGCCCTTGCTAAGATCTGACTTTCCCCTTATAATCACTTGTAAACTGCGCAAAAATACCTTTGTATTAGTAGACACCGTTCTTAAGAAACCCGAGTTTCTGAGACCGTTCCGTGATGCGCAGAACGTAAGGGCAGTAACAAAAGGAAGCACCTTCCTTAAAATATAAATTACGGCGAACGTAGTATGATGTGATTACAATGCTCCTGCCCTCCCGTTCGCCACCCTATGTCGTGTGGCAGGTTCAGGAGTAAGACCTCTATAAAATTGTTAAATTCACTCACTCATTTGGCCTTCGGATATGCATCATGTGCTCGTAACGAGGCATGGAATTATGTTTGGGGAATCGCAAGTTGGGGATCTGCCACTACAGACCATAGATAGGGCTGAGCATCTTTTGATGGCTAAGGGATCAGGTTGTACGATCACTGTGGGATCGGGGCTCAAAATGTTCGCACTTTTGAGATCTGGTATCAACCTCGTTCTCAGGGTCTCTCCTTTTCCCTTCCCCTGGAGCGAGAGGAGAGACACTGGGAACGAGGTTGGTCTGGGATCATCAGTTTTTGGTAAAAGAAAGACCTTGTAACAATGCTGATATCATGAATTGCCCTTCACCGGAACCCTTAATGAAGGGCGCTGAGCTTCTTTCACGGGCTCTGTATCCTTTTTTTCTGTAACTGTTGTACAACTTCTTTCGCAAAAAGGAACTTAACAAGAGTATTAATCCAGATAAAACGGTAGCATATGGAGCAGCGCCTCAAGCCGCCATTCTTAGCCGTGACAAGAGTAGTGAGGTCCAGGCTTTGCTGCTACTGGATGTGACTCCTTTGTCCCTTGGGGTTGAGACTGCTGAGGGTGTCATGACGGCCCTCACCAAGATTACGAGTAATACTTATAGTAATACGTTCAGTTCGGCCTCGTGAATTATCTTATTCTTTCCAAAAAAGACAAGCTGAAGTTGAGAGAATCCATTCCCTTATACATCCCCTATTTCGTAGGTAATCCGTCTTAACTTGTTTTTCGATCAACCAAAACCAGTAGATATTAATTTTGTAGTCCTCTCTTGGCACTAAGATGATGTTCAGTTTTCACGTCTCAATAATTTTTACCGTGCAAGCATGGTTAACGGTTAACCAACCAGGTAACGCATATTCCACAGCAAAGTCCATGCCAACATCGTAAACTTTGAACAATAACACTGTTATACAGTTCGTCAAATCTTAATTCATGACACAGCAGCTAGCACTTGTCTTATTGGCAATGTGTTCTCGAAAGATGTAGGGTTGCATATGTAGTAGATTCAATTTCTTCACTGAGATTCACGCACAGACTATATTTTTGCAAGCCCGTGGAAGTGAAGTGTCTACGATTGTCCGTCAGTACCAAGACTTCCCGCGCTGTTCAGTGCAGCCTCTGATATTTGACACACACGGACTGCATTGACAGCGTCTTCAATAGCCACGTGATTACGAAGTGTTGTTTGCGATGGCACCATGTCGAGGCTGGAGGAGGAACGACAGCAGAACATGCGTGATAGTAGTCTGATGTAGCTGTAGCGATACCGTTTGTTCATAACGCCATATATAACTGGATTTAAGCAGCTGTGTAGCCTTGTGAGTATTTCCGAAGCAAACCAGAGTTCTTTGTAGGAAACGTTTCTGAAGTCTAACAGCATCCAAGCAACTTGAGTGGGCAGTAAAAGAACCAAAAACAACAAAACAATAACCGCTACAGTTTTGAGTATCACAGCACTCTCTCGACTGTTTTCTTCTTCCGGAGTCAGGCTATCGCTAGTTAAACTGCTTCTCGGCATAACAGGACGCCTTCGTAAAAACACCCATATTTTTATGTAACAAATTGTTGTTATAATAAGCGGTAGAATGTATTGAACAGTCATTAGCGAGGCAGTGTATGCTTGGCGGTGACCCAACGAGGGCCACACTTCCTCGCAACCTTTTTCCGCTGGTATATTGACCACAATGAGTGGAATGACCAAAATAAAAGCTGCCAGCCATATGAGTGACACCCATATTATCGCACCCTTCCGTTTTAGCTTTCGTCTCCATGGATGAGTGACAATATGACATCGATGTATCGCCATGGATGTGATGGTAAAAAGCCCTGTATTGTAACCCGTTGTAACAGCCGTTAGGTGGATTCGGCAGTTGAACGTGTCAGAAGTTATATGAAACCTACTTAGAATGGTAGCAGGCGAGTCAAAACACAGCAAAACCAAATCCGCAACGGCCAGGCTTGTCACGAATATTCCGTGAATAGTTTTCTTGTCTTTCAGCTCATGCACTATGATCAGTACAAATATGTTTCCTAGAAGCCCTATGATGAAAATAGTAACCTCAATCACCACAAGCTCAATCCTTATTTCTTTCATTTCCTCCATGTATGCTATTGTTAAGTTTTACCGCTGCAGACAGGGCGATCGTCCTCTTTACAATTCACCTTGACTGTATAAAAGTTTCCAATGGTGTCGTTGAAATAATCGGCCATGGTGCGTTAAATGTTAAAATCTATCTTCCATATACTGTCGCCGTTTTCCAAGCATCAAAGCGACTCGTGATGACGACGGGTTATTCCAGCGTTGTGCCTACCCTTCCCATAAAATGGTGGCCTCACATAGCTTAAGAGAAACAAATCAAACAATTCGCAAATAACAGTGCATTTATGTAGATTGCTGATATATACGCTATCACATCTCTATTACACTCCTTAACTTATCTCACTTAAATGCAAATAAATTGCTTCTCAGTTTATTGTTTGGGGTCTTCTTTTTGTTTTCCTCTTCCGACCAATTTATCACTACAATTAGCATATCTGCTAGTTGTTGCGGCTACCGGTCTCATATATTCTGACGGACTGCTTGTTTAAAATATTATAAGTTCTTATTTATTTCTCTTTTCGGAGGTCAAAGGCCTTTTCACCAAAAAATTCTTTAAGAAAACTTATTTGTGGTAATATTTTAATTAATTCGCGGTTATCGTCTCATCGCAGTTGAGTCACTTGCAACCGACAATGCTCGAACCTAAATTAGAACAATTCAGTTTTATTTTAATTTGGTCTACCGAGTCACCATGTCTTAAGATTCGCATCCAGTTTTCGGATGTTGATGACGCCAAAAATGTACCAGATATATATTCCATGACTCCCTGGGTTAGCAGTTGGCCAAAGGGGATGTGTTTTCTAATATAAGAAAACATTTTTGACCAATTATATCTTACTGAAAAACCATTTTGACATCAAACCACAAGTGACGAGAAATTACAAACCAAACAAGTTCTCAGTGGCGGCAGTTCAACTTATTAAGTGTTTTTATGATATGATCAATTTTTCTGTGAATAAATGTTGTGGAGCTATCTTATCAAAAGAATTTTCAAGATCATACCGGTTATATCTTTCACAGTATGCGAATGCTTTTAGCGCAATTTGTTTTCAAATAGCCATTTCATTTGGCTTATTTGACATCTTGTGATCACAGACATCCGGCAAAAGCCATAAACTCTCCCCTACAATCACCAATTTGCCTCCACTTTTAGCTAATATCTGAGATATCACCAGTAAGTCTGAAGAAACCACGAAAAGAAACAACCGGCTCTAATTGCATGTTGAGTCAACACCATTTAAAAAAAATGTCAGTAAAAAATTATGTGTATGCACGACTAAGGATAAAACATGAAATATTCACTGACTATAAAGAGAGTGAAGTATTAATTACTTGTGCCTGGAATTATTCGTTAACATCAACAAATGATTGAGGTGTGAATTTTCAATTTTATAATTCCATCAAAAATTTTTGGTACTGTTCGTCTCTCCACTAAAATAAGACAGGAATTGAGGCCAAAAATCAACTGTGTTAGTTTAAATTTAAATGTGCTTCTTTTGGTGTAAAAATGATGTCTCGAGGTGTCCGCCATTCGATAATGACAATCGGTAGTTTGCTCACATATAGCCTTTGGCACATTTGAACGCGACTTTAGAACGATCGCAAATAACTAACACGAAAGGCGATTTTTCATTTTGGTATTGCTTTGAATTAAATTTACAACAAGAGTTTGAATGGCGGTGCTTTAATATTCATTCAACATTTTAAAAATCTTCATGATCGGAGGCGGGGGGGGGACTGAGTGGGAATTTGAATTTCCCCTACTGTTACCTAGTGTACCAAAATATGAAAGAAGACCCCATCAGTGAACTAGCGTCCATGTTAGCTTGGAAAAGGTCAGGAAACTGCATTTTGTCATCGATTTTTATTGATTTTCTCCGCCTATACTTTCTGTAAGCGTCTGTAACATCCAAAGGGGCTAGAAATGCGAGTAAGAACCAAATATTAATTTGCAGAATATGAAGTGTTTTGTTATTGCTGAAAATCATGGATAATTTTTGGCCGATAACCTTCAGTTCACGTGAGGAGCCAAAAGATTAGGCTGAAATTTGATGACTGAAGTTTAGCTCCGTAACCAGCTGTCATTATAACATTAATAAGTTTGCTAAAGAAAGAACGAAAGAAAGATCGTAGTTTTTGTTATTGGGTTAAGTTTCAAATCTCATTTCATCACTCCGTGCATGTGGTAACTTAATCTCTCTTTCGCACTAAAATTAAAGAATGAAAAACAAATATGCATTGTGTCAAGTTTCTTTTTTGTTTTTGTGTGTCCCAAAGAGTTCATTCATATGAAATTGTTTCGAACTTAAATAACAGAATAAAAAACAAAAGTTCCTTGTATTATATTTGACTCTGTAGTAAAGGTGCTTGCCGTGGTGTGAAGTATGCGCGAAAAAAAAAGTACGTACTAAGTAATAAAAGAATAGCCGTCGGCGCATTCGAAATCAATTGGGGACTCTCGTCAGTAATAATTTACACGAAAGGTGTTGGTTTGTGTATGTTTCATTTTAATACTCCGGAATAATTTATAACCCGTCTAGGATCTTGCGAGGAAAACCAAAACCAAAAGTTCTAATTTTTTTTTCAATTGGCCGTTTGCTTTTGTGCTTGTAGGGATCTCAGACGTAAAAGATAGCTACCGTATTTGACAGTCACATGGAAACATGCATGGTCACATGACCTCCAATTGTACGGTTATATCACCTGCTTTCTGTAGAATATTTCACGGCTGATGACTTTGACTCCGAAATGGGGCTAAAAATAGAGTGGTAAGGTGATGACGTCACAAAAGTATTTCTGAAATTTCTGAGTTGGATGTCTCAAAACCTACTGTAGTTAATTATAGTACAACGCTAAATTTTGGCGTGCTCGCAATGGTCGAAATCGATCTCGTGACGCGATAGTGTCTCTGCTCAGCGGGCGCCTATCAGCGCATAGTGCCCGTTTTTGGCAATTTTCGCTCAAAATTTAGCGTTGTACAATAAAAACGTTGCGTCCTTCTGTCTCTATGTGTGGCCCTATGTGTGATGGGTTCCCTCGGAAATTTGATGTTCAAACTTCACATAAGCCTTCGAACTACGTTCTCGGGCTAATGTTTGTTGTGAACATCAAATTTCCTTGGGCAACCTATCAGACACGATAGTGCCTTGGACAGAAGAACTCTTTTGTTTGAACATCACATGCCTACAGAAAATATGGATAAACAACTTTAGTACGGGTTGACAAGTGTTAGAACTTTCACGCATATATACAAATGTCTTCTTTTTCCACAGGTTCATTAAGTTAAAGAAAGTAATAATAATAAATAACTCCAGTGCTCAAACTTTTCAGTGGGAAAATTAGAAGCACTAAAATCGATTATCTCAGGATCACGAGACTAACAAACCAGAGATGAACTTATGACTGGGCTTCCATCCCAGATGTTTTGCGAAAGCCAACATCATTATTATTATCATTACTGTTATCGAAAGACTACTCAGTTGACACAAAACTGATTTTGTACCTACCCAAACTGAATGGTACACAGAATTTGATTATAGGTTTCCAGAACTAATGCGTGAAACTCGGAAACGATGAAATCACACTGACACACTACTACCACTACTATCACCGGACTATCTATTAAGCGACAAAAACTTGTTTTATGACCTTGCAGATCAAGTTAAGGTGTTTCGATACAGTTTTTTTGGACTATACCTCACTTTTAGAATCGGCTCTTAGACAGTCTTCATCTTGTCGGATCAACGTGAAATTTGCAGTACTTGTTGGTTTTGGATTGAACTTTAGCGTGGTTTACATTTTGTGAAAATCGGTATTTCCATGACAACGATAAACAAAAATCCTCGAAAACAGTAAGAATCTAAATTTTGTGCGATCCAGATTTCACTTTGAAAAGCAAGTACCATCATCTTAAACTGTGATGTATGGCAAACAAAATATACAAGAACAAAAAATTCTGTATGTTTATTTTGAAGTGAATGGCAAAAACATTTTCAACTTTAGTGTTTGCGTAGTAATGGTAAATGCACCGACAAATAATCAATGCTTTGATGAAATAGCTAGAAAATACTGTTAAAATGTGTCTTCTACTTACCGTGCTCCCGCCTTTTCCCTTTTCCCATCATTCCCCGCGCTCCCGTTTTCTCTCTCCAGCGCTCCCGCTTCCCTCTTTTTTCTTTCACTAGTGTTTACTAATAGGAGCCTCTGCGGAGGAGAGCGGTGACAGACCCAGAAAGAGATGGATTTCATGTCATGTACATGTGTCGAGGAACAGCTCTAAACTAAAAACATTGGCATTGGGTTTCCTGGGGCGACGCTTAACGGCATAAGCGCTAGATAAAGGAGGAGAAGAAGTCAGTAAAACGCTGAGTCAGGGTCGGGGTCGGAGTCGGGGCGTCATTTTCTTCCCCGTTTTCTTTTAGTAATTTATTTGGAAATACATTCCTTTTGTTAGAGGAAATATCCGTCGGTTTTGACAAATTATAACATTATGAAACAAATGGAACTGCGCGTGTGACAAGTTTCTCGAAAAATGGTCTAAATATGTGAGAATCGAAGCGCATCACCCCGTGATATCCTCCTGGTAGGTTTCCGGAAATTCTCAAAAAGGTCTAAATATCCCCATTTCTCCCCTAAATATCTTGTAAAATTCCTCAAATATCTTAGTACATATCTTGATTTTTGCAAAATACACGACAGAGAATTATTTCTGCCACGTGAATCAATGCTGGAAAAATGCCAGAAGTTATTCGTTCAAGCAGACTCTCGAGGACAGATCTAGAATTAAACTAAACAGCAATCCGGCGAGAAAGTGAACCTAAACAGTGATAGAAAGTTACTACTAACTGGGTCAAGTTGTCGTTGATTTGTTCACGGCCTGATCAAGCTGTTGAGACGATGAAACAAGTTTTACTTCTGCTTAACTGGATGCGAGGTCTTTGCTCAGTGTTTGGAAATAAGTTCCGGGGATGAGGCGAAGAGCAGACAAACATCAGCTGCGTGGATGGACTTTGGAAATTTTCTTAGCTTTTTTTACAGCTGTAGGCGGTTTCATGGCGACATTTAAAAGCTTACGTTTACTGATGTTGGGATAATTAAAGCTAAGGGGATCCCTTTCAGTGTCATCTCCGAGCCGAGTAAGTTTTGGATTGGCTTAAAGTTTGGCCCCGTCAGGACTCAGTGGCAAGCCATGTCAAAATAAGGTAAAACTGCAATCTTTTTTTCACCTGACGTTGTACATTTTTGAAGGCTACAGCTGCTGGATGTTCTGGATGTTTCCATTTGCCACTCTTCGTGTAGTGTTTTGGTGCAAAACGTTGCTTGCAACTGAGAAGGATTTTGTTGGAGCTGTTTCAGGCGCAGTTGATTTTAAACGAAAGTTAAGGTAGTTTGTGTACGGAATGTAGTTCCCAGGCCTATTCGGAGGACCTACGATCTTAAACAGGACGTTTTGATATAAAGGGGCCTTGGCCTGGCTCGGTTCGGTCAATCGACCTCGATATACGTGTATGTATACAGGTTGCTTTACAAATATTCCTGTGTCGCGGCGACACCTGGGCGGATTACATTGACATTGAGGTTGTTGCAAAAACTAAGACCCCCGAAAATTAAGACCCTAAGACCTAAGACCCGAAAACTAAGACCCCCTTATTTTCAGTTTGTTTTTGCCGCGCAAGTGACATAAATCTCTTTAAAGTTTGCGTGATCCAGCTGCGGCTAAGTTTAGCACGCTCAATCCTAACATGTCCGGATTTCTGTAGGTGTTTGTAGTTAATTTCCCTTCAGAATCGCAAAACCCGTTCCAAAAACGGCCATCATCTCTCGGTGTGCGCCCGCAGCGAACGACGTATGCATTTGTATGTGCGAGAAGCGTGCTGATCACGAAAAACTAGATAACGGAAGGTCGACAAATATCCTTGTTCATTCTTTACACGCAAGGTCAACGAGAATAGGAGATCGAAAGACAGTATATGCGTGAGAGCCCGCGTGAGAGCTTTGGGAACCCAGATTATTGTGCCTTTCTTTAGCTCACTGGTACTTTCCCTTTTTCTTCCCTGACGTCATCCTCAAATGCCAAGATTTGTGTATGCGTCTGCATTTATTTTCTATCGGATTTCTGTAATTAACTTAAAAGACTCTTGAATGACACAAAAAGAGAAATTAATTCATTTTACTAAAAAAAGAGAAAAAAAAATTCGTAAAACTAAAGACCGTAGTGCCGATTGGTTTTCCAGAGTTGTGTTAAATTTGATCACGTGGGTTTCACAACAGCGGGTGCTTTTTTTTTGAGAGTTGAAGAACAGAGATAATAGCTCGATGAATACTTCGTTTTGTGTGTTGTACCCTTATAAAAAGCAATTTTATGAATTGTTTGAGTCTGCATTAACACTAATGATCTTTAAAATTTTATCTTATGTCTAACCGCCCCCCCCCGCCCCCCTTCGTCCTTGTTCTGCAAAAAAATCAAAATCCCCCAAATAGAGCGTGCCAATGTGAACTTTTGACCCGAGTGTCGTGTGATGGGATGTCACAGTAAGACGCTAGCCGGTGCTACGACACTGCTTTTCGTACTAGAAGTCCACGGCAAATGGCATCATTTAGTCTTCGGGTCTTAGTTTTCGGGTCTTAGTTTTAAAACTAATACCTTGGCAAAAACAAAGAAAATAAGGGGGTCTTAGTTTTCGGGTGTTAGGTCTTAGGGTCTTAATTTTCGGGGGTCATAGTTTTCGCAACAACCTTGACATTGACGTGAACACAGAATTCATATTCGGTTCGTGAAGGTTTTCCTTTATCGTCGGCAAAACAAGTACGAGAAACCTGAACTTAGTGCTAGCAGGCAAACTGACTAAACTCAAAACAGATACAAATTTGCGATCGACACCTGACACAGGTAATTACAACGGACGTAGGCTGGCACCTGGTTTGAAAAACAATGTAAGTAATCAAGAGAATTTCAAGCTGCCGATCGGTTCACTTCTGGATATTTGGGTACAATGTATGCCTAAAAAATATCCGATACTGGCGATAAACTCAGAGATTTTATTTCGACACCACTCCATACTGCTCGCGTCATTGCTTTGAATAAAATGTTGCATAAACATTCCACGCTATGGTCGCGGTAATTTTTATTTCTATGAAGGGTAACCTCTTCAAGCACATGCGCTTGGTTGCACGAAATTTCAATATTGCACTTGTTATCGCGCTAGTATCGGATCGATTTCGAAAACTGTTATCGGCCTGCACGTCATCCGTTCGAGGTCCAAGATGCGTGGCTACCAAGTTTTTGGTGACTCATTCACATGGCATACTAATCGAACGATTCAAACATGGCGGACCGTAGCAGTAACATGTCCCCTTTTCACGGTAAAAAACCGTGTCGTGCGTGTACAGATTTTAAATCATGGATGAAACAGGGAAATAAAACGAAGAGCACTGCGGTAAGCTTTTTCTTTACACTGAAAATAAGTCTGATATAACAAGATATTTTACGACAAGCTACAGGCCGGCTTACGTGTTCAAGTTGCATCATACCGTATAATTTTATATTTTGGTATGCATGTGGAGTTTGTAGTCACGTTGATCGGTCATGACCAGCCTGTTTATGTTTGAACTCTTGCTTGATATCTTATTTCCACTTTTAACTTGCTGAGTTCCGCATATTATTGCCGTATAAATTTCTGCCAAGTCGCCTTTCTTAGTTTCTAATATTAAATAGTAACTTACAACAATTAATTTATTAAGATTCATAAAAGTAATGACAACATGATTCTTGGAATGGATAGCCCTGTATTAGTAATCACCAGATATGCAGAGTTAAGATTTTACAGTAAAATGCAAAAGCTATTACAAGAGTTAGATTTTACAGCTAAATACACTTAAGAGTTAAGATGTTACAGTAAAATGTAAAAGCTATTACAAGAGTTAGATTTTACAGTAAAATACACTTAAGCTATTACAAGAGTTAAGATTTTACAGTAAAATGCAAAAGGTTATGGATATGGGATAACTATCAAAATATATGATAATATAGCAGTCATTAAATTTAGTTCAAAAAACTAATTTGATGTACAATTTGTCTTTTCTTTTTTCCTCTTCTTGAGAGAGTCTTTTGTCTCATGACTTACAACTGTATTCTCAGTACAGGGTTCAGCGCATTTCTCATACTCTTGCACTTAAACTTAAAGTGTGGTATTACATTGTATACCTCGATAGCAATATTCCTGGGCGTGGTCATTCCTCAGACTGTCAGTTAGTACTGTGACAAGGTGTGAGAGTTGTGGTTCATTTTTATCCTTGGTTCAATCCTTGGTTCAATTTGTTAATTGTTATGTGTACAGTAGTTACCTGAACACTTTTTCCACAAATCGCAAAACAAAGTGATAACATGTGAAGGATCATAAAGGTTGTAAAGTGTCCTCTCAATGAGGGAAGAAGACAATAAGTTGAAATTATTCATTCAAATTTGATTTCAGCTTGAGAATTCTACACCCCCCTCCCCACCTGCCCACCCTTCACTGATAACTTTCCTGATGGTCAAATAGCCGCAGTCAAATTCCCATGTGCATGTTTTCCAAAAAGCAGGCCTGAGAATATCGGAATGAACAATCTTTATCTTTCACTGATATGTGGGCAAAAGAGAACAAAACCACAGACCCAACCAAAGGTAACATTACGATCATTTGTGGCGCTGTTGAGACCATTGACCATCAAAGCTTGTTTACTTATCTGCTTCCCATTTCACATAGGTATTAAAAGTCTGTTTTGTTATATTTACATTAACAATTATTAACACAGGCAATTTATTAAAAATCATGGCGGGATCAGGATTTTCACGTAAAGAAGGGCGGGATGGCGGGATTATCCACAAAACAAGGGGGGGGGGGATAGCAGGATCTGCAGACCATATTGTGGACCCTCTACACTACAGTGATCTGTAAAGTCAAATAGTTCTATGTTACTTACAGAGCTTAGGGGTGTAACTGATTACCTTGAAAGAACGATTGCTCCAGTATTAAAATGTAGCTGTTTTGGTATAGAGACTGGTTTAACCATGTAGGAATGTAAATCTGTATTTAGTTTTGACCTGAAGGCATCAGTTACTTATACTTGTTTCCTCAAAAGCTAAAAACTGACGGAACTCAAACAAAGCATCAACCATTTCTTTTGTTCTTCATAAATTTTAATGAAAGAATCAAACAATCATTTGGTCCTTCATAGTTTGAATTGCTTCAGTTTTTACGAGAACTAACAAGCTAATTTTTTTGAATTTATGCTTCCAAGAAATGTAAAATTATATGAAACTGATCCTTTATCCTCTTACATAGTAACCACTCTGAATGCAGAAGTAGAGCTAATGTAAAGCAAGGTGGATTTTAGGGGGAAAATTAATACTTATGCCCTTCATGTATCAAAACCCTTCATTATCACATGCTTCTATCAACACACAAGATGCATTTAACCTTACAGATCCTAGCAGTGTACAGGACACATAAGGTATAACCAGTAGCCTGTTTATTTGTTATTTGTTTATTAATTTTTTTGCAGAGTAATGATAGTAACACTTCAGAAACTCATGGTAATTCATCTCAAGAAGAAGCTACAGTAGAATGCCCTCTGGACATAACAGAGCTAGGGCGATCAACGTGGAGCTTTCTTCACACAATGGCTGCATATTATCCTGACAATCCCACACAACAGCAGCAATCTGACATGTCTAGCTTTATAAAACTGTTTTCTAAATTCTTTCCTTGTGATGAATGTGCCTCACATCTCAGAGAAAGGTAAATATAATTTTCTTTGGTTAACATTAAACCAGTTCTGGCTAATCTTGAACTACCAAGCTCTAAAGATTTCTAGCCCCCCCCCCCCCCCCCCCCCACTCCCCTCCAAAAAAAGCAATGAATGTTATCTACACATAATATTGCTTTGTCTAACAGGCAAAGAAATATTTTTCACACTACTTACAATGCAGAAAACAACAGGCAGGAAAAATCGATAGGCTATGTATGTGTGTACAGTTACCAAAAAATATATCATTTACATTGCATTCGCCTTGGTAGCAGTGCTTTGGAGTGGGCTGCTGCCAATATTAACTCACAGTGAAGGAATATGCACTGTAATTTGGATTTTTAAGACCTTGGAAAATTAATGAATTAAATTATAAATTAAACAGTGAAATATATTTAACTTACACAATAATGATTATTATTTGTTACAAGCTGTCTTCTCATTACATATCACAAATACTGAAACCTGATTGGCTGGGGGGGTACTCCCTATAGTGGGCTTTATGGGGAGGCACCACCCAAAAGGGGTGCCTCTTTCAAGCTCGCAGTCTATTAAAGGGTCGGGAAAATTGCCATTTTAGTATCCGAAAGGGTCACAAAATCAGCTGTAAAGTGGAAGAAATGGTGGCCAAAGCGAAGTATATCAAAGGGTGCCACATTTTGGCAGAAATGACTACACAACTGAATCAGAATGACTTAAAACCCGGGGAAAATGTGGCGATTGTAGGAAATTCTGTTGTTTTGGCTTATCCTTGAGGTATAAGAAAGGGGTACAATTTTGCTCTAGGGATATGAAAGGGGTACCATTTTGGTAAAAAGTAGTATATTAAATTGTAAGAGTTTGAACCTATGGGTGGAGCCTCCCAATATATAACTTTATAGAGTAGCCCCCCCCCCCACCCCCAGGGGTAGTGAATAGTGAAAGGTGGCATGACCTGAGCAATGTGCACCATTTTAAAACTTCCTACAGATTAGCTTAGCATTGGGCTGCACCCTATTGACTATCACACGATAGAAAACTGGAGCCATAACTGTGAAAGGAGAACATTGGTGCATGCCATGCCAGCCATTGGACAAAATGCATTATGGGTGTTAAAATCCCAAGTGGGGGGTCTCAGAATTTTAGGAAGGAGGGGCAGGGTTGCTGGCCAAAGCTTAAAATCCTTTCCTCAACCAAAACAGCAATCTCGGACTAGAATGGTAGAAATCTTCAAGTATACCCTATATTATATATGTCAGATCAGTAGAGCTCCACAACCATACGCCTTGATGGCACACGTTCAGCATATCTACAGTGTATAGAGCCATAAAGGTTATAATGTGCAGTTGAACAATATCATATAAAAAGTGCTGTATAGGTGTTAAACAGGGGTGTATATAGGGGCTACCCCTTTCCTTGGCATGCAAGGGCAGGTCCATTCATGAACTATTGACTATTTACTGAACTATTTGCTACTTGTGGCTAAATTATATCTATGGAAATGCAGAAGGAACAATTATGTTCATCCAAATATAACTGGTTTCAAAACGAAAGTTTACATTAAATATGAAACTGAAAAATACATTGGTACCAGAAACAAGACAATAAACAAATTTTTGCATTGAATGGAAGATACCAACTATACAAGTCTTATATTTGTAGTAATGTTTTGTGTCCCATCTCTATGCAAATGTTCCTAATTGTTTTATATACCTACTTCAGATTAAATGTTATTATTGTTAGTGAAAGTAGTTCTCTATTATTTGTTAGCGTGTATGTAATTTGTGACGTTTAACTTAGAGATGTAGCATCTTTCTATTTTTTTTTCTTTTTCCTCTCAGTTCTGTTGTTAGTTTCCTTTGTATTAATATATTATAACTTCATCTTGTATTAATAATAATAATTGTTTTAGTAGTTGTAAAGTTGTCAAGTATTTTTAATGTTATAAAGTAAACTACTGTTAAATGAAAAAAAAAGTGTTGCAAAAAAAGGTCCATTAATGAACGGAACTGAAAATACAGATCCCTTAGTTAATAATCAAGGTCTGATCATCTTACTCTTCAGGTTACAAACACACCCTCCTGACACAAGCAGCAGGCATAACTTTAGTCAGTGGATGTGCCATATGCACAATGATGTGAACAGAAGGCTTGGGAAAGAGGAGTTTGATTGTTCAAGGGTTGATGAACGATGGCTTGATGGATGGAAAGATGGTTCATGCGACTAAATTATATGTATATTAGCTGGAAGTAAGTACTGTTACACCTGTGTGTATTTATTTGAAAAATGCCAGCCTAAAAAAATTGGCGTGAAATATACATAAGCTTACATCTTATTCGGAGTTTTGTTAGATAATACGAGCAGAAATTTTGCAAGTTGCGTTGTATTGCGGGGCTTGGAAAAACGGAAGCAACGAGTAAAATTTCCACGCGTATTATTGACCAAAACACCGAATAACAGGTTTATTATTCCACTACATTTTGGTTTTGCTTCGTTCTCCTTCAGCAAACACAACTTTCAAACCGGGATTGCGAAGTGTAATACGGTAGCATATTTTGCGCGTTTTCTTACCCTTATATGGTAAAATGACACAACTGTGGAATAATAATGTAAGATATTTTTAGTAAGTAGATAAAGTCGCACACGAGCCAAGGAGGCCCACACGGCCGGAGCTTATCCCGGTTTCTGTAGCGTTTATTTGACTCATGTTTATAAACTGTTGACTTTTGTTTTGGTAAGGTAGTTTTGATGTACTTCATTTTCTCTTTATAGATAGCCCAGGAGCTGGTTGTCGACTTGTGAAATAATGAACTTTGAAAGGCTTGTTTAGAGACATTACTAAAGCTTAAGTCATGAAAACCAGAAAACAAAATGGGCGTCCTTCTGTTGTGGAAGCCTGACACAGACAGGATACAACATTGCCACTGAACATCAATATTCTGTGCAAAAGAATCTTTGCGGGAAAAAGAGTCGATTTGTAAATAGTAATTAATCAGACAAGGAACACTTTGATATTTAAGGGTGCCAGTGTTTTATTATTATTATTTTTTTGTTGGCGTTGTCTTTGAGTGGCAATGTCACGAAAGCCAGCAAAAGCGGCGGTATCACGCTTCCCCGCCTCTGTCACGCTCGCGAGGAAAAAAGAAAAACTTCTTCATGGTACCCAGGTTACCACTTTTTGAGAAAAGAAGGTATTTTAAAGTTCAGAAGGAGCTGAAAAGAGAAGCAATCCGTTGTTCTTGATGCAAGAAAAGAGAATAAACAGTCATTTTATATAATTATTTTATTTCACACCGTCCACTGTATAACGAGAGAATAAGAAAGTAAACAGAGCTTCTGATTGATTGATAAACATCTAGGGTAAAGAAATACTTCAGTTTTATAAAAATTTGAAGTAGCTCATAGTGATCAGAAAAATGAGCATCATTTTGCTTGTATTTTTAAGTTTATCTCAACAACATGTTTGTGGCACCAATGGGATCGTTGCTAACCATTATAATTGCGTTCGTGGGTTCGAGATAAACAACGACCATCAGATTGAAACAAGGGGAAAGATTACCTGTATTGACAAGTGGTCTGATTGCTGGTTTTGTATTTTCTTTCTCAGTTTGCCCAAACCCGGCCATGGGAGATCACCTATATATATATATTTTAGAGCGGTTTTAAGTGAGTGTCGAAATAATTTCTCGTTTGCTCTGTTTTTGCTTTACTTCACTCCGTGGTTGGCCCAAATTACTCACTCCTTTTTGCAACCAATCTGCCGCGCTTGACGCCAATTACTTGTGTTTGCGTCAAGTTCTGATTGTGTCAGTGCGATATATGTTCCCTTTATGATTGTTCAGTGTAATTACGTGGGTTTTGGTTTACGACACTTAGAGCGCTTTTCAAATGAGTGTCGAAAGTAATGTTGTTTTTGCTTTGGTTTTGCTTCACTTCGCTTTCTGATTGGCTGAAAAAGCTCGCGCCACTTTCTCAACCAATCAGAAGTTAAACCAAAACCAATCGTGACTTGCTCGCACGCGTTTTCCCGTGCTTGACGTTCACCACTAGTATTAGCTTCAATATCTGATTGGTTCATTTGGTGTTTTGTTCCTGTTGTGATTGGTTAGGGTATAAATTACTTTGGTTTTGGTTTTAAGACACTCAATTGAAACCGCTCTAATCACAGGCGGCCCAAGCTCAAAATGAGAATACGATCGAGTTGCGAATATGACCTTCGCTGTAAGACTTTGTATGAGAAATTCACTTTGGTTCTCAAAATGCTAAAATAAAGTTATGAATGTGGAAATAAACTTCACTTACCTTAATATGGGGTTGTCTTTGTGTCTTGTTTGTAATTTGGGCGCAATTCGTGGCCGTTTTAGGCGAGTTTTTGTTTCGGTGTTGTTCGCAGTGTTGTTTCTCCACTTAAAACGAAGGAAGGCAGGTGACTGGAGACGACCGAGCCCAACAAATCGCTTTGGTATCAACGCAACGCAGAGAATCGCCATAAAAAAACACCATATTTATAAAGCCACGTAATTTCTGCATCCCATTCAGCCTTCACGGTGATCGAACGGCAATTCTGGTCTGAGAAAGTTCGACAAACATTCAGCTATCGGCGATCTTCTCGTGCGCTGGGCTTTTGGCGTGGACACGGCCGTTACAGGCTGCACGCATTCTGCACTCTCCTTGGTCAATTCAAACCACCGGTCGCGCGCTAACAACAGACTGTCTGTTTCTGACTGTCTGGCCGTGTCCACACCAAAAGCCCAGCGCACGAGAAGAACGCCGATAGCTGAATGTTTTTCGAATTTTCTTAGACCAGTATTGCCGTTCGATCACCGTGAAGGCTGAATGGGATGCGGAAATTATGTGGCTTTATGAATATGGTATTTTTATGGCGATTCTCTGAGTTGCGTTGTGATACGAGAGCGATTTGTTGGACTCGGTCATCTCCAGTCACCTGCCTTCCTTCGTTTTATTTATTTTATTAGCTTCGCCAAAGAAAACAAAACATTCAACATAACTAAACTAAAGACAGGGGATAGGCAGGGACACCGCAACAGCTGAGGCCAATTACAGCGGGCCGGGTAAAGTAAAAAGAGTATGAAATGTTAAGAATGACAATAATACAAAAAAGAGACTAACTACATACAACAAAGGATCAGACGAGATAGCGGACGGACACTATTACATTTTAAACAAACAGTCTTAAACGTACGCGGGTCTTCGCGGTCAAAAGAAGTGACCAACGAGGTCTTATAATAATTAAACAAAACCGGTTTAAATGAAGTTAAGGTCACTAGACTAAAATCAAGTTTTAAGTGGAGAAACAACACCGCGAACAACACCGAACAAAAAACTCGCCTAAAACGGCCACGAATTGCGCCCAAATTACACACAAGACACAAAGACAACCCCATGTTAAGGTAAGTGAAGTTTATTTCCACATTCATAACTTTATTTTAGCATTTTGAGAACCAAAGAGAATTTCCCATACAAAGTCAGTAGCGAAGGTCATATTTCGCAACTCGATCGTATTCTCATTTTGAGCTTGGGCCTCCTGTGCTGTAATATATATAGTTAGCCGATTCCAGTCCACCATTTCACTTCTTCCTACCTCAGGGATCGTCAAACGCCAAGACACACTAAGAAGGTCATTTGATCTTGAGAAACGGCAAAAATTAGGTTGGAAATACAAAAGTAAATTGCATGCCGTAATATGCAGGTCCTAAGTCTCCCGCTTATTGGCTGATCTTCCCACTAACTCAAAAAAAGTTCCGGTTGTAAGCCGCACCGATATTAGCCCTTGTTTTGACGACACAAAGCTCAAAATATATTTTCACTTATATTTTCGAATACAAACTTTAACTACTTGAAATTTTTCACGAAAGGAAGCAAAAATCAACGACAAAAAACCCCCGAATTACAATAATGATAAATTTCCTCTCTTTGTAATTATTTTGTTTTAAACTTCCTCCTTCTTCTACCCATCAGATGCTCTGACGTACGCTCATGCTGCTAAAATGTCATATCGTTGACATCTCGCCCAGTTGACTGTTTTGTTCATAAGTGGGATAATGTTTGTTCTCTACGTAAGTTTTAAAAACACTGAAGTGCAAAAGCCAAGATAAGGGGATTGTAGATGAATGAGGCAAGATCGAAGGGTGCTACGAAAAAGAAGGTGATAAGCAATTGATAAAATATTCAAAGTAAATGTTTCTTTGGAAATTCTGACATGCAGGAGGCCATTTAACACTGTCTTGAGACATGGAAATGAATTATCGTAGTTTTTGACCTCTCAGTAAACAAAGCGAAAATGAATTATAAGTCAGGAGGAGACATGTGCTTGAATAGTTTTAACGCGGATTTTCCAGAGAATTGTTTTGCAAAACTGATGAGAGTATCGCTAAGGCGTCGATCAAGCATTTTTGAAGACAACTTTTTGGATACGAATTCGAATTTTTTGATGACATTCAAACTACAACACCTCTGAACATCATTCAGTATCAGTTCAGAGTCATTTAACATCAGTCAACAGGGTTCCCAAACGCGTTTAACTTGCCAACTTTAACAATATTGAACTATGTTGAATGGAAATTAAAAGTTGGATCAATTTGTCCGGGGCCCAGCTAACAAAAATTGATATCCTTTGTGTCTCGAATTCAGCTTCAACAAACCAGTAAGGCATAGTTCTCTTTAATTTATCAAGACTTTAGTTTAACCAGAACAAAATGTGACATTATTTGTTTTTTTCAAAAGACAGTGCATGGCTAAAACAAACCATCAAGTCAAATACGAGACAGCAATTATTCAGCTGCTATGTAAATGACAAAGCCGAACCAATCAACATCTTTATTTTTTAATATTACAGTAGTTTTCCCCTTTGGTTGTTTTCGCCTTAACATTATTCGAAGCAAGTTAAATTGCATAGTTGCACGTAATTGACGAAGAGAGCCAACCACATTGGTAGAATCGATGGGTGGTAAATAAAGACAGGATATTGCATGGAGTTTCCATGCCTCTTGATTTGCTTTATCTCTCAATATTTCTTGGTGCATTTCCGATCTCTCTCAAATAACGTCGGTAGTCGAACACCTAATTTTTCAAAGATCTGTATAATTATAAGACTAATAGGAATTAAGAGTAAAACATTTTGTGGAAAGTGACGTGTTTTTAGTGATAAGACATTGACAACCGACAATCCGCGTTCATAATCGTTCAAATCTGTAAAAAGGCCGACAAAGACATTTTGGCTTGATAGTGAAAGTTGAAAACCCACGGACAAACAACTTACGTTTAATAACCAGTTTACAAAGCAGTGAGATGCAGCGCAGGTGCGTGCAAACAAAGAACTGCGAAAAAGAAGCCAAAGCTGTTTTATCTCGGTGTGACTGAAAAGAATTGTAAGTACATTTTTGTAAGAATTATTTTCGTATTCGCCTTATGCTGGTAAATCTGTAGTATTTATTTGTTTAAATTGTAATGGCATTTACCAGGATAGCAAACCAAGGGAGGGATTACATCTGGAAACTATCGTGTCAGTTTTCTTAAGGCTTTTTCTTTCATCATGTCTTTGAGATTTTACGCAATCCAAAATGCCATCATGTTGTGCTGCATGAGGCTTTCATAAGTGTTTGAGCTTTTTTAGCCAATAACGTCACGTTAGTGACGTCATATGGCTCCTGTCAGAGCCTAAAAATCAACGATATACGTGAGACGTCTGTCCTACGATTTGTGAGGCTGGGGGGATATTCTGTGAGACGATGGGTGGGGGTGTGCACCAGGAGACTGAAACTCTTACCTTATCAGCGGCACAAACCCATACAGCTTATACTTTAGGAGTACGTCCCCCGGGCTTTGAAGTGTTTTGCATTCGCAAGTGTGGATCTACTTCGAACACCTGTTTTGTGTACGTGAGGTCTGGCAGGATTTTATTCGCGTTGTAGTCCTGTGTTTACTTAACTGAAGTACAAATTTCCACAGCAGCAAATACAAGACGGACTTGCCAATTTGAGATGTTGTATGAACAGAGCGTGGAAATTAACGTTACTTCGATCCCTAATTAACAGTGAAAGAGACAGTATTTAAAGCCCAAGTTAAAAAGACTAGAGTAAAACAGCATAAAATATTTCGGGATTATCTCTCGGTAACAGCGAATCTAAAATTTGCAGTGTCAGTTTTAGCCAATGACGTCACGTTAGTGACGTCATATGGCTACTGTCAGAGCCTAAAAATCAACGATAGACGTCTGGATAGACGTTGTACGTACGTGCGATGTCTGTCTTACGATTTGTGAGGCTGGGGGGATATTCTGTGAGACGATGGGTGGGGGTGTGCACCGGGACACTGAAAGTCTTACCTTATCAGCGGCACAAACCCATACAGCTAATGTTATGGGAGTAAGACCCCCGGGCTTTGAAGTGTTTTGCATTCGCAAGTGTGGATCTACTTCGAATGCCTGTTTTGTGTACGTGAGGTCTGGCAGGATTTTATTCGCGTTGTAGTCCTGTGTTTACTTCGCTGAAGTACATTTTTCCACAGCAGCAAATACAAGACGGACTTGCCAATTTGAGATGTTGTATGAACAGAACGTGGAAATTAACGTTACATCGATCCCTAATTAACAGTGAAAGAAACAATATTTAAAGCCCAAGTTTATAACGATAGTGAAGAGAGTAGAGTAAAACAGCATAAAATTTTTCGGGATTATCTCTCGGTAATAGCCTGCGTCGCAGACACTCTACACCGCCTGTATAGAATATCGACGGTTTCGAGTTTCGACAACGCGTGGGCCGGCTGCAACGCAGGCTACTCGGTAACAGCGAATCTAAAATTTGCAGTGTCATTTTTGTGTGCGTGTTATAAAACATGAACCCAATTAAAACTAAATCGGAAATTGCGCGGCTTGTTGCTAGCTATTCTTAAAACTGAAAAACTTGAATGAAACTAGTATTAAAATCCAAGTCACAGTGGTGATCAAGGAATTAGAGGATGGATGTAGTAAAATCTTAACAAGATACTAAACGTTATTTCGGGGTTATTCATAGCTCAAAGTGTAAAGCGTATGTTGAGAAATTTGCATAGTTGACAACTGTAATTTCAGCCTTATAAGGAATGTAACGCAACACTTGAAACATCTCGAACCGACCGAAACAGTACCGAAAGATTAACAACAACAGATATGTGACAAAGCATTCTAACAGAGACCTGTTGGATCTACTGGAAAGCGAGCTGAATTTGAACATTTTCGTACTGTTCGAAGGTAAAGCAAACGAAATTTATTCGGCTGTAGGTTGAGACTCCAAATAAACACGTGAGCTAAAAATAACTTTGTACCGTGGGAAAGTTACAAATGTAACATACTTTGGTCGATTTGTGAAGCAAAAAGACGAAAATTATTATAGCCGACTTGATTACAAAGCAAGCAACTTCAAATAACAGGGGAAATAAATATAGTTGCAAAACTATTTCAGTCGTGTTTATAAACGCTTGTTCAAACCGATTTCGAACGAAAATATTGTGGATACAAGAAACGCCGTTTGATGGCAGACTCCTGTTTTGACAATACAATGTACTAAGAACGTAAGTGGTTGACTGAAACGTCTGAAACCTTACAAATTAAACAAAGTAAAGCGAGTCGCGTGTCACGCAAATCACGCAGAGCGTCAAAACGGCACCCTTTAGAAAGTTGACCGTTTATGAGCACTGAAAAGTATTGGATATTCGCCGGTAGAAGTAAGAAATTAAAAGGTTCAACTGCAACTTGCATTTATTTCTGAAGTAAAATTGTTAACTTTCCACTGATCTTTGCCTAAATTATGTATGCAATATTTTTCGACGGTGAGTTTAAGTTTAAGTTTACTTGTTTTTGTCTGTGTTCTTTGAAGAACCGTGAAACAAAGAGCTTTCCTCGGTTTTTTTTTTACTCCGCGTAGTCACGCTGCTGAATCATTGCCAGGTTTTATAGTGGATAACCACAAGATCTTTTTGATGGTGGTGGTTGGGGGTGGGGGGGGGGGCTGAGGGGCTAGGGTGGGACTTACCGGAGGTGTAAAGTCCCATAGGTTGTCAGGACAAATTTCACCATATTGTGAAAAAAAACGTCATTGGCTCTGCGCGTATTGCGCGCCTATGTTTGAGTGCGTGTTATAAAACATGAACCCATTTATAACTAAATCGGAAATTGCGCGGCTTGTTGCTAGCTATTCGTAAAACTGAAAAACTTGAATGAAACTAGTATTAAAATCCAAGTCATAGTGGTGATCAAGGAATTAGAGGATGGATGTAGTAAAATCTTTACAAGATACTAAACGTTATTTCGGGGTTATTCATAGCTCAAAGTGTAAAGCGTATGTTGTGATTTGCATAGTTGACAGCTGTAATTTCAGTCGTAGGAATGTAACGCAACACTTAAAACATCTCGAACCGACCGAAACAGTACCGAAAGATTAACAACAACAGATATGTGACAAAGCATTTTAATAGAGACCTGTTGGATCTACTGGAAAGCGAGCTGAATTTGAACATTTTCGTACTGTTCGAAGGCAAAGCAAACGAAATTTATTCGGCTGTAGGTTGAGACTCAAAATAAACACGTGCGCTAAAAATAACTTTGTACCGTGGGAAAGTTACAAATGTAAACATACTTTGGTCGATTTGTGAAGCAAAAAGACGAAAATTATTATAGCCGACTTGATTACAAAGCAAGCAACTTCAATCAACAGGGGAAATAAATATAGTTGCAAAACTATTTCAGTCGTGTTTATAAACGCTAGTTCAAACCGATTTCGAACGAAAATATTGTGGATACAAGAAACGCCGTTTGATGGCAGACTCCTGTTTTGACAATACAATGTACTAAGAACGTAAGTGGTTGACTGAAACGTCTGAAACCTTACAAATTAAACAAAGTAAAGCGAGTCGCGTGTCACGCAAATCACGCAGAGCGTCAAAACGGCACCCTTTAGAAAGTTGACCGTTTATGAGCACTGAAAAGTATTGGATATTCGCCGGTAGAAGTAAGAAATCAAAAGGTTCAACTGCAACTTGCATTTATTTCTGAAGTAAAATTGTTAACTTTTCACTGATCTTTGCCTAAATTATGTATGCAATATTTTTCGACGGTGAGTTTAAGCTTAAGTTTACTTGTTTTTGTCTCTGTTCTTTGAAGAACCGTGAAATAAAGAGCTTTCTTTGGTTTCTTTACTCCGCGTAGTCACGCTGCTGAATCATTGCCAGGTTTTATAGTGGATAACCACAAGATCTCTTTGGTGGTTGTAAGGGGGGGGGGGGGTTGGGGCTGAGGGGTTAGGGGGGACTTACCGGAGGTGTAAAGTCCCATAGGTTGTCAGGATAAATTTCACCATATTGTGAAAAAAAACGTCATTGGTTCTGCGCGCATTGCGTGCCTATGTTTTTTCATGAAGTTTAGAATTTTCATGAACAAGAAGGATTTCTAAGCTCTGAGTAAATTGAAAAACAACAACAAACACAAAAACAAACAAACAAACAAACAGACAAGCAAAGAAGATTTCAAGGTTACTAAAACTAATAGATGAACTAGTCAAAACAAGCCACTATCTAACTGGGTGCATATGTGTATGTATATATTTTGCCCCTTTTATTTATTTATTTATTTATTTATTTTTTTGCATCACATTTTTCATAAACATTCACTTTTAAGGCCTTGATCAAGCGAATTTAACACCATTCAGCATTGCTGAATACGACTTTAATTGTTCTAAATGCTGACCGCCTGAACTAGGTGGCCAAAAGAATTGAACAATGAGGTTCACAGTGAGAGCTGCAAAAGAAAAGTTGAATCAACATCATCCGTATCATCTTGATGGCCAAATGCGTTCAACATGTTCAATGTAAAAGCTGAATCCGTTCGGGTCCAGGCTTAAGCCTGGTTCCTTCCTAATTATGAAATGAACTCAAAAATAAGAGAAAGGCTTTCCATAACGCGACAAGCCGAAGCACAAAACGACGTACGCACACACAGTGCTGCTGAGTTCCCATGTGCACCTCATATTCATTTTACGTCGGTTTCTACCTATAAAATAAGCCTAATAAGCACCCCTGAAATAATTACAATCACAAGAAAAAGGAAAATTTTCTTTTTTCATGTGCTTGTGCTAGTACTTATCGCATAACTGGGAACATTAATGAACTGAGAAGGTTTTACGCCCTTCGCTGCCGTGCATTTGGCACTTGAAAGTACACACAGCGTATCTCCGATAATTGTAAACGTGCACTCTTCGTGTACTTGGTTCAAGTGCAGTTGAAGTGTGTTTACTGTTTTCGAGATCTACTTTATGATAACTTAGTGAACAAAGAACAAGGACTTCAAAGAAGTGCAGACTAATAATGAAGACATTTAGCAAGGTGAGTTAAGGCACCATAAATAGTACAACAATAAGGACTTACACTAATATTAACTCCTCTTTGTTTCAGGTGATACACGGGAAGACGAACTCATAAACGAAAAGGATAATCTGTTAACTAATATGTCAGGGTTTGATATCGAAGCAGTTTGCTTTTCTTCATCGTTCAGTGCATTTGCCCTTTTGTCATACTGTGGCAAACCTGCCGAAGGCGTAGAAGTTAGAAGACTGCGTTAAATGTCATGGTAACTGACAGTCAACCACTTTGGTGGAAGTGAAGCAGGGTTAATTTCTGTTTGGTGCTGTAGTCGGATAGAATATTAAGACAGCAGCACACTTGGCAGTGGATAAAACTAGAAAAATAACAACCAAACATTACAATACCAAAAGCAACAGACCTAAAGGTTGAGAAGTAATGGAGAAAAACTCAAAATGGTGGATCGAGCTTGCAATTATAATCATAGTTTTCGTGATTGGTCTCATAGGAAACATATTTGTTCTGATCATAGTTCATGAGAAGGGAGCAAGGAAGACAATTCACGGAATTTTTGTGACAAGCCTAGCCGTTGCGGATTTGATTTTGGTGTGTTTCGACTCGCCTGTTTCCATCCTAACGAAGTTTGACATAAGTTCCGACGCGTTTAACTGCAGATTCAATCTAACAGCTGTCACAACAGGTTACAATGCAGGGCTTTTTACCATCACATCCATGGCGATACATCGCTGCCACATCGTTATTAATCCATGCAGGCCAAATTTAAAACATAAAGGTGCATTAATATGGGTGTCACTCATATGGCTGGCAGCTTTTATTTTGGTTATTCCACTTATTGTGGTTAATAAACCAACGGGTGATGGTTGCGAGGAAGTGTGGCCCTCTCTGGGTCACCGCCAAGCATACACTGCCTCGCTAATGACTGTTCAGTACGTTATACCGTTTATCATAACAGCGATTTGCTACATTAAAATATGGCTGTTTTTACGCAGGCGGCCCGTCATGCCACGAAGCAGTGGATTAACGAGCTCAAATCAGGCTCCTGAAGAAGAAAACAATAGAGAGAGTACTGTTATACTCAAAACTGTAGCGGTTATTGTTTTGTTGTTTTTAGTTCTTTTGTTACCCACTCAAGTTGCTTGGATGTTGTACGATTTCAGAAATGTTTCCTACGATGAGCTCTGGTTTGCATCGGTAATGCTTACAAGGCTACACAGTTGTTTAAACCCAGTTGTATATGGTGTAATGAACAAACAATATCGCCGCAGCTACATCAAATTCGTATCGCGCATGTTCTGTTGCCATCGCTCCTCAAGCATCAAGCCGGCATCACCGCAAGTTTTTCTGGGTAATCACGTGACCAACGTAGACACTACTGTCTGTGAGATGCCAGAGACGATCCAAAATATTCACTGAAAAAGTATCGCAGCAGCGAAAAGTCCTGTTGCCAAACCTAATCATTGGCACTACGGGTGGAGCAAGCTCAATTTTGGCTTTACTACTTCCAAAGAAAAAGTAGTTCTAACTTTTGAGTCTGCAGATCGGCGTGGCCGCTCAAATGAAAGCTATCAAGCTGTACTTCCCTGTAGCACGGTGTATTACGCCGTACAAGCAGGGGCAGATCCAGGTTTTGCAACCGCCTTAACCCCACCCCTGGATCCATCTCTGACAAGGGGTGTATATAGGAGCTACCCCTTTCCCTGGCATGCAAGTGCAGGTCCATTCATGAACTACTGACTATTTACTGAACTATTTGCTACCTGTGGCTAAATTATATCGGTGGTAATGCAGAAGGAACAATGTTCATCCAAATATAACTGGTTTCAAAACGAAAGTTTACACGTACATTAAATATGAAACTGAAAATACATCAGTGCCAAAAATAAGACGATAAACAAATTTTACAGTGAATGGAAAGATTCCAACTACACAGGTCTTATATCTGTAGTAATTTTTTTCACCCAGTCTCTATGCAAATGCTCCTAATTGTTTTATGTACCTAGGCCTACTTCAGATTAAACGTCATTATTGTTAGTGAAAGTAGTTTTTTGTCATTTGTCAGCGTGTATGTAATTTGTGACGTTTAACTTAGAGATGTAGCATCTTTCTCTTTTTTTTTCTTTTTCCTCTCAGTTCTGTTGTTAGTTTCCTTTGTATTAATATATTATAACTTCATCTTGTATTAATAATAATAATTGTTTTAGTAGTTGTAAAGTTGTCAAGTATTTTTAATGTTATAAAGTAAACTATTGTTAAATGAAAAAAAAAAGTGTTGCAGAAAAAGGTCCCTTAATGAACGGAACTGAAAATACAGATCCCTTAGTTAATCAAGTTCTGATTATCTTACTCTTCAGGTTACAAACACACCCTCTGATACAAGCAGCAGGCATAACTTTAGTCAGTGGATGTGCCATATGCACAATGATGTGAACAGAAGGCTTGGGAAAGAGGAGTTTGATTGTTCAAGGGTTGATGAACGATGGCTTGATGGATGGAAAGATGGTTCATGCGACTAAATCATATGTATATTAGCTGGACGTAAGTACTGTTACACCTGTGTGTATTTATTTGAAAAATGCCAGCCTAAAAAAAATGGCGTGAAATATACATAAGCTTACATCTTATTCGGAGTTTTGTTAGATAATACGAGCAGTTTTGGTAAGGTAGTTTTGATGTACTTCATTTTCTCTTTATAGATAGCCCAGGAGCTGGTTGTCGACTTGTGAAATAATGAACTTTGAAAGGCTTGTTTAGAGACATTACTAAAGCTTAAGTCATGAAAACCAGAAAACAAAATGGGCGTCCTTCTGTTGTGGAACCCTGACACAGACAGGATACAACATTGCCAATGAACATCAATATTCTGTGCAAAAGAATTTTTGAGGGAAAAAGAGTCTATTTGTAAATAGTAATTAATCTGACAAGGAACACTTTGATATTTAAGGGTGCCAGTGTTTTATTTTATTATTTTTTTTTGTTGGCGTTATCTTTGAGTGGCGGTGTCACGAAAGCCAGCAAAAGCGGCGGTATCACGCTTCCCCGCCTCTGTCACGCTCGCGAGGAAAAAAGAAAAACTTCTTCATGGTACCCAGGTTACCACTTTTTGAGAAAAGAAGGTATTTTAAAGTTCAGAAGGAGCTGAAAAGAGAAGCAATCCGTTGTTCTTGATGCAAGAAAAGAGAATAAACAGTCATTTTATATAATTATTTTATTTCACACTGTCCACTGTATTACGAGAGAATAAGAAAGTAAACAGAGCTTCTGATTGATTGATAAACTTTACTTCGCTCTGTGATTGGATAAAACCTTTCGCGCCACTTTCTCGACCAATCAGGAGTAAAACTGAAACCAATCAGTCGCGACTTGCTCGCGCTCGCACGCGTTTTCCCGCGCTTGACGCCGGCCGTACATGTCTTTGCTTCCAGTTGTGATTGGTTCATTGGATAATTTGTGTTTGTTGTGATTGGCTGGGGTAATTACTTTGGTTTTGGTTTTACGACACTCATTTGAAAACCGCTCTATGTTCCCTTTGTGATTGTTCAGTGTAATTACGCTGGTTTTGGTTTACGACACTTAGAGAGCGCTTTTCAAATGAGTGTCGAAAGTAATGTTGTTTTTGCTTTGGTTTTGCTTCACTTCCCTTTCTGATTGGCTGAAAAAGCTCGCCCCACTTTCTCAACCAATCAGAAGTTAAACCAAAACCAATCGTGACTTGCTCGCACGCGTTTTCCCGCGCTTAACGTTAATCACTTGTATTTGCTTCAATATCTGATTGGTTCGTTTTAAGTGTTGTTCCTGTTGTGATTGGTTGGTGTAATTACTTTGTTTTTGGTTTTACGACACTCAATTGAAACCGCTCTAATATATATATAGTTAGCCGATCTCAGTCCACAACTTCACTTCTTCCTGCCTCAGGGATCGTCAAACGCCAAGACACTAAGAACGTCATTTAAGGAAAATTTGATCTTGAGAAACGGCAGAATTAGGTTGGAAATACAAAAGTAAATTGCATGCCGTAATATGCAGGTTCTAAGTCTCCCGCTTATTGGCTGTTCTTCCCACTAGCTCAAAAAAAGTTCCGATTATAAGCAGCACAGATATTAGCCCCTGTTTCGACGACACAAAGTTCAAAAATATATTTTCACTTATATTTTCGAATACAAACTTTGACTACTTGAGATTTAATTTTTCACGAAAGGAAGCAAAAATCAACGACAAAAAAACTCTCTAACTACAGTAATGATAAATTTCCTTTTTATTATTATTTCGTTTTTAAACTTCCTCCTTCTTCTACCCATCAGATGCTCTGACGTACGCTCATGCTGCTAAAATGTCATATCGTCGGCATCTCGCCCAGTTGACTGTTTTGTTCATAAGTGGGATGATGTTTGTTCTCTACGTAAGTTAAACACTGAAGTGCAAAAGCCAAGATAAGGGGGTTTGTAGATTAAAAAAGGCGATGAATGAGGCAAGATCAAAGGGTATTACTAAAAAGAACGTGATAAGCAATTGATAAAATATTCAAAGTAAATGTTTTTTTTTTGTGGAAATTATGACACGCAGAAGGCCATTTAACACTGTCTCGAGACATGGAAATGTATTATTGTGGTTTTTGGCCTCTGAATAAACAAAGCGAAAATGAATTATAAGTCAGGGGTAGATACGTACTTGAATACTTTCAACGGGGATTTTCTAGAGAATTGTTTTGCAAAACTGATGAAAGTATCGCTAAGGCGTCGGTCAAGCATTTGTGAAGACAACTTTTTGAATGCGAATACGAATTTTTGATTGCAGTCAAACTTCAACACCTCTGAATATCATTCGGCATCAGTTCAGAATCATTTGACATCAGTCAACAGGGTACCCAAACGCGCTGAACTTGCCAACTTTAACAATATTGAACTGTGTTGAATGGAAAAGTTGAATCAATTTGTCCGAGGCCCAGCTAACGAAAAATTTATATTCTTTGTGTCTCGGATTCAGCTTCAACAAACCAGTAAGGCATAGTTCACTTTAATTTATCGAGACTTAAGTTTAACCAGAACAAAATGTGACATTATTTGTTTTTTCAAAAGACAGTGCATGTCTAAAACAAACCATGAAGTTAAGTACGAGACGACAATTATTCAGGTGCTATGTAAATGACAAAGCGGAACCAATCAACATATTTCGGAGTCATTTACTTCTGAATTTTACAGTAGTTTTCCCCTTTAGTTGTTTTCCCCCTAACATTCGAAGCAAGCTAAATTGCACAGTTGCACGTAATTGACGAAGACAGCCAACCACATTCAGAGGATCGATGGGTGGTAAATAAAGACAGGATATTGCATGGAGTTTCGATGCGTCTTGATTTGGTTTTTCTCTCAATATTTCTTGGTGCATTTCCGATCTCTCTCAAGTAACGTCGGTAGTCGAACACCTAATTTTTCAAAGATCTGTATAATTATAAGACTAAAAGGAATTAAGAGTAAAACATTTTGTGGAAAGTGACGTGTTTTTAGTGACAAGACATTGATAACCGACAATCCGCGTTAATAATCGTTCAATCAGTAAAAAGGCCGACAAAGACATTTGGCCTTGATAGTGAAAGTTAAAAACCCACGGACAAACAGCTTACGTTTAACAACCAGTTTACAAAGCAGTGAGATGCAGCGCAGGTGCGTGCAAACAAAGAATTGCGAAAAAGAAGCCAAAGCTGTTTATCTGTGTAACTCATTGAAAAGAATTGTAAGTACATTTACGTGAGAATTTATTATTTTCGTATTCGCCTTATGTTGGTAAATCTGTAGTATTTATTTGTTTAATTTTTAATGGCATTTACCAGGATAGCAAACTAACAGAGGGATTACATCTGAAAACTATCATGTCAGTTTTCTTCAGTTTAAGGCTTTTCCTTTCATCGTGTCTTCGAGATTTTACGCAATCCAAAAATGCCATCATGTTGTGCTGCATGAGAGTTTCATATTAAAGTGTTTAAGGTTTTTTTTTTCACGAATTTTAGAATTTCCATGAACAAGAACGTGGGGGCCGAGGGTTGCTAAGCTCAGAGTTAATCGGAAAACAACAACAAAAACAAACAAACCAACAAAAACGATTTCAAGGTTATTAAAAGTAATAGATGAACTAGTCAAAACACACCATCACCAATCGAAATGTTCTCGCGCTGTAGCCATCTAACTGGATGCATATGTGTATCTAAATATATTTTTTCCCCTTTTATTTCTCCTTTTTTTTAAAATCACATTTTTCATAAACTGATTCACTTTTAGGCCTTGATCAAACGAATTCAACCGACCATTCAACATTGCTGAATACGACTTTAAAGTTGACTTCCAGTCTGCGCAGGCTCAGCCCCGAATTGTTTGTGAGCCTCACACGATGGAATGTAAGGGAAAAACATAGATAATTTATGAAAAAGAGTGCATTTTGGAGCTGTACGAAAATTTTTCCACATGAGAAAAATAAAGTAGACTTAAATACCTCGTTATTTTCGGAAGAATCTTCCTGCAACACACACCGCACAAGCTTGCGGTTCCTCATGCTCGATGGCAACTGCTGGGCACTACGACGGCGGGCAGGCATTTCTTCCTGTTTCCCGTAAACAAAACCTAGTACATGTACACACCGAGATGTTATCTTGTCCTGGCCGCGCGGCCACCTCAATTGTCTCTTTCTTCAATTTCATCGAGAGTAAAGCTCACATCCATAATGGCGGGAGAGCAAAATTGTAATTTCACTTTATGTAAGATGTCACGAATTGGTACATTTCACTGATAAAGTCGTACATGATGTAAGTAGTTTTTCAAAACAAAAACCAAAACAAACCGTTGAGCCTGCGCAGTACGGACTGGAAATCAACTTTAATGGCCAAACAAATTGAATGTTGAGGTTCACACCTTGAGCAAAAGAAAAGTTGAATCACTGACGTCATCCAATTTGACGGCCAAACGCGTTCAACATGTTGAATAGACATTGTTGAATATGGTGTTCAATGGAAAAGTTGAATCTGTTCGGGTACAGGCTTAAGCCTGGTTCCTTCCTAATTATGAAATGAACTCAAAAATAAGAGAAAGGCTTTTCATAACGCGACAAGCCGAAGCACAAAGTCGAACAAAGCGACGTACGCACACACAGTGCTGCTGAGTTCTCATGTATACATTATGCTTGTTTTACGTCGGTTTCTACCTTTAAACTGAGCCCAATAAGCACCCCTGAAATAACTACAATCACCATAAAAAAGGAGAATTTTCTTTTTTTCGTGTGCTAGCGCTCGCTCTCATCGCATAACTGGGGACATTAATGAACTGAGAAGGTTTTACGCCCTTCGCTGCCGTGCATTTGGCACTTGTAAGTACACACAGCATATGTCCGATAAATGTGAACTTACTCTTCGTGTACTTGGTACAAGTGCAGTTCAAGTGTGTTTACTGTTTTCGAGACCTACTTTATGATAACTGAATGAACATCAAACAAAGACTACAAAAAGGAGACTACAAAGAGTGCAGATTAATAATGAAGACATTGAGCAAGCTGTGTTAAGCCACCATAAAAAAAGTACAACAATAAGGACTTTTACTGATATTAGCTCGTCTTTGTTTCAGGTGTTACACGGCAAGACGAATTCATAAACGAAAGAGATCAACTGATAATTAATACATCAGGGCTTGATATCGAAGCAGTTTGCTTTTCTTCGGTGAATATATCATCGTTCAGTGCATTTGCGCTGTCTGCGTACTGTGGCAAGCCGGCCAAAGGTGTAGAATTTAGAAGACTGCATTAAATGTAATGGTAACTGACAGTCAACTACTTTGGTGGAAGTAAAGCAGCGTTAAATTCTGTTTGGTGCTGTAGTCGGATAGAATATTAAGACAGCAGCACACTTGACCGTGGATAAAACTAGAAAAATAACAACCAACCAAGCATCACCATACCAAAAGCAACAGATCCAAAAGGTTACTGAGAAGTGATGGAGAAAAACTCGAAATGGTGGATCGAGCTTGCAATTATAATCGTAGTTTTCGTGATTGGGCTCATAGGGAACGTATTTGTTCTCATCATAGTGCATGAGAAAGGAGCGAGGAAGACAATTCACGGAATATTTGTGACAAGCCTCGCCATTGCAGATTTGGTTTTGGTCTGTTTCGATTCGCCTGTTTCCGTCCTAAAGAAGTTTGACATAACTTCTGATGCGTTCAACTGCAGATTCCATCTAAAAGCTGTTACAACAGGTTACAATGCAGGCCTTTTTACCATCACATCCATGGCGATACATCGATGCCATATTGTTACTAATCCATGGAGGCCAAAGCTAAAGCGTAAAGGTGCAATGATATGGGTGTCACTCATATGGCTGGCAGCTTTTATTTTGGTTATTCCACTTATTGTGGTTAATAAACCAACTGGTGATGGTTGCGAGGAAGTGTGGCCCTCGCTGGGTCACCGCCAAGCATACACTACCTCGCTAATGACTGTTCAGTACATTTTACCGTTCATCATAACGGCGATTTCCTACATAAGAATATGGGTGTTCTTACGCAGGCGGCCTGTGATGCCACGAAGCAGCGGATTAACGAGCTCAACCCAAGCACCTGAAGAAAACAACAGAGAGAGTACTGTTATGCTCAAAACTGTAGCGGTTATTGTTTTGTTGTTTTTAGTTCTTTTACTACCCACTCAGGTTGCTTGGATGTTGTACGATTTCAGAAATGTTTCCTACGATGAACTCTGGTTTGCATCAGAAATGCTTACAAGGCTACACAGTTGTTTAAACCCAGTTGTATATGGTGTTATAAACAAACAATATCGCCGTAGCTACATCAAATTCTTATCGCGCATGTTCTGTTGCCATCGCTCCTCAAGCATTGAGCCGGCACCACCGCAAGCTTCTCTGGGCAATCACGTGACCAATGTAGACACCAGCGTCTTTGAGATGCCAGAGACGATCCAAAATATTCACTGAAAATATCGCAGCAGCGAAAAGTCTTTGTCAAACTACTAAAGAAAAAGTAGGTGTTCGGGTAACTGTTTCTAACTTTTGAGGCTGTGGATCCTAAAATCCTGCTGTGTGACCATTCAAATGAAAGCTATCAAGCTGTACTTCTCCGTAACGTGATTTATCAAATCGTGCAAGCAGGGTCGGATCCAGGACTTTCTGAAACAGAGGGTTGTAACGTAAGTACTAAGGGGGTGGTAAACTTCCCTGGGCCTAAGAGGGGGAGGGGTCTGGACTCTGGCGATATATTTCCCAGTTAGTTTAGGAATGATCAATAAGGGAAAGAGAAATTTGACAAGAAAAATGATCAAAGGGATGGGGGGGGGGGGGGGGGGGAACAACCCTCTCAACCCCATCCCTGGATCTGCCTCTGACAAGGAAGTTTTAACTTTTGAGTCCGTGGATGAAATCCTAAAGTGCGACCATTCAAATGAAAGTTATTAAGGAGTACTTCCTTATGGTGCTGTTTGCTGTACAAGGTGGTTCTAAGGTCACCTAAATCAAATCTTGAAGGTAGACCATTCAAATGAAGGCTGACGAGCAGTATTTGTTGCCGTTGTTGTTTTTTCAGTATTGATTTTTCCCTTCAATTTTGATTTTGGTGGCTCTTGAAAACCAAAAGGGCGTGAAAGTACTGGGCCCAGTTGCATAAAGCAACTTAAGATTAAGTGGGAATTTCTGCAACCATTCCCTGTGCTCTAGAGGATTTTCCTGCACGCTAAGGCAGAGTAAAAAGTATAGTAAACATCATGACGGTGCAAAAAATCCTCCGGGAAACAGGGAACAGTTGCCGAAATTCCCACTTAATCTTCAGTTCTTTTTTATACAGCCGGGCCCAGCTGAAGTCTATTTAACCAAAAATTTACACTGCAGAATTGCATGTTTCTTAGAATCAGGAAAACCAAAACGTTTACTGGTAATTAAAACAATATATAGAGCAAAACTCTAGGTAGGTCATCTTTTAATTTAAGATTGAACGCCAAAAATAAGTACAGAAGATCTGATGGTCAGTGGGTCTCCAAGATTGCCTAATTTTAATGTAGTATATTGGGTTGAAGGCGGTTTTCACCATCTTTTCTTGTATTTTCATTCAAAGTAAAACATCCTGTGAAGCCATTTCTTTGCAGAAATACCTTATTTTATTATAAAGACAATAGTGTTTTAGCGGAAAATAGACCACTCGTAAAGTTCATACGAAACTACGTCCGGGACTCGAGTGACATATTTTCCATATCCTTACTAGTGAGGATATCGATGACGTCATTTCCCTCTTTTACTCTGTTGTTTGTGCAAAAATGCTCTTGTCTATATAATAAAAAGAAAATTACACGGTGGCTTGACGATATGAATTTTAATTTCTCGCGGTAAAAAACAACATTTTACTCACTCGCTGTGCTCGTTCGTAAAATATCGTTTTTACCACTCGAAAATAAAATTCATATCTTCGCGCTGCCGTGTAATATCCTCTATATGTTATCTTGAAATAAGCGGAATTGTGCCAATATTTCAATATTTCAAGAAGAAGAAAGGTTATAACGCCGATAATCTACACTCGTCATGCTCTCGAACAAGTAGAGCGCGCGGGAAATCATGAGTGTGAGAATAGATTCACCTTCTTTTCTTTCTGACGAAAAAATCCTCCACATTAGGACCCAATGGGCTGAGTGATCCGAGTGATCATTTTTCTTGTTTTTTAAATGTATAGTTAACGAGAAACGTCAGTTATGTTGAGATATATATATTAACTGAACCTATCAGACCTAGGTAAAGGGGTGGGAATGGGTGTTATCCACTCTGAGCTACGCAAATGCGGCATTTTTCCTCCCTGTTTGATCTGACTTTCAACTTATAAGACTTCGAGTGAAAGAGGTGAGCCGAGGTGGAAGTGACATTTTTTTCACTTTGAGTTGTACAAAATCCCCAATTTTTACCCATAATTGATTAGCTTTCTCAAGAAGCAAATCTAGCCATGACATTGACTACTGATACCTGTTTAAATGTGTTTTTAGCATATTTTAATTGAGGAAAATTAAGTAACTGAAACGTAACTTTAAGAAAGAAACTTGTGTTGCAAACCAGTGAGTCGCATGACTTATGTTCCAACCTCGTTTAGAGTGTCTCTCTTCTTCCAAGGGAAGAGGAGAGACCCTGGGAACGAGGTTTCGTATGTTCAAGTTTGCACCCTGGGAACAGACACTAAGCTTCTGTGGATCATAAGGTACGGAAACTCTTCTTTAGGTATGCGGACAGAGAGATGGATCATTCAGTTATTCCTTCTGAGAATCTTCTCTCGAAAACGTATCGGAAAAGATCACCTTGTGGTGGTCTTTTTCTGTCGTTTTCTCTCGGTTTCTTATGGAGGGACTGTGGGCTGTTAAGCATGGAAGAGCTTTACACTTGCATTTTTCCTGAAAGAGCTCAAACTAGAAAAAAAGCCATAATGGAACCATGTTTGACTCAGTGGTGCTTTTTGACTCACAGGGGTTTCTGGGAATTTTTGGGCTGGAAGCCTTCCAGAGCACGAACTTGCCCTCAACTTATCTCAGACCAGTTTCTCTTTATTAGTCTTAAACTGTTAACAACGTTGTCACAGTTAGAGGAAAGTGGAACCCCGTGTGAAAATAAATTTATATGTACTGAAAAAGCACACATGTTCTTTTCCAACAACCTACTTTTATTCAGTATTAGTAAGAGTGTTACAATTACAAAGCACACAATTTTAATATCCCAGTAATCTGCGGAACTACATTTTAAGAAAGCACGTTATGAGCATTTAAGAGTTTTTCCAGGAATGGTTGTTCTGGTGCGAGGCCTAGGCCTGGGCTTTTGGAACTTCTTCTATGAAGATCCGGGACACTGAAATGTATCCTGTGTAGGCGTCACCTGGTTTTTCACGGTGACAATTTCCGACCCAGAATCCCACGCGCACCTTTCCCTTACGGATGTTGTTACAGTGTCCCTCAATATGGCGGACGCGGTGAAGATCCTGATTGTTGCCTTGCCACATGTACACAATACCGTCGATAGGCAGGGGAGCGGAACATTCAGCACCGTTGAAGGTGAAGTACCAGCGTTTGCAACAGTCCGTACACCTGTAGATCCTTAGGGCACCAGTCCAAGCCACATGAAGAGCTGTGTCAGAGAAGTTCTTGGTGAACACACAGTCCTGCACAACAATTAAAACGAAAAGGAAGAAATTAAGGATTATAGTTCACATAAAATAATGTGTGTAATTTCAAGTGAAGATAGAGGAAATAAAAGCCCTATAACAATTTAGTTATACTTTTGCGTCTGGAGGCCCTTTTTACTGAATTGGTTTTTACCCTAACTAATGATCGTAAAGCCTAACAATTATTTCAATATTCCTATAAGAATACTCGTATGTGTTTTAAAGCAGTTTTAAGAACAGTAAGTGGATCGAACAGGCAGTGGGTCCCCTAATATACCAGATAGGGATTGAATACAATACCGATCTCCATCAATTTTGTACCATTCACCTTGATCAGACCGTTGTCTTTGCCATCATTCAAGTTTTTCCAGGCCCACTCTTTCCAGTTCTTAAAAGGCATCAGACCTGGAGTCCCAGGGAGTCCACTTGCCCCACTCTCTCCACGCTGTCCTTTTTGACCGGGGGAACCCTGGATACCAGGTTCTCCCTTAGCACCATCCTTCCATTTACACCAACAGGGCCCATAACACCAGGAGGTCCATGGGGTCCAGTCTTCCCTGGGCTTCCTTGATCACCTTTGGCTCCGTCACGACCATCACGTCCGTCACGGCCTGGTGCTCCAGGAGAACCAGGCTTGCCATGCATGCCGGGAATACCGTAGTAACAGAAGGGACGGGTTTGCTATTTTGGGAAGAGAAGACAACATCAATATTTGTTTTAGTATTATATGTTAAGCAGTTCCTCAGCACCGTCCGTGAAATAAAGTTAAATTAATTTCAAATGCTCACCAGTAACAAAACAAAAACCTGATCAATAACAACTGACAAAATCTAGTGAGGATCACCTATAACGAAAAATCGCATTTTTCTTACTCCAACAAATACACTTTTCACTTATCATAAATTTAATTCATTCCTTGTTAGCTTCGCCCATAGCTAGGTCCAAACCCCAAAGATAGAAAGCAAGAGTTGGTTTTCGAATGTGAGAGCTGGATTGTTTTTGGTTTATCGCTGAGTTGCTGCCCGTTTTTACAGTACAGTTTACGTCGAAGTATAGTCAATGTTTGTAAAATTAATGCCATTTTTGATATGAAATGTTCAGAGATTTGCATTTTTAGTAATATAAGGTAGTTACAGACTCACCACATTATAGGATGGTTGTTTGGTTTTGTTGTCTGCTCCGACAAAATAAACCAAAAATAACATCGCAAATACAGAAAACAACGCCACAGATCCTTTACACGGAATATTCGCCATTTCTTCTTTGATATCTGCTGGGGACAGGAATAGGAAAAATCAGAGATTACTGAAAATTAAACAAGTTCTGCAGGGCACTAATAAAGGTACGAGGAATCTGGACCTCGTAAACTTAAGTAACAGTTTCACTCCATTTTCTCTTTACTTTGTGTCTCGTAATTAAACGAATCTTTTTCAAACGCTTAAAAGCTTTTACTTGTTTTTCTTTCCAATTGCATGCTAGCCAACAGATCATTTTTGCCGGTTTTGGACGTTGTTACTTTTGTATTTTATCCAGCGATAAGCACACACTGGAAATTGTCACAAATATTTCAAAATCGTAGTGCACTTTTTTTTTCACTTCCTCATTAATTCTCACTTCTTAGCGTTCACCACTTTTCTCAAGGAAAACGAACTTGAGTTCAAAGAGCGCCAAGCCGTGGTTTTGCAGCTAAACCTTGGCCTTAAAATTGAGTTGCTCAACAATAAAAAGTACATGAGCGCGTTTTTCACTGTGTTTCACTGTGATTCGGGAAGTGCTGTCTTCGTCTTATTCGTGCGCTCTGAAGAAGAAAAAACACACTGAAGTATTTTAGCAACCAGAAAATTTCCCTAAAAATCCTTCTCAAGGTTGCATGTATAAAGATGCTTTTTGAACGAATGGTTGTACAGTGAAAACTATCATCGATCTTATCTTTGCAGCCGGATCAGCGTATTATGTACATTACCTAGATTTATCTACAAGAAGCACGTACAGTATCTCTCTCGGCTAAAACGGCGTTTACTGAATTAAAGTAAAGTGCCGACGAAAACCTAACAAGGAAATTGATTCGGAGAGAGGAAAACCGAGAAAATAGCTGTACCTGAAAGCGTGGTGAAACTGAGGTCGCCTTTCCGTTCCAGCTAGTTCTTGATCAACAAATTGTCGCTGTTGAGGAACGATAACCAACCGGCTGCAGTTCGTTTGTGTTGGATTTTTTCAGTGCTCTTGTTGACTCTTGTACATGTTCATGCGAGTCTTTGTTTACAATGAGTCAGAGGCATGGGTTGGGGAAATTTTTTAATAGTACCTAGTCACTGATTAAACAATGAGAATGTTGTTGTGCTTTATCAGCTTTTTAAGGGTCCGATTCATGGCGATTTTTAGCCCGCTAAGCTGGTTGGGGGATGAGATTTTTTTGTTACAATTTATATACATACAGAGACAGATTTTCAGCATGCAAGGCAATTAAATTTGCAGGGAAGCTGAATTACATTGAGAACTTGGTTGTGCTTTATTATTTTTGTAGAACGATTACATGGTACTTTTCAGCTTAGGCTATTTATATACAAAGACGGATTTTCAGCAAAGGCACAATTAAAATTGCGAGGAAAAACTATAGTTTATCAATACTTCAGGGCATGATTATCATGAATGGCGGTTTTCAGCCCGGACTGAAATTGCAGACTGGTTGGCGGGCAAGGATTTCGTTTACAATTAATATACACAAATGCCTGAGTTTCAGCCCGGGCGCAATTAAAATTGAGAGGGAAAGCTTCACTGAATATGCATGGTGCCTATGATTAAAATTCCACACTGAGCGCTTCATCGATTTGTTTCACGGCGGTCCCGAGTTATAAATCCTGAGGGTGCGCTTGTAAATAGCCAAATTGTTTGCCTCCCGCCAGCTGGGATTCTAAAACATGTTTTGTTTCATTTGCAATATTTGTTTCAGTTAAACTTTGAGTGGCAAGCCTGTGAAATAGCTGGTCTGTCGTAAGGCAGTACCGAGGATAGCTAAGCGCGCTGACTACTATAATCATCAATTTACATTTTACATTTTCACATAACCTGCCATAATTCCAGATTAGTGCTACGGATCCATAGCTGATCGATGGTAATTTCGTTTTAAAAACTGAAGATCTGTTTCCCTATATTGGCTTCTTTCAAGACTGATACAAAAGACATTTTTTAGTTTGCATGTAAATGTTAGTTCTACTAGACAAAAATATAACTCGATAAATCGATACCAAAAAAAAAAATATTCTGTTCCTGCTTTCTTAATTTTTTTCTGTATATTATATTTTTTACCCCCACCACCGACCCATCTTAAGCAATTATTAATTTTGAGATCTAGAGATCCTATTTTGCCGTGAGCGAGCTAGTATGTCAACACGAAAGTATTTGTCATGTTTGTAGAAAGCAACGATGGATAAGAAACAAAGAACTGCATTACATTATAAAGCTCTCTTTTTTTTTTTTTTTTTTTGTTTTGTTTTTGAAGAAGAAGAAGAAGAAGACGTAACTTAACATTTAAATTTAAAAATGCAAGGGGGACAAATTCCGGAGGGACAAATATAGACTATTGAAAATAATTGGAATTAATTCAGTCCTCTTGTTATGAAAGTCTGAGCTGATGTTTCGCCAAAGAAATCTCTAGTTTTCACTGCAATAATATCCGAATATCTCAGCTGATTTAGCCCTTGCGAACAGATAGTGCCCTTGCATCACACAAAATTGTTGAATATAACTTTATTGATGGCAATCAACATGATCCCCAAACGTGTTCAACATGCATGTTGAATTCAACAGTGTTGAACGGTGTCGATTGGAAATAATGAGTCCGTTTGGGGAGAGTCTAAGCTTTACATTTAAGTGGCAAATTTACTTTATCAGTTTTGTTTAATTTGGGTGCTAAACGAGATGTTACTTATTGTAAAAGGAGAGTAACACATGTCTATTTAAAAGGCAATACCACTATAAACTCTTTTACAGTAGTTTGCTCTTAACTTTTCTTCGAGTCTGTAACTCCGTTAAATACGTACTTTAATAGTCGCAAACTTAATTGTCGGTTCGTGACTCCGGTCACTCTTGAGTATTATTTCATACCCCAAATTTAACAAAAATTACAAACACCGCCGGTTAGAATGTTATCGGAAATTTTGGCAAGTCAGTATCACTTATTTTAGATGACAGTAATTGACGCTGAATTCAGTTCTACCCTTCTGTTGAATTCGTCAAATAAAACTGTGTTCTCGCTCTGCTGCGCGCGAACTAGACTACAGAAAAAAGGGAGAAGACCGATTCTTTTTATCCGTTTAATTAATTATGCGATTAAGACCGAAGCATTTCAGCAGGGCTGAATTACTGTGTTATATATCAAGCAAGGTTATTCCAATCTAGATGTCGAGGATCGGTCCAAGCTGTGTCTTTGTGAAGGAACTGGAAATAGCTAAATTCTTGGGGTGCCTTATAAAAGCCAACGGTAAATTTTCTAAATTACGGCAATGGTTAAGTTTCAGTATAATAGCTTATAATGCTTCTCCTGCCGTCATACTAGCATTTTATCGATATGACGCTCTTAGTAACTGAAAATGTATGGCGATTGTAATGTACGGTTCCAAATATTAACTGAAAAACCAGTGTCCATTCTCAGATTTGACACAATACGTACCAGTTATTACTGTGTATTTCCATGAAAGCGAGACAGCTTTCCAAGATCCCCCTGACAATGTGAAATTTCATGCCGAAGGCTCTGTGAAAATTCAAGGTCGGCCTCTGAAACATCTGATCATCTTATTCCCCCATTTGTTGAATTCACTCAACATTTCCACATACGTGCGTTAAGAATGACGTTTAAAACATAGCGAAAAACAGCCATTTGTTGTGACCGATTACTGAGTATTTTTGATAATTTATTCATATCGATTTCCGGTAATAAATTCGCGTCCTAAAAGATATAGATATGTCAAATGATAACAGATGACGCCTTATAATGCGCTATGATGGCCAAGGATGTGCCGTGATGGTTTTTCATGTTTGATGCAGTGTCAGGGTGATTCAGTTTGATGTTGTGCTGCGATATATTAGTGATTTATGATGTCTTATGAGGCGCTATTATGTGCAGTGAAGATGCGTGTATATTTATAAGGTGAATGTCAAGTGATGTCGATTGGTGTCCAATTATGCTACACAGTATTGAATTTTATATATCGGTCATAACTCATTGCGTCGAATGATCCCCTTTTATAGAGAATAAAAGACTAATGTCTTAACCTGGCATTCCCTAAATCGCCTGCGTAAACCAGCCGTAATGTTTGCTGCGATGTCACGGCGATTTGATCACGATTATCAAATGTTGAAAGAAGCAAAGCGCATACGATGTGAGTATACCCTTAGCAGAATTCCTTTGGGGCTCCGTAAGGTAGCTTTTGACAAGCCTGTAAATGGGCTCCTTAGTGGGGGATAGAGTGCAACAAAAATCAGCAACGGAGCGAGACCTGGGGAGAGAGCGGATGTGTTCTGCTCCAGTCGCAAAAACATTGCGATTAAATTTCAGTCTATAAAATCGCAACGGAAATCGCGATGGAAATGGGCGAAGTGAAATTTCACTTGAATCGAAAGGTTTGTTCAAATCCTTTAAAAGAGAAATACCTCAGGAGCTAGTCCAAAATTTTCGGCCAGAATTACCGAAATATGACCTTACAATTTACTTCCAAGCAGAATTTTGGGATAATTTGGCTAAATGCTAAGCACCCCAGGTCATGTACAAAGGCTTTATGTGCCACACAACTGAGGGGAAGTATTAAAACCGGTAAGACCACAGCGACAAGACGTTGAAAGTTGCCGGCTCTTAAGTAGAGCTGACGTCAGACCTGGATCAGTCAAACACTCGAAATAAAAAATATATATACGGTAAGACTGATCATTATGGCAGTTAAGAGGCAGAAATCGAAAACTGTAAATTTGGGTACATAAAGTAAAAATATATAAAACAAATGTGATGAGCAATACTAATGACACTTCTTGTTCAGTTTAGTACCAACCTATCATTTTCATTTATTTTAAATTTTTAAACTTTTATGTTGACGGTCCTGTAAGTATTTATTCATTTAACCCCCGTAGCCCATGAAAAAGGTTTGTTTTGCAAACCGAAATATCGGGCAATTTTTTGTTACATATATTTATTACTTTATATATCCAAATTATCTGTTTTCGTCTTCTGCGTCTTCCTTTAACTGCCGTAAGGATCAGTCTCACCGTATGTTTTAATACAAATTAAGTAGTTAGGTGACAAAAACCTGATATATATCTAACCCTAAACCAAGAGATGTGCTACTAATACATGTAAATATAAAACGATGACATTAAAAGCTACGAACTGCTCTAATCAACATATAAATATAAGTAACAACACTTAGTGTTCACAGGGATCTAAAAGCTCTCAATAAATAGAACGATCAAGAAAATAAATAATAAAATTACGCGTAGTTTCATATGGAGTTTTTTTCTATAAATAAGCTTGCAGTAAACTGTAAAAGGCATCCCTCGTAAAACGTTGCAAAAAGAAATACTGAACTTGAATCTGGTTTAGACTTGGCTGGCCACTCTTCTTTTGTGTGGGTGTGTCCTTGATGTTGAACGTTAAGCTGTCAGGCTGGAATGGAAGAATAATATCATCAAATGCTGAACCAGGGCAAAATGTAAATCTGGCCATTGAGTAACAAAGGAATGAACCAGTCAGAAATTAATATTCTGACGGCACCATAGAGAGGCTTGGGTATTGTCATGGGACGTCGGTCGGTGGTTTTTCATATCTGGCATGGTACAGCAGCAAAGTTGGGTTTGGTTCACATCCTATGGGTCCGGTTAGCCTTGAAACATTACCAAATATAATGTTTAGTTTGGTTTGCAATATAGTTGTATCACGACTCACTGTTATGATATGACTGACTGACTCACCCTAAATAAACTATTTCACACCGACCAGAACCTCCCGATGACCTACTTCTTTTGGCGTCTTTTATGTTATAAAAAGTTGGTCTAGGTATACGGAAGGGATATCATGTCGTTAAAACTAGTATATTAAAGGGAAGACGTTTGAACCTCGGAGCGGAGCCTTCCTATACAAATCTTTGTTGTGTACCCCCACCCCGCCCCTGCCAGGGATAGTGAATGCATGGCGGTGGTGTAGAGGGATCACAAGATCTTCCGATCATCTCTTTTCTCCCTTCTCAACTCCAATGGAAGAAGAAAGCAGGACGGTCTGAAACATTCTGAAAAAACAGACGACTGTAGGTCCCCACTATCTCGTACCCTGGCTATCCTGAATCCCCTGCTTTCCCCCCTTGGTTAATTACCCCACTTATTTACTGTTCGCTATCTAAAACTCCCTTTTTCTTAGACAATTTTTGGTATCCCTTGCGCGTTCAAGTTAGCGGAAGTCACCTGTATTAACTTAAACTGCAAGCTCGACATCCCCCAGCAGAATGCTTCGATTGGGAGGCAATGAATAATTCGCCTTTTGCAACAAACTGCCACGTGACTATCATGGAAGTCTGAAAATTGTTCTTTTTATGTCAATTCGTAGTCAGTGGTAACATACTGAAGAAACGATGTACAACCTGCTGGTTGCCAAGTGCAGCTGTGAGTGCGATCTCTTAAAAATTGAATAAGAATGTTTGTTTGCCACCCAGTCAGTTTCACTCATGGGAATCACGACGATATTTATTTGTTCTTGGTGACATAAGACACTCACGTGACAGTTTGCTGCAAAAGCCCTGTTACCTTGAGTATACTTAGAGAGCACATAACGTTCTTGATGACTAACAGGACACCGTCAGTATTGTCAAAGTCGCTGCATTAATTTGAAACACTGAACAACGTTACCAACTGGCATGCAAGGTAAAGAATGGCAATAAAAATGAAAACTTCAATTTGTTGCCAAACAAAATTACTAGTAAGCCCATAGTTAGTCGAGGGATTGGTTATGAAACTGGACAAAGTTCAAGGCGATAAAAAGGAGGTATAATTTATGTTGAACATACTACGACTGGCACAATCTTTTGTTTTTTCGATCACACTGTATGGCAGAATAATTTAGGGAAACATTTCTACTGGGCTGTTTTTCGGACAAAGTCCAAAAGCTATTGTTGTTGTGCACGGTCAGGGGCGAAAAACGGTCAACAAAAACCTCGAACAAAGAAATTCATCACGATTCATAACCATTCCGCATTATTAACTATGGTCAGCCCAAAGACCCTGTTGCTCGAAAGCCAGCTAACACCCTCACCAAAAATTCGATAAAGTATACCCCACACCCTCCCCTCGCACAAAAGAAGTTTAAAGGACCATGTCATGGGGATTTTGCTGGCGTTTTATCAAAACGTAAATATTTTACGTTGGTTTCTACCTATAAAATAAGCCTAATAAGCACCCCTAAAATAATTACAATCACAAGAAACAGAAAAATTTTCTGTTTTTGTGTGCCTGTGCAAGTGCTTATAGTATAACTGAGAACATTAATGAACTGAGAAGTTTTTACGCCCTTCACTGCCGTGCATTTGGCACTTGTAAGTACACACAGCGTATGTCCGATAATTGTAAACTTGTACTCTTCGCGTACTTGGTTCAAGTGCAGTTTAAGTGTGATCTACTTTATGAGAACTAAATGAACAAAGAACAAAGACTACAAAGAGGCGCTAATTAATAATGAAGAGCTGCTAATTAATAATGCAAAGCTGTGTTAGCCATCATAAAAGTACAACGATAAGGACATACACTAATATTAACTCGTCTTTGTTTTAGGTGTTACACGGCAAGACGAATTCATAAACGAAAGGATAAACTGATAATTAATTACAATACGCTGGGGCTTAATATCGCAGCGGCTTACTGTTCACTCCATTTGCGTTGTTTCGTACTGTGGCATACCGGAGATCTAGAATTTAGAATACTGCGGTAAATTTTATGGTAATTCATAATCAACCACCGTGGTGGGAGTGAAAAAGGGTTACTTCGGTTGAGTCGGAAAGGATATTAAAATAGCACCACACTTGACGGTGGATACAGCACAAAAAAATATCAACCAAACGTTACAATACTACAGGAAACAAATCTTAAAATGTGCTGAGAGGTGACGGAGAAAAACTCAAATTGGTGGATCGAGCTTGCAATTATAATCATAGTATTCGTGATTGGTCTCATAGGGAACATATTTGTTCTGATCATAGTGCATGAGAAGGGATCAAGGAAGACACTTCACGGAATATTTGTGATAAGCCTCGCCAATGCAGATTTGATTTTTGTCTGTTTCGAATCACCTGTTTGTATCCTAAGAAAGTTTGACATAACCTCTGATGCGTTCATTTGCAGGTTTAATCTAACAGCTGTTACAACAGGTTACAATGCAGGGCTTTTTACCATCACATCCATGGCAATATATCGATGCCATATTGTTACGAATCCATGCAGTGTCCATGGAGAACAAAGCCAAAATGTAAAGGTGCAATAACATGGGTGTCGCTCATATGGCTGGCAGCTTTTATTTTGGTGATTCCACTTATTGTGGTTAATAAACCAACGGGTAATGGTTGCGAGGAAGTGTGGCCCTCGCTGGGTCACCGCCAAGCATACACTGCCTCGCTAATGACTGTTCAGTACATTCTACCGCTTTTTGTAACAGCCAGTTGGTACATAAGAATATGGCTGTTTTTACGCAGGCGACCTGTGATGCCACGAAGCAGTGGATTAGCGAGCTCAACCCAAGCACCTGAAGAGGAAAACAGCAGAGAGAGTACTGTTATACTAAAAACTGTAGCGGTTGTTGTTTTGTTGTTTTTAGTTCTTTGTTACCCACTCAAGTTGCTTGGATGTTGTACGATTTCAGAAATGTTTCCTACGATGAACTCTGGTTTGCATCAGAAATGCTTACAAGGCTACACAGTTGTTTAAACCCAGTTGTATGTGGTGTTATGAACAAACAATATCGACGTAGCTACATCAAATTCTTATCGCACATGTTCTGTTGCCATCGCTCCTCAACCATCGAGCCAGCACCACCGCACGCCTCTCTGGGTAATCACGTGACCAATGTAGGACATGTAGACACTAGTGTCTGTGAGATGCCAGAGACGATCCAAAATATTCACTGAAAAGGTATCGTAGCAGCGAAAAGCCTTGTTGCCAAACCTGATCATTGGCACTACGAGTGGATCAAGCTCAATTTTGGCTTTACTACTTCCAAAGAAAAAGTAGTTGAACAAACTGGTTCTAACTTTTGAGTCTGCGGATAAGTGTGGCCGCTCAAATGAAAGCTATCAAGCCGTATTTCCCCGTAGCACAGTTTATTACGCCGTACAAGCAGGGGATCCAGGTTTTTCTGAAAGATTCAGGTTTTTCTGAAAGGGGGGTTGTTAATTTGTAATAGGGGATGGCACACGTCCCTGGGACTGGGAGGGGGTCTAGATTTTGGTGGTATATCTTCCCAGTAAGTTTTGAAATGATAAATAAGGGAATAACAAATTGGACAAAAAAATGGTCGGGGGGAGGCCAGATGGCAGCGGATTGCAACCCCCTTAACCCCACCCCTGGATCCATCTCTGACAAGGTGATTGTAACTTTTGAGTTTGTGGATGAAATCCTAAAGTACGACTTTCAAGTGAGAGCTATAATAATATGTATAATATAATATATCTTATTAGATGTTTCGGTGTGAAGTATCGCCGTAAGTTTTTACGAGTTGTGCTGTATTTTGACGAACCCGCAGGGCGAGTCAAAAAACAAGCAACGAGTAAAAATATACGGCGATACTCCACACTGAAACATCTATAAATAAGACATTTATTATCCAACTTAACCTTTTCAACCTAATTCGATAACTTGAAAGAAAACTACAAGTGTGACAGGGTGAGCACCCGCACGGTACTGTACAATAACCAACAACCAACTGTACGATATCGTGGAATATTTGTACTCGTTTTGCGCGCTTTCTGTACAATAACTAATACAGTTGGATAATAAAACACATTTATGATCCAACTTAACCTTTTTTTATCCTTTTTCAGTAACTTGAAAGAAAACTACAAGTGTAACAGGATGAGCGCGTGCACGGTACTGTATAATAACCAACTTTAATGTACCCAAATTGTGAATTAGCCAATCAGAAGCCTTGTTTACTGCCATGATTTTCTACGCATCAAGTCACTGACCTGATATCCTACGATATCATGGACAGTTTCCAAAACTCGCACCTTTTTTGCAGACTTTAGATATGAAAATTACAACAGAAATACGACGAAACGTAAAACTATTACATTTGTTTAACGAGAAAGTAATTTGTTTAAAGTTAACAGAGAAAAAAATATACAATTTCGCGCCAAAATTGGACGAGCGAGCGCTCGCGTTTACGTTTACGGACAGCGCTGAAATTACTTTGTTTCAAAATGGACCCGGATTTTCCAAATTTCTCTCTTAATTTGGACTTCCAAGATACCGAAAATAAAACTCCATTTAAAAGAATTTTAAAAATGGCAGATGAGGAGTTAGAGAAGAGTATTGACGACCAGGAAAGTGTAAATACGTGTCGCTCTATACAAACTTTGCACAACGCCTGACTGATCACTGTAACTGAAAAAATTACCCCGGGTTTTAGGACGAATTTGGGTACGGTGAATACCTAATCCCACCTTTTTGGTACGCTTCGGCAGCATATCAGGCTTGTCTGGTCTCGCCATGGGTATTTGACTCGACTACGTCTCGCCAAAATACGAACCATGGCTCGACCAAACTCGCCTGATATGCCCCGGAATCGTACCAAAAAGGTACGATTGGGTATAAGTTCAATATCGTGAGATATTTGTACTCTTTTCGCGCACTTTCTGTGCAATAACTAATACAGTTTGGATAATAATTCCTTGCAGCGCTGTTCATTATACCGTACAAGGTGGTCCTAAGGTCTTCTAACTTTTGTGTTCACCAATGAATTTAAATCTAAAACTATGACCATTCAAATAAAGGCTGACGAGCGGAACTATCCTTTCTTGTTTTTCAGTATTATTCTTTTTTCAATTTTGAATTTGTTGGCTTTTGGGATTCGAAAGGGCGCAAAAGTGCTGAAGTGTAACAAAGATTTAATGTTAATAATTAGTGACCACAGAAGACCTGCCCCTGGTTGTTCAAAAGCTGATTAACGCCAACCCAGGTTAAAAGTTGAGCAAAGTGCAACTAAGCGAGACACGTAACTATGTTCATCAGTCAAGTATGCTCCTTGGGAGCAAACCCCACACTTTTATGGATCACAAAAATAAAAATAGCAGTAGCTATCGGGGTATCATTAGACTACGAGCAGTCTATCTTTCCGCTGAGGGATGATCGAGGAAAACGAATAACCAAGCGAGTGCAAAAATCGCCTGGCACTTCGCAAAAAGGATGTCGTTTACTTGAACTTGCTGCACATTCAGTTTAATATCTCCTTTCACTGGCGAGAGTCTAAAATTGGTTTATCGATTTCTTTTTGAAGGGCTGAGGGCTGTTAAGCATGATAGAATGTACAGGTAAAGAAATGCATTTTTCTTAAAACAGTGCCCATATAGGAGAAAGTAATAATAAACAAAAATGGAACCATGTTTGGCTCAGTGCTGAATTCAAGGCTATATGAGGCGATATGAGGCGGTTAATTTCCTCGACCCTTCAAATGATAGTTTAACTCAACTGAAATTTGTTTGAAACGTCGGGGTTGCTTCTTAACAATAAATCGTTGTTCTTTACTGGCTGTACTGCCTTGCAAGTAGCAAACTGGTTTTCATATCGACCTAGCCTTACTGGTGTTGGATGCGCTTTCTAGAGCTCGAACGTGCCCTAAATTTATCTCAGACCAATTATCTCTTTGTTAGACTTACACTGTGAACATCTTGAGCCAAAACCATAGGCGAGTGGAATCTTAAGTGAGAATAAGAAATGAAGAAGCACGCATCTTCTTTTCAAACATCCTGCTTTTATTCATTATTAGTAAGCGCGTTACAATTGCAAGGCACGCCATTTTAATATCCCAGTAATCTGTGGAACTATATTTTAAAAAAGCACCTTATGAGCATTAAAGAGTTTTTGCAGGAATGGTTGTTTTGGTGCGAGGCCTAAGCCTGGGCTTTAGGAACTTCTTCTATGAAAATCCGGGACACGGAAATGTATCCTGTGTAGGCGTCACCTGGGGTATTATGCGGACAATTGCCGACCCAGAATCCCACGCGCACCTTTCCCTTGTGGATGTTGTTACAGTGCCCCTCAATATGGCGGACGCGGTGAAGATCTTGAGTGTTGCCTTGCCACATGTACACAATACCGTCGATAGGCAGGGGAGCTGAACATTCAGCACCGTTGAAAGTGAAGTACCAGCGTTTGCAACAGCTCGTACACCTGTAGATCCTTAGGGCACCAGTCCAAGCCACATGAAGAGCTGTGTCAGAGAAGTTTTTGGTGAACACACAGTCCTGCACAACAATTAAAACGAAAAGGAAGAAATTAAGGATTATAGTTAACATAAAATAATGTGTGTAATTAGAAGCGAAGGAAGAGAAAATAGAAACCCCAAAACAATTTAGTTATACTGTAGTGTCTGGAAGCCCTTTTTAACGAAGTGGTTTTCAGTTAGATCGTAAAGCCTAAAAAGGATTTCAATTTTCGAATAACAATAGTCGGATGTGTTCTAAAGCAGTTTTTAGGAAGCAATAAGGCAGTGGGTCCCCCTAACATAACAATACATCTTCATCAATTTTGTACCACTCACCTTGATCAAACCGTTGTCTTTGCCATCATTCAAGTTTTTCCAGGCGCACTCTTTCCAGTTCCTAAAAGGCATCAGAACTGGAGTCCCAGGGAGTGCACTTGCCTCACTCTCTCCGCGCTCTCCTTTTTGGCCGGGGGGACCCCGGACCCCAGGGTCTCCTTTAGCACCATCCTTTCCATTTACACCACCAGGACCCATAACACCAGGAGGTCCCTGGGGTCCAGTCTTCCCAGGGCTTCCTTGATCACCTTTGGCTCCTTCACGCCCATCACGTCCGTCACGGCCTGGTACCCCAGGAGAACCAGGCTTGCCATGCATGCTGGGAATGCCACCGTAACAAAAGGGAGGAGGTCGCTATTTTGGGAAGAGAAAGACAAAATGAATGTTTTAGTGTTATATATCATTCGCAGTGCTTTATGTCTGTCCATTAAATAAAGTTCAATTAAATTGAAATGAAATCTTCACCAGTAACAAAAAATCTTTTAAGCTAACGCTGACAAAGCATTCTACAAAGTTTAGTCAAGTAACCCAAAACGAAAAAAATCGTTTTTTCATACTCCAACCAACACACTTTTTCACTAAGCATAAATTTGATTCATTCCTCGTTACCTTCGCCCAGGAGTGTTTGAAAAAATTCCCAAACTCCAAAAACAGAAAGCAAAATTTTGCTTGCCGAATATGACAGTTGGATCGTTTTTGGTCTATCGCTGAGTTGCTGCCCGTTTTTACAGTACAGTTTACGCCGAGTGATAGTGAATGTTTGTCAAATTAATGCCATTTTTAAAAGGGATATGTTCAGAGATTTACATTTTTAGTAATGTAAGGTAGCTATAGACTCACCATGCTATACGATGCCTGTTTGGTTTTGTTGTCCACTCCGGCAAAATAAACCAAAAATAACATCGCAAATACAGAAAACAACGCCTGAGATACTTTACGCGGAATATTTGCCATTTCTTCTTTAAACCCTGCCAGGGACAGAGAAGAAGAATCAGAGATAACTAAAAATTAGACAAGTTTTGTAGCGCAAGGGCGAAGGTACGAGGCAAACCAGACCTAACGGAAACCATTTCGCGCCATTTTCTCTTAGAGCTGGGTCTCTTTTTATGTTCAGTTATTAAATTAAGACACTGTCTTTTTATGTTTCGCAATTAAACGAGTGTTTTTTTAAAAACTCAAAGGCTTTCGAAAGTCAATTGGTTTGCTTTCCAAATGCATGCTAACCAACAATCGGTTTTTGAATATTAATATATTGTTATCTTTTTGGATTTTATTCAGCAATAACTGACACGCCGGATATTATCACAAATACTTGAAAATCGTAGTGTGTCCTAGCTTTTCACTTCCTTTGTTCATGGTCATCTCAAAGAAAACAGAATGCAAAGATCGCGAAACCTTCTTGTAGCCAAAACGAGGCCTTAAAGTTGAATTGCTTAACACAGTACATGCACGTTGTTTATTGCATTTCTGTATTTACGGCTCATTATGGCTAGCGAAGTCCCATCTACATCTCGTTCATGCGCTCTTAAGAAAGAAAACTCGCTACAGTACTTATATCCCTAAAAACCCTTCTTGATCGATTCTCGAGGTTGCATTCGAAGATGTTTTTAGAACGAATGATCTTACAGTGATCAGTTTTATATACATTACCCTACCGAGATTTACCTACAATCAACACTATCAATCTCTCTCAGCTAAAATGACGATCAAAATTTAACTGGTTACGAAAAACTAACAAAGAAAGCGATTCGGAGAGAGGAAAGCCGAGAAAATGGCTGTACCTGAAAGCGTGGTGAAACTGTGGTCGCTTTTCTGTTCCAGCTTGTTCTTGATGAACAAATTATCGTCGTTGAGGAACGATAGCCTATTTCAGTTCGTTGTGTTGGATTGTTTGAGTCTTCCTGTTTACTTTTGGTACATGTTCATGCGAGTCTTCGTTTGCTATGAGACAGAGGTCAGAAACGAGAAACTTTTCGCAAATAGTTGAAACGCCATTTTCTGCTTTTCTCAGATTGTTTCAGAGCTTTCTAAAGGCATATTTGTAATATACAGGTTGATCTGTTTAGTGTTTTTAGCTGAAACTTTAGGCCGCGGAAAATTTTAGGAAATGGAGTCCTATCCACCGAATCTCCTAGCTGCTAATAGCTGTCCGAAAATTCTAGCTGACGTTATTTTACACTCTAAACAACATATTTTTTCCCTCCGAAAACAATAGGAATTAATCAGTCCCCTCTAGGAAAGTCTGAGGTGATGTAAAATACCAAAGAAATCTCTAGTTTTCACTGCAATTAAACCCGAATATTTCCGGCGATTTAGGCCTTTACCGAACAGATATTCCCCCAAACAAATCCGTTTTGTGCCCCTGCATCATCCAAAATTGTTGAATACAACTTTATTGATTGCAATCAACAGGTTGCCCAAACGCGTTTAACTTGCCAAATTCAACAATTTTAAACGCTGTCGACTGGAAATGCGGAATCCGTTTGGCTGGAGTCTAAGCTTAGCATAAGTTGCAAATTTACTTTTAAATCGGTTTTGTTTTGCCGGAGTGCTAAAGTTCGTAATTTTGTCGAAATAAGACGGCACTTCCCTAATCAAACTGAAACGTAATGAAAGACGCGTGCATGTACTATGTTGAGCAACTCAATTTTAAGGCCGGAATTTGGCAACAAAACCACGGTTTAGCGCTCTTTGAACTTCGTTTTCCTCGAGAAAAGTGGGGAACGCTGAGAAGTGAGAATTAACGAATTCAGCAGAAAGGTAGAACTAAATTAAGTGTCAACTACTATCACCTAACGGTGAAATGATACTGATTTGCCAAAAATTCCGACAACATTTTAACCCGTGTTTCTAATTCCTTTTAAATTGGTATGAAATAATACCCAAGAATTACCCGGAATCACATTCTTCTCAGCATGCATAGAGGAACGACTAATTTTGGGATTAAATACGTAATGTCTTATTCGTGCGCTCTGAAGAAGATAAACACAACGAAGTATTTTAGCAACCAGAAAATTTCCCTAAAAACCCTTCTTAAGGTTGCATGTGTAACGATGCTTTTTGAACGAATGGTTTTATTATAATAGTGAAAACTATCATTGATCTTATTTTTGCAGCCGGATCAGAGTTTTATGTACATTATCTCTCTCAGCAAAAACGACGTTTACTGAATTAAAGTAAAGTGCCGACGAAAAACTAACAAGGAAATTGATTCGGAGAGAGGAAAGCCGAGAAAATAGCCCTACCTGAAAGCGTAGTGAAACTGAGGTCTCCTTTCCGTTCCAGCTAGTTCTTGATGAACAAATTGTCGCTGTTGAGGAACGATAACCAACCGCGGCTGCAGTTCGTTTGTGCTGGATTTTGTTTCAGTCCCCTTGTTGACTCTTCTACATGTTCATGCGAGTCTTTGTTTACCATGAGTCAGAGGCATGGGTTAGGAAAATTTTTTTAACAGTTCCTAGCATATGATCACTGATTAAACATTGAGAATGTTTTGTGCTTTATCAATTTTTTTAAGGGCCCGATTTTAGCCTCAGCTGGTTGGGGGATGAGATTTTTGTTACAATTTACAGACCGATTTTCAGCATGCAAGGGCGTAATTAAATTTGCCGGGAAAATTACATTGAGAATTGGTTGAGCTTTATTATTTTTTTAGGACGATGACATGGTGATTTTCAGCTGAGGCTATTTACGCACAAAGACGGATTTTCAGCCAGGGTACAATTAAAATTGCGACGAAAAATTACTTTATCAATACTTCAGGGCATGATTATCATGAGTGACGGTTTTCAGCCCAGGCTGAACTTTCAGTTTGGTTGGGGGCAAGGATTTCGTTTACAATTAATGCCGGACTCAAATGCCTAAGTTTCAGCCCGGGTGTAATTAAAATTGTGAGGGACAACTTCAGTGAACATGCATGGTGCCTATTAAAACTTCTTTTTTTCCCCCAAGATCATTTTCTGTTCGCTGCCATAAAAAAAATTCCTCAGCTTGATTTGTCGGCATTCGAAGGATTGCCGTTTGCTTGGAATTTTTCACGAACAACCTGCCATCTGATAATTCCAGATTAGTGCTACGGATTCCTGATCATATATTTGAACTGCGGAATGAAGAAATAAATGTAAAGAGGATCCTCGCAGTTATTAACGCAACTTATGCAGTTGCGAAAAGAAAGCCTGAAAAACTCAGGCTTGCCGGGATTCGAACCATGACCTCTGCGATACCGGTGCAGCGCTGGTCAATAAATTTTTGATGATTTAATGACCAGCTCCCAGTTGGCTTGATAGCTCAATTGGTTAGAGCGCTGCACCGGTATCGCAGAGGTCAGGGTTCGAATCCCGGCAAGCCTGATTTTTTCAGGCTTTCTTTTCGCAACTGCATAAGTTGCGTTAATAACTGCGAGGATCCTCTTTACATTTATTTCTTCATTCCGCAGTTCAAATATATGAATTTCATATATTCATAATTTCATCTTCATCTTTCCCGGGTATATTACGAACCAATTTAATAACCAGCTCCCAGTTGGCTTGATAGCTCAATTGGTTAGAGCGCTGCACCGGTATCGCAGAGGTCAGGGTTCGAATCCCGGCAAGCCTGAATTTTTCAGGCTTTCTTTTCGCAACTGCATAAGTTGCGTTAATAACTGCGAGGATCCTCTTTACATTTATTTTTTACGGATTCCTGATCGGTGGTAATTTCGTTTTAAAGACTGACCGTATATTGACCTCCTTCAAGACTGATACTGAAAGACAGTTTTTAGTTTGCAAATGTTAGTTCTACTAGACTAAAATATAAATCGATACAAAAAAAAACTGCTTCTTATTTTTCTTATTGCACATTATATTTTCTACCCCCCACCACCGACCTGTCTTAAGCAATTTTTTAATTTTGAGATCTAGAGATCCTATTTTTCCGTGAGCGAGCTAGTATGACAACACGAACGTATTTGACACGTTTGTGGAAGGCAACGATGGATAAAAAAAACCGTCATTGAATTATAAAAGCAGATACTGACGTTAGTTAGTTCGAGAACGGTGACTTTTATTTTAAGTTAAATTTAATAACCTTATCAACGTTTTTCCCATAGCTGTATGGTAGGTGTGTCAGAATACGTAATCTCTTGCGCAAAATCATCTACTATTTTATTTTTGGTTTCCGGCTGGTTTGCATTGATTATCATTATTTTATTATACCAGTTCGATTCTGTCATTTTTACGACACTGTCATTTACTTTATTTAAGTGAACATATTAAATGTTTTTGTTTCTTTCAGAAAGGTTTCTTTTCTTGAATAAATTCCATGTAAACGTGGACTTACTTCCGCAACTCGATTGATAACTCAGCAAAGCTCTGCTTTTTTGAAGAAGACAGAACTTAACATATAAATTTAAAAATGCAACTGGACAAATTGCGGAGGGACAAATATAGACTATTGAAAATAATTAGTATTAATCTGTCCTCTTGTTATGAAAGTCTGAGCTGATGTTTCGCCAAAGATATCTCTAGTTTTCACTGCAATAATATCCGAATATCTCAGATGATTTAGCCCTTTCGAGCAGATATTCCTCGAAACGAACCCTGGGTTGGGTGCCCTGCATCATCCAAAATTGTTGAATATTAATAACTTAATTGACGGCACTCAACATGGTCCCCAAACGTGTTCAACATGTTGAATTCAACGTAACAGTGTTGAACGGTGTCGAATGGAAATAATGAATCCGTTTGGCCAGAGGCTAAGCTTTCCTTTTATGTGGCGAATTAATACTTTATCGGTTTTGTTTTGGGTGCTAAATTAGATGTTACTGATTGTTGATTGTAAAAGGAGAGTAACACATGTCATGCATGTTTTAAAAAGTAATACCACTATAAACTCTTTCACAGTAGTTTGCTCTTAACTTCTCTTCGAGTCCGTAATTCCCTTAAATACGTACTTAGTCGTAGACTTTGTCGGCTTTCTATTCTGAATGTGACTCAGGTCATTCGTGAGTATTATTTCGCCGCCGGTTAGAATGTTATCGGAAATTTTTGCAAATCAGTATCACTTATTTTAGGTGACAGTAGTTGACGCTCAATTCAGTTCTATCCTTCTGCTGAATTCGTTAAATAAAACTGTGTTCTCGCTCTGCTGCGCGCGAACTAGACTACAGAAAGAGGAAGAAGACCGATTCATTTTGTTCAAAGCATTTCTGCAGGAGTTAATTACTGAGTTTTATATCAAGCAAGGTTAGTTAAATCTAGATGTCTAGGATCGCCGGGTTCAAGCTGTGTCTTTGTGAAGGGACTGGAAATAGCTAAATTCTTGGGTACCTCAAAGCCAACGGTAAAATTTCTGACGGCAATGGTTAAGTTTCAGTATACTGCTTCTACTGCCGTCACACTAGCATTTTATCGATACCCTCATCATTAGTAATTGAAGATGTATCACGATTGTGAGGTACAGTTACAAATATTAACTGAAAAACCAGTGTCCATTCCCAGATTTGACACAATACATACCTGTTCTAACTGTGCATTTCCATGAAAGGGAGACAGCTTTCCGAGATCCCCCTGACGATGTGAAATTTCATCCCGAAGGCGCTGTGAAAATTCAAGGCCGGCCTCTGGAACACTTCACGATCTTCAGTTCCTCCATAGTTAAATTCACTCAATATTTCCACATACGTGCGTTAAGAATGACGTTTAAAACATAGCGAAAAACAGCCATTTGTTTTGACCGATTACTGAAGATTTTTGATGATTTATTCATATCGATTTCGGGTAATAAATTCGTGTCCTAAAAGATATGTCAAAGGATAACACACGACGCCTAATGATGCGCTATGATGGCCAATGATGTGCCACGATGATTTTCTTGTTTGATGCAGTGTCAGCGGTGATGCAGTTTGATGTTGTGCTTGGATATATTAGTGATTTATGTCCTAAGTGAGGCGCTATTATGTGCATTGATGATGTGTGTTTAATTATACGGTGGATGTCAAATAACTCTTGGTTGGTATCTGATTATACTACACAGTGTTGAATTTATGTCGGTCATAACTCATTGCGTCGCGGCGAATGATCTCCTTTTATAGTGAATAAAAGGCTAATATCTTAACCTGACATTCACTAAATCGCCTGCGCAAACCAGCTGTAATGTTTGCTGCGATGTCACGGCGATTTGAGCACGATTATGAACTGTTGAAAAAAAGCAAAGAATTACCTAAACATTACCGTACAATTTACCGTTTCCAACCAGACTTTTTGGATAATTTGGCTAAATAGTAAGCACCCCAGGTCATGTACACCGTAACATTTTAAATTTTTTTATTCCTTGAAACAGAATATCTAAGCAATGATTTATGGGGCTAAAACGTGCTTCGAGGAATAGTAAAGACAAAATCTCCACTGTTTACATCATTTCGCTGTCCTCGTCATCAGTTACCATCCATCGGCATTCCACTATCTACGCTATTTCAATGTCCTGGATCATTTGTGGTCCGCTAGCTGCTGCGAGGATCACTTATGGCTCTGGAATCATTTGCGGTCCAGTTTGGGGATCATTTGCGCCGCTGTACAGTTCGCCGCTATCTCCAACCCTGGCTATCTCGAATCTCCTGCTTTTTCCCCTTGGTGGAATTACCCCACTTATTTACTGTTCGCTATCTAGAACTCCCTTTTTCTGAAACAATTTTTGGTATCCCTTCCACGTTCAAGTTAGCGTTAGTCAACTGTATAAAATTCAACTGCCAGCTCGACATCCCCCAGCAGAATGCTTCGATCAGGAGGCAATGAACAATTGGCCTTTTGCAACACACTGTCACGTGACTATCATGGAAGGCATAATTGTTCTTTTTCTGTCAATACGTAGTTAGTGGTAAAATACTGAAGAAACGGTGTACAATCTGCTGGTTAGGAAGTGCAGCTGTGAGTGCGATCTCTTAAAAACTGAATAAGAGTGTTTGTTTGCCATCCAGCCAATTTCACTGTCTCGTGGGAATCACGGCGTATTCATTTGTTCTTGAAGACATTAATCACTCACGTGACAGTTTGTAGCAAAAGGCCCGTTACATGCGTGTGTCCATGGACACAAGAAAACCTAGAGCTTTTCGCTACTAAAAGCAAATGTATTGTTTATTTGAATAAAATGTTTGGCTGGAAAACCTTTTTGTCGATTATTCTGTCTATTTTACATAAGTGATGGTGGGGTTTCAGAAGCAACGCAACGCTTTGTAAACACGGACTAATTTGCATAAGCGAGTTGAAATTGGCGACCACAACGTGTGGGAAACTTCACAAATTTTCGATTTCACGGTTGTTTTCTGCCTAACACTTGATACGTAACCATAGTTTTCTATATCAGGATATTTTAAATTCACTTAAGTATGCTAGTCCGAAGGTGACAAAATATCAAGTTTACCATTCTTTTATGTCAAGTTACATTTTTATACATCAACTATCTTATATTCGTGTCATTTTGTCATATATTTATGTCAAAACAATTTCTTCTGTGTCAGTGTGATTTTTGCTATATCAAGCGATCTCTTATATGCATCAAATAAATCATTGTTTCATACATGAAGTGGTTAACATTTTCATATCAAGTTGTGTGCACATTTTTATACATCAAGAAAGGGGAGATGAGCTTTTGATCAGAAGTACCATCAAGGAGAGGAGTCTGGCGACGAGTTATCGGGGTTTATTCGAGAGTTCTTTGAAAAGAAGCTTTTATTGATCCGGTGTCACAGTGATATGTGTATCCCCGTGGTATGTGTATCCCCGTACACATATCACTAGTGATATGTGTATCCCGGGTAGAGATACACAAAACACTGTAGTTGAGTATCCCGGACATCAAACGTGCAAAACATGAATAAAATGGTGGCTCGAGAGGAGAGCAAGAGATTGTTTTGTTTTGAGTTCTTCAACACTATAACCAGTACTTTGTGAAAGAATCTACGTTCTCCTGTTAAAGAAAATTGCTGCAATTGCAATCATTTGACACAACTAGTAACACAACCTGCGTCAGAGATAGAGACAAACGGATGCGAATGTTGAGGCTTAGTGTGGTCCGCATGGTGGGATACACGTATCACTGAACCAGAGCAGTGATATATGTATCCCCTCGATTTCTGTCTGTTTAGCCAGGTTTGCGTTCTCCTGCTAAAGAAAAGTGCTGCAATTGCAATCATTTGACACAACTAGTAACAACTGCGTCAGATAGAGACAAACGGATGACGGATGGGGGGGGGGGGGGGGGATGCGAATGTTGTCCGCATTGCGGTCCGCGCAAACAGCTTTGTGATTTCTGTTGTGATGTCGGTTCGTTGCTGTTGTGCGGATTATCATACCTATATTCTCTTGGCTCAAAAATCCCGTGCCCTTTGTTTCTTTCAGTCGACAGGGAACGATACAAATATTATGTAAAAGAAATAACAAAAACAAAACAGGCACTTTTGTGGAGGGGAGGGGGTAAGGGGGTACATATATCACTGGCGGCCATATTGGAGGGGATACACATATCACTAGTGATATGTGTACGGGGATACACATATCACAGGGATACACATATCACTGTGACACCGGCAGTGTAACACTTGTTTGGAAGAAATAATGCTGGTGACCAAGCAGAATTATTAGCGTAGAAGGATGGAGCAATATGAGCAAACTTTACGAGTCATGTACCAGCGAATAACAGAATCGCGTTCCCACCTACCACCTACATGCTCTTCGCTTCGATTTATTGCTAGCAGTTGATGGTTTCCATCGGAGAGATTTTAGAAAAATAGAGGGACTTTCCATTGATAACGACAATGCTGAAGATTAGAACGGAGCGACAGGGACAGACGAAATTTTTGCTCTACCGGGTACCAAACGGTGTGCAGGCAGGCCAGCCTTCGTTATAACTTTACTGCACTTTGCGAAACGAAACGAAATGAAATGAAAATAAATGAAGACTAAAGTCAGCTAATGGTTCGGTGCGCGTTGTGTTGTCAAAAAATTAGAGGATAAGATCTGTATTTTGCGAAACGAGCTCTTCTTAGATCGCAGCGAACTTCGCTTGCTACTATTAGCATACGACAGGGAACTGAGAGATCTTTTATTTCTCTATAACTGTATTTCTGGATATACTGACCTAAATATTGATCGATATGTTACTTTTGTCACGCATGGCCGGTCCCGCTCTAAGAACCCCACCCTCGTATTTAAACCTGCTTCAGGCTGTAAAACCGCAACTTTTCAAGCTTCTTTTTTCAATAGAATTGTAAAACCTTGGAACACTATCTGTAATCTCGCCCTTCACGACAAATTTTCTAGCCTAAGTTTATTCAAATATTTTCTGCGCGCCACTTATTTTACTTTACTGGACACTACCTATGATATTGACATGCCCTGCACCTGGTTCCTCTTCCGTAACTGCCCTTGCCACCGCTCTTAATTTTTGAGACTAATATTACCTGCATCTTGTTTTTTAACTATAGTTATAAGTAATAATTAGATTTTTAACTATAATTTTTAACTATAAGTAATTAATTAGATTTTTTGTATTTTTTTTTTAATTTAAGATTTTTATCACCATACTAGTTTTTTAGGGTTGCGCCTCGCATGGGTAACATTATTTTCCCGTTCGTGCAATTCCTTTTTGGTCCTTTTAATTATTATTGTAAATTTTGAGACCAATAAAGTTGATAGATTAGATTAACCTATTTCACTACATTCATTTACGCTTTTCTTAAATATTCCTCGCTGCAATGATGAATTCTGAACAAAAAGCAGCGAGCCAAGAGGTCAAATATACTCCGTTTCGCAAATTACAGATCTGTATTTTGCGAAGCGTGATCTTCTCAGATCACGGAGAACTTTAACCTGTTTCATTACATACGTTAACACTCTCCGTAAACATTCCTTGCTGCAATGATGAATTCTGAACAAAACGCGGTGAGCCAAGAGGTCAGAAATACTCCGTTTCGCAAATTACAGATCTGTATTTTGATCCTAATTGTGAGACACTGAGCCAACATTATGCCGTTTGTTGCGGTGCGGGTCTTGTGTGAGTTGATTGGGTTTTTGACCGGGTTAAAATAACATACCGTAGTGAACGTGCGAGCTGGATGAAATAGCGTATCGTGACAACAGTCCGCTGTCAACCTGAAAACCATGCACACGCCTGATAACATTGCGTGACGACTTTTTTTTCCATTGACCACTTCCGAAATGGCAAGTTTTCGGCAATGCTCGTAAAATAGCCTACGTAGCAGGCGTAAACGGGGAAGGGGAAGGGGAGCGGGAGAAAAATGGGGTTCTGCGAGCTAGGGACGAGCCTAGCCCCCAGTCCCTAGCCCCAAGTCCCCCATTTTTCTCCCGTGTCCTTGCTCCCCTTCCCCTTCCCTGTTTTCGCCTGCTACGCAGGCTACTCGTAAAAATTTGGACGTGTTTGGATATGGCAGGTTGGTCTTCGAACACGATCAAACTCTCAGTTTCGAGATATCCTACATCCATTTTTAACGGACACTTAACGAAGACCCTACTCGAAAACGAAGACCGTCGATCAGTGTTCATCTGTTTACGTTGCTGCCGTAATTTGCGAAATGGAGTATTTCTGACCTCTTGGCTCGCCGCTTTTTGTTCAGAATTCATCATTACAGCGAGGAATATTAATGGAAGCGTTAACGAATGTAATGAAATAGGTTAAAGTTCTCTGCGATCTGAGAAGAGCTCGTTTCGCAGAATACAGATCTTTGGATTTAAAAACTCTGCATTTCCGGTGTTTATTCCTCTAATTTTTTGACAACACAACGCGCACCAAACCATTAGCTGACTTTAGTCTTCATTTATTTTCATTTCGTGTTGTTTCGCAAAAAAACAGTAAGCCTAACTGAAGAACAGATTCGAGGACTCTGAGAGGGTGCACGTTTTAGGACATACACTGTGGCAAGAATACTTGATGTATCTGCAAGAACTCTTTCTCGCCATCGTCAAGGATTCAATAGTATGCCTGTTAGCCAAGAGCATAATTTTTCTCAGATTGCCGACGTTGCCTTGGATAATATAATCAGAGATGTACTAACCCCGATAACTCGTCGCCAGACTCCTCTCCTTGATGGTACTTCTGATCAAAAGTTCATCTCCCCTTTCTTGATGTATAAAAATGTGCACACAACTTGATATGAAAATGTTAACCACTTCATGTATGAAACAATGATTTATTTGATGCATATAAGAGATCGCTTGATATAGCAAAAATCACACTGACACAGAAGAAATTGTTTTGACATAAATATACGACAAAATGACACGAATATAAAATAGTTGATGTATAAAAATGTAACTTGACATAAAAGAATGGTAAACTTGATATTTTGTCACCTTCGGACTAGCATACTTAAGTAGACAATTGAAAATTTATTTTATGCGAAACTCGCGAGTCAATGGGTTAATAAATTGTTGCGTTTCTGTACGTTTTAAAAATACATTTTCAGCTAGCTGTGCATGTTCTTTATTTTAGTATTCGTATTTGTATTTCTTAAACTGAAGGGGAGTGAACGAGCAATGGATACACTAAATACAAAGCGTGAAACACAAATAGTCAAGTCCAGTGTAGTTGACATTCCCTGGGCAAACTCCTTCAATAAACTTTAATTGATGCCTTGTTGCGTTTTTATAAACATTTAAAAAAACCGTTTCAGTTGTGCAAGTCTTGACAGCAATATATTTTGTCACTTGTTTGTGCTTATTTTACCTTGCCATTATTAATAAAATTATAGAAAAGCGGGGGCAGCTGTAGTGACAACTATTACTAGTTTTAGGTGTTACATGGCAAGACAAATTCATAAACGAAAGGGATAAACTGATAATTAATTCTAATGCGCTGGAGCTTAATATTGCTCAGCAGCTTACTGTTCTTTGGTGAGTATATCATCGTTCATTCCATTTGCATTGTTTTGTACTGTGGCAAACCGGAGATCTAGAATTTAGAAGCCTGCGGTAGTCAACCACCGATGTGGGAGTGAAAAAGCCTTACTTCGGTTTAGTCGGAAAGCCCATGAGGAACTTTGGCCATGAAAAAAATTCGCAGCATGCATTCATTAAAAGCGTTATTTTACGCCAATCATTTCTGTCAACAATGAAGAGAATTATATCAACACGTGCGACCGGTATGTGTCCTTGCGGTTACTTAGGGTCCAACCATTTAACTTCTGAGGGGGGGGGGGGGGGGGTTGGGTGATTTTGAAAAAAAATATCCTGCAAGTGCATGTGCGTAAGAAAAAATTTCCTGCACAAGACTATTGTCCAAAAAAAATTCACGCACGTACAGTGGGCTGGAAAAAAAATTCTAGCAAGATGTTTCCTGGGTTGACACATCGAACTTTATCAGCAGACTGTTAAAAGATTTTAGCATCTGGACTTGGGTAAGAGGGATTCTTTGAACAATGATGTTTTCCCCTCAGATGGCATTTTCTTTACATTTATAGCACCTGTTGTGATTTGAAGAACAATGTATTCAGTGCACTCTAAATCAAGAATACCAGAATAGCTGTTGGAACATGAAGTAAACTTTATTAACTATCTATTTGACACAAAACTGGAATGAGCTTTCCTGTAACATTTGCCTGAACGCTTGTCAAGTAAACATGTAGGGATAGGAGGTGTGTCTTTTAATATAGAAAGTGTCGTATGCCTTGCATACTGTATGTATTCCCTCTCTTGTGGAATATTAGTATACAATGCTCGTTACGTCCATAGATACAAGGATTGTGTTCTCTGGAACTTTCGTCCTGTCAATGAAATTAATGGAGTCAGTTGACTGTATCAGTCTTTGAGATACGACTTCTGTTGTTGTGCTAACGGCTGGAGTAGTATGGCAACAAATGCTGATAACTTCTCTGTTAGACCTGAAACTCCCAAGGTCTCCCAAGTCGGTTTGTGGATTTTCGTAAGGGTATAAAATACTAGAATTCGAGGCGGGTTTGGTGTTTAACAAAGCCATTTTTCAGTCATTTAATTTCGTTAATGTGGTGTTCATTGTGAAGTACTGTAATCAATTGTTGTACTTTACGGGATGTATCTTCAGCCATAGGTACTGCAAGAGGCCTCAGTAGTTTTCCATGTTCGTGCATGTTGTCTAATTGAATTTGCCCCTCGTTTTTGTCCTAAGAAGGTCTGGGATGAAGCCCAAATAAAGTTTGCAAGTGAGGAAAATGATGAGAAATCATCCAGTTTTGGCATGGATGTAATCTGGGGATATCAGTCATCACTGAAGCTAGGGAATGGTACCCATAAATTTGGTAAGATAAATGACGTGTCCAAAACAGTTCTTATTCTAACAGATTCAAATGCCGGTGAAAAGAGAGTTGTCTCTTATAAGGAAAAACAAAACAGCTATCGGCAGCATCTCTCCAGGTGGACGGTACGTTGGCCTTTTTGCTTACTATCAAAATGGCCTACAAAGAGTCATCTTTTGAACCACCTGCAGATTTTTTGGCTACTGTAAAGAAAGCTACTTGGAACAACAACAAAGAGCATCATCAACGCTGTTTTTAAGCGTTATGGCATGTTAATTTGACTTCTGGATAAGTCAGAATGTCAAGAAAGATCGAGTTGATATTAGTCCAATTTAAAGAAAAATCTGGGATCTAAATAGTTACTTTCGAAGGGTCACATTTCTTCTCAGAATAAAGGAAAACACGTCTTGGCTACTTTAATTTTTCAAAATTTTCTGGGGGAGCATGCCCCCAGACCCCCCCTACAAAGATGACGCCGTCAAAAATCTCACTCTTTGGCAACAAAGCAACTTAAGAGCTCTGTGCAGATTATTTTCAATTTGGGGCCTTGTAATGTGTACTTCAGCTGCGAGTTGGATTTAACCCTTTCTAGATAGCTCTCTAAAGCAACTTATTGCTGCCAGTTTGATTTAACAAGGAAAGGATGTGGCTCATTATCTTTCCGTAAAATATGTACTGAAGACGCATTCGCGCTATGCACTGTACTGTTCTGTAGCTCTATGCACGCACTATGTACTGTACTGTAGGCGCATGCATTCACCTTGCAAAATGATCAAAGTCCAGGAACAGGTCTGACTCCTTTTATCAGTGGGAAGGGGTCACCTCAATGCTTTACATTTGGTGTTAAAGGTATTGTACCGTATTGTAAAAGTCACTCAAAACTCTTAGATAAAAATTAATATATTTGTTCAGTTTCTTTCACAGATCCTTAACTTTTTATAATTTGATTTATAATGAAGGCCTACTTTAAACCCCATCCACGCACCAAAAAAAATTCATGCAGAACGTTGGAGGGAGAAAAAAAATATCTTGCAAGCACATACCCCGAGAAAAAAAATTCACGGGGAATTAAGGGGTTGAAAAAAAAATTCATGCCTATACCAAATCACCCAACCCCCCCCCCCCCCCCCCTCAGAAGTTTTACCAAGAGAAAATAAGGGGACAGAGAGGGATTCTGAGGGCGTTGGCTGGGATATGTCAATTCCACAAAAGTTATTTATAGACTGGCTTTTGAACGGAAGCCTGTTTCCCGAAACGTCCGCATCAATACCATTTCCCTTGTTTTTCGAAGTCGTTTTCATTGACAAAACGTAAGACCACTTGGTCCGCCATTACAAGCAAAATTTTGAATGGTACTTCAAACAACAGATCGAGGTTGCCTTTATGTGGACGTCCTGAATTCAGACTTCCGTTGCAAATGGCCGTCTAAAAATAACTTTTCCGAACTTGACATATCCCAAAGCCTGGTCTGGCAGTGTCCCTCTCTGTCCCCTTATTTTCTCTTGGTTTTACTTAACAGCATGCCTACATTAAGATTATGAGAAAGGCGATCACGCCGTGAAGTAAAAATTATTACAGGAAAGAACGAGCGCAGTCAGCGCAAGTGCGTGGATTTTCAGGTAAGTTTGTCTGTTTTTCGAGTAACCTCCTTTTGGCTCTGTCGAATTCCAGCAACACAAAGGGTTTAGGTCGCACGACTTGTCACCATACGCCAGGAAACGAAATCTAGAACAGGCCCACTGAGAAGTATTCAGACTTGTCACGCCGTTTGTAATGATGTGGTGCGACATGTGTTCGTCGCTTCAGTTTTATGGTAAATTTTCCTTGCTAGACCGCCACTATAGTCCTTTGTGACAACTATAACCGGCTGATGCATGCAATTGCGATTTTAGTAGATTATCCTGGTCAGGCTGTAAAAAGAGAATTTTAATTTTGTGTGAGAATTATCTGGCAGGAATTTATTTCAACATTACGTAAGCCTGCAAATTCTCCTCGATGCTTCTTAGAAAACTGAAAGTTCATAGTTGTTTTTACTAAGCTGCGTTGCTGATTTGCATGTAGGTCGAGCAAGAATCCGACATCGATCAAATTTTTAGGCTACTGACTTTTATGTGAAGAAACGTATGTTAGAGGACCCACGGGACGTGGTGGTGCTTTCACGACTCGATTATAATTTATTCGAGCTACACTAGTATCAGGTATTAAACCTCTCCCAGCCGCGAGTCATTGCGTTTCCTTTTGATATTTTACTTACTTTATTCCACGTATATAAGGTTTCCAACCTAAATACCTACTTGTAGCGACTGCTTGGGTAATACCAGGCTTTCTTCAAAACATTATATTGAATTTGTGTTTTGCGTGTAACACAATGGTGGCGGGAAATGTAAGGTTTTGAAAATCGCGCTCGTCTAAACGACGGCCGCTCCACGAAGCTATGGAATCGAGACAAAAAGAGACGAGAGACCTTTGGTAAGTGGCAATAAGAATTACAATTTTAAATACGTGTATACCTTAAGGCGAAATATTAGCATCGCGCTCCAGCTTTATTCTGATTTTCTCACATAATATGCTGTAACTGGAAACTTGATCGCTATCGTTACGCTTTGTTTTCCTCGGGTATGATATACCTGGAAGAATACTTTTAACATCGCGCTTTAGTTTATTCTGTCTAACATCGCTTTAAAGCTTATTCTGTCTTCCTTGGGTAGTATATACCTGGAAGCGGAATTTCTAACGTCGCTTTATAGCTTATTCTGTCTTCCTTGGGTAGCATATACCTGGAAGCAGAATTTCTAACATCGCGCTTTAGCTTATTCTGTCTTCCTTGGGTAGCATATACCTGGAAGCGGAATGTCTAACATTGCTTTATAGCTTATTCTGTCTTCCTTGGGTAGCATATACCTGGAAGCGGAATGTCTAACATTGCGCTTTAGCTTATTCTGTCTTCCTTGGGTAGCATATACCTGGAAGCGGAATGTCTAACATTGCTTTATAGCTTATTCTGTCTTTCTTGGGTAGCATATACCTGGAAGCAGAATGTCTAACATCGCGCTTTAGTTTATTCTGTCTTCCTTGGGTAGTATATACCTGGAAGCGGAATTTCTAACGTCGCTTTAAAGCTTATTCTGTATTCCTTGGATAGCATATACCTGGAAGCAGAATTTCTAACATCGCGCTTTAGTTTATTCTGTCTTGCTTGGGTAGCATATACCTGGAAGTGGAATGTGTAACATTGCTTTAGAGCTTATTCTGTCTTCCTTGGGTAGCGTATACCTGGAAGCGGAATTTCTAACATTGCGCTTTAGCTTATTCTGTCTTCCTTGGGTAGCATATACCTGGAAGCGGAATGTCTAACATTGCTTTATAGCTTATTCTGTCTTCCTTGGGTAGCATATACCTGGAAGCAGAATGTCTAACATCGCGCTTTAGTTTATTCTGTCTTCCTTGGGTAGTATATACCTGGAAGCGGAATTTCTAACGTCGCTTTAAAGCTTATTCTGTATTCCTTGGATAGCATATACCTGGAAGCAGAATTTCTAACATCGCGCTTTAGTTTATTCTGTCTTGCTTGGGTAGCATATACCTGGAAGTGGAATGTCTAACATTGCTTTAGAGCTTATTCTGTCTTCCTTGGGTAGCGTATACCTGGAAGCGGAATTTCTAACATCGCGCTTTAGCTTATTCTGTCTACCTTGGGTAGCATATACCTGGAAGATTCTGTTATTTGTGCAATAAAAAAGAAGCAAAGCAAAACAAAAGATTAACCGATTGCCAGGTTTTCATTTACAATAAATGTACATTGAATGAAGTTGTATTACGACTCTAAAAGCATCATATTTTTTGAAAACCTTTTTCCGGGTCTTACAGGTAGCGGGGCGGAGAATTTATTCAATTCAATATTACCGGTTAAACAATTGTATTCTTGAGTTTACCAACATTAGTGTTGTATCTTCATTAATCCGGAAATTGCGGTTACTTTCATTTCAGTTTAGGAGAGCTTGAATTACTTTTTTTTTGGGCGTTTGTCTGATTTCCTAGTGTGTTCAGCTAAAACCTCAAGAGACGGAGAGGTGTCAAACCTTGGCTTTGAATTACTTATGCAAATTAGCTGGCTGCACATTCAATGTGCAGCCAGCTCATTTGCATAACATTTTTTCGCACCTCAAAGCTAAAGGATAATGAGATAGCAGCACACTTGACGGTGGATATAGTACAAAAATATCAACCAAACGTTTCAATACCACAGGGAACAAGTCTTAAAATTTACTGAGAAGTGATGGAGAAAAACTCAACTTGGTGGATCGAGCTTGCAATTATAATCATAGTTTTCGTGATTGGGCTCATAGGGAACATATTTGTTCTGATCGAAGACAGTTCACGAAAATTAAATATTTGTGACCAGCCTAGCCATTGCTGATTTGGTTTTTGTCTGTTTCGACTCATCCGACTCATCCTAAGAAAGTTTGACATAACTTCTGACGCGTTTAACTGCAGATTCAATCTAACAGCTGTTACAGCACTGAGGTTGCAATGCAGGGCTATTTACCATCACTTCCATGGCGATGCAATGATGCCATATTAATTGTTACCCGTGCAAACAGGGGCGGATCCAGGACTTTCTGAAACAGAGGGTTGTAACTACTAGGGGGATGGCAAACTTTTCTAAGCCTAGGAGCCGGGGAGGGGTCTGGACTATGGCGTTATATTTCCCAGTAAGTTTTGAAATGATCAATAAGGGAAAGAGAAATTTGACCAAAAAAAATGATCAAAGGGATGGGATGGGGGGGGGGGGCCGGAATAACCCCCTCAACCCCATCCCTGGATCCACCTCTGACAAGGAAGTTCTAACTTTTGAGTCCGTGGATGAAATCCTAAAGTGTGACCATTCAAATGAAAGCTATTAAGGAGTACCTCCTTATGGTGCTGTTTGCTGTACAAGGTGGTTCTAAGGTCACCTAAATCAAATCTTGAAGTTAGACCATTCAAATGAAGGCTGACGAGCAGTATTTGTTGTTGTTTTTTTTTCAGTATTGATTTTTCCCTTCAATTTTGATTTTGGTGGCTCTTGAAAACCAACAGGGCATGAAAGTACTGGGCCCAGTTGCATAAAGCAACTTAAGATTAAGTGGGAATTTGTGCACGCTATTAGGGATAGATCGGCCGAAGGCAGCCCCCTTCCAGAGCTCGAACTTGCCCTCAACTTATCTCAGACCAGTTTTCTCTTTATTAGTCTTATACTGTTAACAGCTTTTTCACAGTTAGAGGAAAGTGGAAACTCGTGTGAAATACTGATTTATGAACTGAAAAAGCACGCATTTTCTTTTCAAACATCCTGCTTTTATTCAGTATTAGTAAGCGCGTTACATTTGCAAAGCACGCCATTTTAATATATATCCCAGTAATCTGCGGAACTACATTTTAAAAAGAGCACCTCATGAGCATTAAAGAGTTTTCGCAGGAATGGTTGTTTTGGTGCGAGGCCTAAGCCTGGGCTTTAGGAACTTCTTCTATGAAGATCCGGGACACTGAATTCCAACCTGTGTAGGCGTCACCTGGGGTATGCCTATGACAGTTGCCGACCCAGAAACCCACGCGCACCTTTCCCTTATGGATGTTGTTACAGTGTCCCTCAATGTGGCGGACGCGATGAAGATCTTGAGTGTTGCCTTGCCACATGTACACAATACCGTCAATAGGCAGGGGAGCTGAACATTCAGCACCGTTGAAAGTGAAGTACCAACGTTTGCAACAGGTCGTACACTTGACGATTCTCAGGGCACCAGTCCAAGCCACATGAAGAGCTGTGTCAGAGAAGTTCTTGGTGAACACACAGTCCTGTACAATAACTAAAACGAAAAGGAAGAAATTAAGGATTATAGTTAACATAAAATATTAATGTGTGTAATTAGAAGCGAAGGAAGAGGAAATAGAAACCCTACAACAATTTAGTTATAGTTTTGCGTCTGGAAGCCCTTTTTACTGAATTGGTTTTCAGTTAGATCGTAAAGCCTAAAAAGGATTTCAATTTTCGAATAAGAATAGTCGTATGTGTTTTGAGCAGTTTTTAGGAAGCAATAAGGCAGTGGGTCTCCTAACATAACAGATAGCGATTAAATGCAATACATCAATTTTGTACCACTCACCTTGATCAGACCTTTGTCTTTGTCATCATTCACGTTTTTCCAGGCGCACTCTTTCCAGTTCTTAAAAGGCATCAGACCTGGAGTCCCAGGGAGTCCACTTGCCCCACTCTCTCCGCGCTCTCCTTTTTGGCCGGGAGGACCCTGGACGCCAGGTTCTCCTTTAGCACCATCCTTTCCATTTACACCAGCAGGGCCCATAACACCAGGAGGTCCATGGGGTCCAGCCTTCCCAGGGCTTCCTTGATCACCTTTGGCTCCGTCACGACCATCACGTCCGTCACGGCCTGGTGCTCCAGGAGAACCAGGCTTGCCGTGCATGCCGGGAATACCACCGTAACAAAAGGGAGGGGGTTGCTTTTTTGTGAAGAGAAGAAAAAAATTAATGTTTTAGTGTTATGTATCATTCGCAGTGCTTTATGTCTGTCTGTCCATTAAATAAAGTTCAATTAAATTGAAATCTTCACCAGTAACAAAAGATCTATCAAGCTAAACGTGACAAAGCGTACTACAAAGTATAGTCAAGATCACCGATGCGAAAAAGAAATCGCTTTCTCATACTCCAACCAACACACTTTTTCACTAAGCATAAATTTAATTCATTACTTGCTGGCTTAGCCCAAAGGGTATAAAAAAATTCCTAAACCCCAAAAACAGAAAGCAAAATTTTGCTTATCGAATGTGAGAGTTGGATCGTTTTTGGTTTATCGCTGAGTTGCTGCCCGTTTTTACAGTACAGTTGAACAGTTGAAGTCGAAGTATAGTCAATGTTTGTAAAATTAATGCTATTTTGGATATGATGTGTTCAGATTTACATTTTTAGTAATGTAAGGTAACTATAGACTCACCCTGCTATACGATGCCTGTTTGGTTTTGTTGTCCGCTCCGGCAAAATAAACCAAAAATAACATCGCAAATACAGAAAACAACGCGACAGATACTTTCCGCGGAATATTTGCCATTTCTTCTTTAAAACCTGCAGGGGACAGAGAAGAAGAATCAGAAATTCAATTGCTTTTCTTCCCAAATGGATGCCAGGGGCGTTACTGCCTTTACGCGAAACACGCAAGTGCGTACCAGAATTTTCTGTCGTTAATATCATTTTTCTTAATTTAACGGTTTATAGTAGGAGAAATGGAAAATTCATATAGATGAAGTGATAAGGTAAAGTTGTACAATTTCCATACTGACAGTTTCTTCATCAGTTGCGGAAGAATGTTCCTGGGCGTGTTGTATTATCTCCACAGTCCAAGCCGATTCCATTTAGGGCGCGACTTAATGACTGTGGTCGCACTCAATGTTAGTTCAGTGTCTATCAAGCAGTTTGATTCCATTATTGCACTTTGCACCACGAAACATGTCTTGTGCAAAACACTTGCCTTATCCAATATGCTCCGACGAGAGAACTCCAACTTCATACAAGTAACAAAGGAATTGGGGTAGTGTTAAATGCAATGGCAGAAGAAAGAAACGACCCTATGGTTTGGGACGAAGTTTATATGGGCGCAGAGGAAATGGCAGCCGATTGTGGGATGGAACCCAGCATGCGCGTTCATGTGTAGCGCAACGACACCGCAGCAATGTGCTAGCAGATACGTAACCCCAAGCAATATTAACGCTGATTAGCCTGATTCTTCTTGCCGGGTCACGAACCACAGCTCCGCCGATTACAGAGCTGGTTACTTATTGCTGTGCTATGACGACCGATTTCTAGGTCAATATCTGTTGCTCATATATATCTCCTCCACCAACAGAGTAGTACTTGATAAGATGTACAGCACTTACGAGAGCGATCTTTCCGATAAGTGACCTACGACAAAGAAGTTCTAAGATGGAAGGCAGAGACGGCGCGTGCTACCTAAAAACCCAGTGGGCTAGTGGAGACCATGGAAACCATCAACAGTTCTTGCAATTTCTGTGTCTACTGCAACGCCAGGAAGATCATTTAGTACCGTGCACAGAATCCAGACCTACAAGCGCTGAACCATGAGAACTGAGCGGCTCTCTTCTCTGGCGCTTGTGCAAGCTTGTAGAGACACTCTGATGGACACCAAAAGTATAGTATGAGAATTTTGTGCTAAGAAAAACAGAAACTTTTTATTTTTAATTGCAACTACTTTCTGGCAGGAATAATTAATTATCTCGAGTTAGTTTTCAGTTACCAAGAAAATAAGAGAACATTTTTTGTTGTCCCATCAGAAGAACTACACGCGCTTTAAGTTCACTATTGTACTTTGGAAAACCGACTGCGTGCGGTTGTCTTACACAGGAAATCCAAACACCGCTGGAAAGTGCAATTAGCCGATATGTGAAAGTGCAATAAGTCGATATGTAAGAACAAGAATACCACAGAAATAGAGGGGTTTTCAATTGAGTGTCGAAAGTAATTCGTGTTTTGCTTTGGTTTTGCTTTACTTCGCTCTGTGATTGGTTAAAAAATCTCGCGCCACTTTCTCGACCAATCAGGAGTAAAACTAAAACCAATCAGTCGCGACTTGCTCGCGCTCGCACGCGTTTTACCGCGCTTGACGCCGGCCGTACATGTCTTTGCTTCGAGTTCTGATTGGTTCATTGGGTAATTTGTGTTTGTTGTGATTGGCTGGGGTAATTACTTTGGTTTTGGTTTTACGACACTCATTTGAAAACCGCTCTAATAAAATGGCTTTCTGACTGTAATTGTAATGATAAAGGTAATTTATGTTTCCCTCCCTTTGGCTAAGTGTCGGACTGGCTCCTGGACTGGCCTTATGCGTACTGCCAAAAATTGCCTGGGAACACCTCTGGATGCTAACCAACAATCAGTTTTTGAAACTTGATATATTGCTACCTTTTATCGTTTTGTATTTTATTCAGCAATAACTGACACGCTGGATGTTATCATAAATATTTCAAAATCGTAGTCCTAGCCGTTTCACTTCCTTCATTCATGGTCATCTCCACTTTTCTCAAAGAAAACGGAATTTTAAGAGCGCAAAACCCTTTTGTAGCCAAAACGTTGTTCATCGCTTTTCAGTAGCGAAGTCCCATCTACATCTCATTCATGCGCTCTCAGAAGGAAAACTCGCTGCAGTACTGACTTAAACAACCAGAAAATATGCCTAAAAACCCTTCTCGAGGTTGCATTCGAAGATGTTTTTCGAACGAATGATTTTACAGAGATCAGTTTTATGTACATTACCCTACCGAGATTTACCTACACAAGTCACGACCTTATACATTATAACTCTCTCAGCTAAAACTACGATCAAAATTTAACTGGTTACGACAAATTAACAAAGAAAGCGGTTCGGGGAGAGGAAAGCCGAGAAAATGGCTGTACCTGAAATTGTTGTGAAACTGAGGTCGTCTTCCGGTTCCAGCTAGTTCTTGATGAACAAAGTATCTTTGTTGCGGAACGATAACCTATTTCAGTTCGTTGTGTTGGATTTTAAGAGCGAATGTCAGAAAATTTCGAGCAAACGTTGGCCACAGTTGAAAATTACTATTCGCTCATATTTGGCGTATTGGTAGCCAATACTAAGTTAACAATCGTGATGTAGTTTGTTTTCAAAGAGAACACTTCCGTTGTGGGAAAATTGGAAAAATATATTTCTCACGTCCTTGGTCTTAAAACAGCCAAAATTAAGGGCGAATTTAGTAGTTACCAAAATATTACTCTCGTCCAAAAGCAAACAAAGCTAGAAAATATTTGCCCTAAGATATTGATTTGGGAAGTGTTTCACATTTCATCTGACATGGGATTGTCTTCTTGTCGACAACTTAAAATGGAAACAAACGAATTTTAGGACGCGGATTTTGGAAGGTGATAAAAATTTCGATTTTACCGTTATATCGCGATCAGATCTTTTTCCATGTGCCCAATGATGAATTGTTCTAGGATTCGCGCTGGAAGTTGCTTAAGCATTGAACTAAATCATATGTTAAAACTGTAATGGGTATTTTGATTTAAGTCTCCCTCGAGAACCTCAAAGCTAGAGAAATTTTGTGCGTTTTTTGAATAATTAATTAGTTACGATGTAACGCAGTTTCTCGGTCCGACGAAATGAACCCTTAGACAACTTCTCATTGACAACATTAAACTGACGATTAAATGAGAAGATTTAGACTATTAAATGACTTACCTTCGACGAAAGATACAAGTCCTCCCAGTTTATGAAATGCTTCATCAACTGCTGATCGGTTCAAAAGCTGATCGAGCGGGTAACTTGTGTCGGAAATCTGATTCGACGTTTCTATTCTGCTTTTTCGAAGCACGTTTCATTACAGAAGGGCACAGTTTAAAACAGATGAAGCCGATTTAAAACAGATCAACCTAAAAAGCAGGCGCAAGCCAGTAAACTTTCGATAGTTGACCTGATTACATATGTATATGTTTTTGAAGTTGCGTGACTGAAAAAAACATTCCTACGCAGCGGGGGGTAGTTGGGGCAATCTTACCAAAACAGTGAGGCAAGCACAATATGCAGAAAGTAAAATAATAATTACTTACTTAATTAATTAATTTATTTATTTATTTATTCGTTTATTTATTTTGGTTCGAAAAACTTTCAAATATTTTGATTTTTTTTTTGTCAAACTACCCATCATATATTTCTTGGTACGGGACTGGAATGTTATCAAGCGGTATGACGGCACTGACCCTGTTTAGCACGAAAAAATGTCCTAAAATACCAACCGTGTTTAATACAACACCTCGTTCCCTGTTTAGGACAAACGAAAAAATACACACTCTCTTGTTTTACACAATTTTAAATTTTTGAGAGTCCGGCGAGCGTCTCCGATCTTGCTAAATACTGTATATGGACTATAAGTCACATTTAGCAGCGAAAAATTCGACTACCATACAACCGTACCCTGTTTAGGACAATTTCACATCCTGTGTAGGACTAACTAGCATCAAATTTTACACACTGTTCAGGAAAGAGAGGCCAAAAACCATACACTACCCAGCGGCAAGTCCCCGTATAGGTCAACAAGGGAGCACCTCCCCCCCCGGGGGGGGGGGCTTAGATCACAGAGCGCATTTTTGAGCTGGGTAAACTCTATTTAAGACAGGACGCCTTGTTTCAGAACGTACATGCTGCTTTTCCAACACTTATCCCGCACAAGTAGCCTCCAACTCATTTATTAATAAGCGACTACGTGAGAAGCTAGAGTGCGACAAGAACTAATTGCAGCCGAGTACATTCTTCATTATTTAACAGTCGAACGGTAACCTTGACAAAAGCTAGGTTTAGCCGCATTCTTCTTTCTACTGCCAGGTTCATACCTATTAACGCGAAACATTTATTTGAGTAGGCTAGTGACTTTGGTGAAAACTGGGAATCGAGTTACAGCTCATACAACTAGAGCCTGCTAGAATTTTTCTCTCCTTGACCTTGACGATTGTATCATGATGAAAACATTTAGTGATCATTTTCTAAAGTAGGTGCTGACAGAAAGTTAATTGTTGTCTTTCTTCTTCCGGAATCCGGATCGCTCCACAAAAATTAAGTGGTGGAATTTTAATGGCCCTCCGCAAGAGAGGATGCAGTAAGAGAGTTAAACCCCGTGCCCCATGATAACTATTCAGTTGAAATTTGTTATTAGTTCGCACACACGCTGCGAAGGTTTTTTTTATCTGTTGTTCCCATGTCAACAATCTAAAATTACATGACGTCATTCTAACTGACCAACGAGGTGTCGTCCTTAAAATAACCACACAGTATGACACAGAACCAAAAGTAGATTTCAAATAATTTTCATCGGGAAGTGGCCCATGTACGGGGGATTCGCTCTCTCCCTTCATCCTCTCTTGACCTCCGTCAACTCAAAGTAAGGATGGTTGTCCTGTTTTAATATTTGCATGGTTGTCCTGTGGCCACGTCACTTACGACCCAACGCTTCCTTCTTGTCTTTATCACTTCTCAACGAGTTTCCCTGCTTAAGGAGCAGACCATTAAATTTTTAAACAGTGTGTGTGTGAGGGGGGGGGGGGGGGGAGAGGGAGGGTTAAGCATATTTCTGTCTAATTTAATGCCCGATTTTTTTGGCCTTTACTAAGTTAAAGCTTTGTATGAACCGATCTTATTCAGTTTTCAAAGTATTTCTTTGAATCCTTTTACTGTGCTTATTTTTCTTAATTTCCCTTTCTTGTATTTGCTTAATCCCCCTACCTACTATTGATAGATTGTTTAGTCCCTTCAGTGTATTTTTGTAAGAAAGATATGAAGTTACTGTGAAATTTCCTCACATGTAAAGAAATGATCAACCCTGGCAGGTGCATTTCTTACCAAAGGCGACAGTTCTTTCAATGTATGGGGCTTTCTTCGTAATTATTACGTCAGCTGTTGGATTATCAAAGTGCTCGCAGATGTTCCTAAGCATTTGAATAGCAAATTTTGATAGCTTTGAGTTTGCAATAAGTTCGCAAAGGTTATGGTTGTCGTAGCAGATGGGGTGGACAAGCGCAACGTCTCGAAGAATTTTAATTCTCAGCTTGTTTGCTTGTTTCGTTTTCCGTTTGTGCCAACGCCTTGTTCTTTCGCTGGCCTCTTCCCGTCAGTTTTCATGGGATATCTCACCGGACTTATGCCCCTACTTTGTGGAAAAGTGTTCAGCTGTTCAAGTGGTTGACCAGAAGGTACAAGGGAATCATCTGTGTCGGTGATGGCATGCATGCTCTGTGACGGAGACTGAAAGTAGGGTGAAAAGGAACTTGCTGGAGTGACTGGAATAATAATAATGATAATAATAATAATAATAAAAATAATAATAATAATAATAATAATAATAATAATAATAATAATAATAATCCGGCTTTATTAGGTACTCCCAGTGGGTTTTTCAGACCTAATTAACACGCTAAGTACATGGAAACAGGGGCGGATCCAGGAATTTCTGAAAGGGGAGGTTGTACACTATTGTAGTAACCTTTAACGCCAATGGTGTGGAAGGCGAGTTACGGCCCCGTGCCTCTGGCACGAGCTCTTAAGGGGTCCGGAGCCATGCCCCTCCCCCAAAAAATAATGTTTCCGATTTTTCCCTCTATAACAAAAAAAATGCTGCTCAAAGGGGGGGTTGCAACCCCCTCAACCCCTCCCCTGGATCCGCCTCTGGGAAAATATATAAGTTCGAACAGTTAGTTTCGTTAATTTTCACCATCACTTATTCGCATGATCTATTTTGTTTCTGGGCCAGTGTTTGTCTGTGCAGCGAGAGCGGTTAATCAGCAGCCACCAGTGATAGACGGAGTGACTGGGGCTTGGGGTAAGGGTGTGAGCGGTCCTCTAAGTGTGTGGTGGTCCTTCCCCCCTCCCCCTCCCCCCCCATCTAGGTTTTATTTCGTCTACTCACTCCGTGGTGTTTGAACAGAACTGAGTGCGGATAAACTAACCAAAGACATAACCTCCATTCGCAAAATGACCCCGCACTCTTTAAAAATAGCTTCCGAACCCGGTTTGCTGAGTCCTCTCTCCGCTTTTGGTCTCTTTCCGACATCTTCGCTGCGATATGACTTTGCATTTGTCGGATGGACGTTTCCATTTAATGCCAAGCGGTGCGCAGTGATCAGTGGGCAAAACAGCATTCGGAAATGTCGTTATTTATTTATTTATTTATTTAACCATAAGCTGCATCTCGCCATATTGTTCATAATTACCTCAACCTCTACGTAACATTAAGGTAAGTAACTGTTTTATTAGCAACGTTCCACGCACAATAGCAAGTAAGGTGACCGTTCGCACCTTCCCCTACCCTGAGCGAAAGATTTTGCTCAATGCAGTCACGCAACACTATGTTTGTTTATTCGCGAGCGCGCTGCTTTTTGGCTGTTCTTATTCTGTTAATGGAGAGCTATGTTCGACGAAAAAGCCTTCTGCCATTACATCTGTTGACGATGACAAAAAATTACGCATAAAAGTTTCCTCAGAAACTGAATTTACCGTTTGGTGTTATCTATAAAACTGATGACCTCGAGGTCAACACTCAACAGCTGGTCGATACAAGGAACGGGAAGGGTCCAACATCGACAAATCGAAACTTCGCATAACCTGAATACCAAGCACACCAGGTAGAGTACTTTGAACTACAGTTTTTCAACTCATTCACCTACGCTGTAACATCATATATTCCTCTTTAGAATTGCTGAATGAAGAAACGTTGATTCGGCTCAACCTTGTTATTATTCACTAATCAATGAAAATTTACCAACTTTGAAGATCTTTTGCGAAGCTAAGAGCGAAATACCCATTCCAGATTTTACATATGTGCTAGGGCAAGTCTTTAACACTTCACAGCTTGCTCCTGGGAAAAAATTATCACTGGGCACATGGAAAAAATTTTGATCGCGTCCTGGAGGTAAATTCGTATTTTTTGTCAGTTTGAAAAAAACGCGTCCTAAAAATGCGATTGTTTGCGTTTAAAATTATTGCCTAGAAACAATTTGAGGTCAAATGAGATGTTAAATGCTTCTTAAATCAGTATCTTATGGCAAATGTTTTCAGTCTTACTTTTCTTTGGCAAACGAGATGCTGTCTGGTAACTGCCGATTTCGCCCGTAATTTTGGTTGTTTTGAGGTCACCGACGGTGAAAATATATTTTCTCGATTTTCTCACAACGAAAGCGAGTTATTGAAAAACAAACTATACCACGATTGTTTTACTTGTATTGCCTACCTATAGATTAAATATGAACGAAAAACAATTTTTCAATGTGGCCGCTAAACTTTTTATTTTGCTCGATATTTTCTGGCATTCGCTCTTAAGTCTTCCTGTTTACTCTTGGTACATGTTCATGCGAGTCTTCGTTTGCCTTGAGACAGAGGCCAGGGGCACCCAACGAGAAAATTTTCGCAAAGTAGTTGAAACGTCATTTTCTGCTTCTCTAGGATTGTTTCAGAGCTTTTCAAAGGCATATTTGTGTAAGCTAATACAGGTTGATCTGTTCGGTGTTTTAGGCTGTAGAAAATTTTAGGAAACGGAATCCTATCCGCCGAATTTCCCAGCTGCTAATAGCTGTCCGAAAATTCTAGCTGACATATTTTTCCCTCCGCCGAAAACAATAGGAATTAATCAGTGCCATTATTAAATGCCAAAGAAATCTCCAGTTTTCACTGCAATTAAACCCGTATATGTCAGGCAATTTAGGCCTTCCCCGAAACAAACCCGTTATATGTGCCCCTGCATCAACCAAAATTGTTAAATACGTTTTTATTGATGGCAATCAACTGGGTGTCCAAACGCGTTTAACTTGCGCTGTCGACTGGAAATGCTGAATCCGTTTGGCTGGAGTCACCTTTACATTAAATGACGAGTTTAAAATCAGTTTTGTTTTGAGTGCGAAAGTAGATGTTACTGATATTGTAGAAGGTGTAATACAGGTGTACTTATAAACTAAGTAGACCAATTATCAACTCTTTTGCAAATTATTGTCGTCGTTTATGTTGGTTACAGTACCTTTGAGTCCGAGTTTGTTGAATACGTATTTAATCCCAAAATTTGTCGTTCCTCTATAAGAAGTATGCATGACTCCGGGTCATTCTTGGGTATTGTTTCATACCAAATTAAAAAGAGTTAGAAACACGGGTTAAAATGTTGTCGGAATTTTTGGCAAAAAATCAGTATCATTCACTTTAGGTGACAGTAGTTGACGCTTAATTTAGTTCTACCCTTCTGTTGATTTCGTAAAATGGCACTCTGTTCTCTGCTGCGCGCGCTCTAGACTGCTGATGCTTAAGACAGATTTTGTTCATGTTATTTGAACAATGAAGAAGAGAAAAGCAATCGACAGGAATATTGCAAGAGGCTAAGCATTGAATTTGTAGCGGAAACTAAGTAAGGGCAAAGCTCTACAGAAAGATTGGTGACTTTATTTCAGTTCGAATTTTGTTTTTCTGTACTTTTACATGCACGCTTCAGTGACCTTGAACATCAGTTGTTTTTGAAAACTTCGGAGAATTAAATTCGACTTCTAAAATAGATTTTGATATAACGTCGATCAATAGACAAATTTAATGTGAAATAAATTCGTCAGAATTAAACTCAACATATAAACTACAGGGGCACCCAACGGTTCTTCGTTTCTGGGAATATCTCGTGTTCGCCTCAGATATTCGGATCTAATTGCAGTGAAAACTAGAGATTTCTTTGGTGAAACATCACCTCAGACTTTCGTAGCAAAGGGATTGGTTTATTCCTATCGTTTTCGGCGAGACAAATATGTCGTTTAGAGTGTAAAATAAGGTCAGCTAGCATTTTCGGAGAACTATCAGCAGCTCGGAAATTGGGCGGATAGGATTCCGTTTCCTTAAATTTTCTGGGGTGTAAATTTACAGCAAAATACTCCGAACAGATCAACCTGTGTTAGCTGACACAAATAGGTCTTTAAAAAGCTCTGAAACAATCTAAGAAAGTAGAAGATGATATTTGAAGTACTTCGCTAAAATTTTCTCGTTGGGTGAAACTAGCTACAGGTCTGACGGCGGGTTAACTGTACTGCAATCCTCATGTTAGCAATGAATTGCTGAGGCAAGTGCTCGCGCGAAGTGATGATCGATTCGCTCAGGCCTGAAAACCTGAAAAACCATTATTGTATTGTTTATATCGAATGTTCTCTGATTTTTTCTTTTTCTTAGAGCAAATATGTTAATGAGGTCCATTATTTTCGCTTGATCATTTAGTTATGCGATTTGGACCGAAGCATTTAATTGAAGCGGGACTGAGTTACGGCATATCAGTTATACACGTGGAAAACGTTCGACTAATGACTCTTTACAAAGAGCCCATCAGTTCTACAAGTAACGTTAGTATATCTGGATGTCCAGGATTGGCTAAAGCTATGTGAAGTCAAATACCTAAATTCGTGGGCTGCCTTAAAGCCAACAGTAAAACTGTGAATTACGTTAATCAAGTTTATACCGTTTACAATTCCAGCTGTCAAACTTGCATGTTATCTCACGCTCTTTAAACTGAAATTAATAATTGTAGATACGGTTCCAAACATTAACTAAAAAAAACCATGTAAATTCCCACATTTAATACGATACGTACCTGTTCTAAATGCGTATTGCCATGAAAGCAAGACAGCCTTCCAAGGTGCAGAAGTTCCGAAGGCTTCGCGAAAATTCAAGGCTGGCCTCTAGAACATTTAACCATCTCACTCCGCCATAGTTGAATCACTCAATATTTCCCCATACGTACGTTAGGAGAGGCCGTTTAAAACATAGCGAAAAATCGCCATTTTTTATTCGATTACTGAGAAGATTTTTGCTAATTAATTCATATCCATTTCGGGTAATAAATTCTTGTCCTGAAAGATATGTCAAATGTTAATAGATGATGCCTAATTATGCGTTATGATGGCCAGTGGATGTGCACGTTTGATGATGTCAGCGGATTTCAGACTAATGTTGTAGTATGATATATGTCTTATGAGGCGATATTATGTGCAGTGAAGATGCGTGTTTAATTATAGGGTGTATGTCAAATGGCGTTGATTGGTATCTAATTATGCTACAGTGTTGAATTTATATGGGTCATAACTCATTGCGTTGGGGGCGGAATAATACCCTTTTATAGTGAATAAAAGACTAATGTCTTAACCTGGCACTCACTAAATCGCCTGTGTAAACCAGCGGTGATGTTCGCTGCGATGTCACGGCGAATTGATCACGATTATCAAATGATGAAAGAAGCAAAGCGCATACGATGTGAGTATACCCTTGTCAAAATTCCTTTGGAGTCCCGAAAGGTAGCTTTTGACAAGCCTGTAAACGGCCTCCTTAATGGGGGATAGAGCGCAACAAAAATCGGCGAGCGCAGCCAGCGATGCGAGACTTGGGGAGACGGCAGATACGTTTTGCTCCATTCAGGGACTCAAGGGGGGGGGGGGGAGGGGGAAGTGTGTGTGTGTGGGGGGGGAAGTCCTTGGAGCCCTGGAATTTTTGCGGTAGAACCCGGAGCCCAAAGCCTTTCTCTACTTGGAGCCCGGACAAAAATAATGATTCTGGCTAAATGGAACCCTGGAGTACAGCCACGGAGCCCTAGAGCCACAATATTTCTGTCTTGGAGCCCTGTCCAGTCGCAACAAAATTGCAACAAATTTTCCGGAAAATCGCAGCGGAAATCGCCGGTATTTTAATGGGCGTTCTGAAATTTAACTTGAATCGATAGGTTCGTTCCACCCTTTAAAAGAGAAATACCTCAGGAGCTAGTTCAAAACACTCGGACGGAATTACCGAAAAATGACCTTACAATTTACTTTTCAACCAGGAATTTTCGAAAATTTGGCCACAATAGCAAGCACCCCAAGTCATGCATGGGTTAATGGCTCGGGCAAATTACTCAAACAGAGGCTTCATGTGCCTCGTGACACAAAGTAGTTAAGTAGTAAAAACCTGATGAAATAAAAAAGATGTGCTAGTAAAACGATGAAATTAAAAGCTAGGAACTACTTTATTCAACATATAAATATAAGCAACAACACTTAGTGTCCACTGTGATCTGAAAACTTTCAATAAATAGAACGAACAAGAAAATAAATAATAAAATAAAGCATAATTTTCATATGAAGTTCTTCTATAAATAAGCTTGCAGGAAACTGTAAAAGCCATTCCGCGTAAAAAGTTCCAGAAAGAACTACTGAACTTGAATCTGGTTTCGACCCGGCCGGCCACTCTTCTTCTGCGTGGGTGTGTCCTTGATGTTGAACGTTAAACTGTCAGGCTGGAATGGAAGAATAATATCGTCAAACGCTGAACTGGCGGGGCAAAATGTAATTTTATTTTCAGGGACTTAGTTTGCCTACTTATTTTCCAGCCATTTCTGTTGCTGGAAAGTTTGTGTGTGTGTGTGCGTGTGCTGCAGCTACTGTAACCAGCAAATTAGCCCGATCCACTTGCCTCCCCTCCCCTGTGGATCTCTGAGCCCCCAAAGCTAGCTCTGCTGAATTTTGTGGTTCCCCAGCTTGCAGTCTATTGTGGCAGTACAGCTGAGATCGCCCTTTGACCCAGAGACACACAAAAAAGACCCCTCATGTCTTTCAAGCACCAACAGGGCACTTGTGTTGTCTTGAAAATCAAGTTTGCTCAGCAAAACAGGCCAATTTCTCCCCACCCTACCCCCCTGTCAGAAAGGGCAGTCCCTGGGCAGTGTGCTGGCATATCGGTTGACGCAAGCCCCCCTCAAGTTTGGCCAGCCGCAGGGAGTTAAAGGCGGACACGTCCGCCTTTAACCCGAAAAGTTTTGGGGTATGTTTTTCAAAATTTGCTCAGATAGCACGCTCAAAACTGACCGGCTAGCTGCAAATAAACACTGACTTGTCTCATTTCACAGGGCAAGGAGAGCCCTGCAGCAAGAGATAACATTTTAAAAATATTGGCCTTTGCTATCTGACTGAATTTGCCAAAACATAGCTGCAGCTACTGTAACCAGCAAATTAGTCCGATCCACTTGCCTCCCCTCCCCTGTTTATCTCTACCCCCCAAGGCTAGCTCTGCTGAATTTTGTGGTTCCCCAGCTTGCAGTCTATTGTGGCAGTACAGCTGAGATCGCCTTTTGACCCAGAGACACACACAAAAGACCCCTCATTTCTTTCAAGCACCATCAGGGCACTTGTCTTGTCTTGAAAATCAAGTTTGCTCAGCAAAACAGGCCAATTTCTCCCCACCCTACCCCCCCCTCAATTGGGCCTTTGGACCGCTACAATGCCTACCGTCAGAAAGGGCAGTCCCTGGGCAGTGTGCTGGCATATCGGGTGACGCAAGCCCCCCGCAAGTTTGGCCGGCCGCAGGGGGGTTAAAGGCGGACACGTCCGCCTTTAACCCGAAAAGTTTGGGGGTATGTTTTGCAAAATTTTCTCAGATATATATTAACAGAAGCCTATGTGATATGCTCTTGATATTAACTAAACCTATCAGACTTAGGTAAAAATGGTGGGAATGGGTTTTAGCGACTTTGAGCTACGCAAATACGGCATTTTTTTACTCCCTGTTTGATCTCACTTTCAACTTATAAGAATTCGCGTAAAAGGGGTGAGCCGAGTTGGAAATGACATTTTCTTCACTTTGAGCTGTGCAAAATCCCCAATTTTTACCCATGATTGATCAGATTTCTCAAGAAGCAAATCTAGCCATGACCTTGACTACGGATACCTGTTTAAATGTGTTGTTAGCATATTTAAGTTGAGGAGAATTAAGCAACTGAAATATAACTTTAAAAAAGAAACCTGTGGTGCAAACCAGTGAGTCGCATATTGTGTATGTTCCAATCTCGTTTCCAGGGTCTCTTTTCTTCCAAGGGAAGGCAAGAAGAGAGTCCCTTGGAACGAGGTTTCGTATGTTCAAGTTTGCGCTCTGGGAACAAACCCTACGCTTCTCTGGATCATAATGTACGGAAACTCTTCTGTGAGGTATGCGGAAAATGAGAGAGATTATTCAGTTATTCCTTCTTTTTCTGGTGAGAAGCTTCTCTCGACAGCGTATCGGAAAAGATGGCATTGTGTTGGTTTTTTTCTCTTTCCTTTTCGGTTTCGTGTGGAGGGGCTGTGGGCTTTTAAGCACGGCAGATTTTTACAGGTAAACAATTGCATTTTCCTGAAAGAGCCCAAATGAGAAAAAAAAACCATAATGGAACGATGTTTGGCTCCGGTGGTGCTTTTTGATCCACAGGGGTTACTGGGAATTTTTGGGCGGGGAGCCACTTGCCCTCAACATATCTCAGATCAGTTTTCTCTTTATTAGTCTTATACTGTTAACAGCATTCTCACAGTTTGAGGAAAGTGGAAACTCGTGTGAAAATAAATTTATGAACTGAAAAAGCACGCATTTTCTTTTCAAACATCCTGCTTTTATTCAGTATTAGTAAGCGCCTTACAATTGCAAAGCACACCATTTTAATATCCCAGTAATCTGCGGAACTACATTTTAAAAAAGCACCTTATGGGCATTAAAGAGTTTTTGCAGGAATGGTTGGTTTGGGGCAAGGCCTAAGCCTGGGCTTTAGGAACTTCTTCTATGAAGATCCGGGACACTGAATTCCAACCTGTGTAGGCGTCACCTGGGGTATGACTCTGACAATTGCCGACCCAGAATCCCACGCGCACCTTTCCCTTGTGAATGTTGTTACAGTGCCCCTCAATATGGCGAACGCGGTGAAGATCTTGAGTGTTGCCTTGCCACATGTACACAATACCGTCAATAGGCAGGGGAGCGGAACATTCCGCACCGTTGAAGGTGAAGTACCAGCGTTTGCAACAGCTCGTACACCTGTAGATCCTTAAGTTACCAGTCCAAGCCACATGAAGAGCTGTGTCAGAGAAGTTCTTGGTGAACACACAGTCCTGTACAATAATTAAAACGAAAAGGAAGAAAATAAGGATTATAGGTAACATAAAATAATGTGCGTAATTAGAAGCGAAGGAAGAGGAATTAGAAACCCTGTAACAATTTAGTTATACTTTTGTGTCTGGAGGCCCTTTTTACCGAAGTGGTTTTCAATTAGATCGTAGAGCCTAAAAAGCATTTCAATTTTCGAATAAGAATAGTCGTGTGTGTGTTTAAAGCAGTTTTTAGGAAACAAGAAGGCAGTGGGTCCCCTTACATAACCGAGATGGGGATTAAATACAATAAATCTTTACCAATTTTGTACCACTCACCTTGATCAGACCGTTGTCTTTGTCATCATTCAAGTTTTTCCAGGCGCACTCTTTCCAGTTTTTAAAAGGCATCAGACCTGGAGTCCCAGGTAGTCCACTTGCCCCACTCTCTCCGCGCTCTCCTTTTTGGCCGGGAGGACCCTGGACGCCAGGTTCTCCTTTAGCACCATTTACACCACCAGGACCCATCACACCAGGAGGTCCCTGGGGTCCAGTCTTGCCCGGGCTTCCTTGATCACCTTTGGCTCCTTCACGGCCATCACGTCCGTCACGGCCTGGTGCCCCAGGAGAACCAGGCTTGCCGTGCATACCGGGAATGCCACCGTAACAAAAGGGAGGAGGTTGCTGTTTTGGGAAGAGAAGGCAAAATTAATGTTTTAGTGTTATATATCAGTTGCAGCAGTGTCTTATATCTGTCCATGAAATAAAGTTCAATTAAGTTGAAATCTTCATCAGCAACAAAAAAAATCTATCAACCTAAACGCTGTCAAGGCATATTACAAAGTTTAGTCAAGATCAACCACAACGAAAAAAATCGCTTTTTCATACCCCAACCAGCACACTCTATCACTTAGCATAAATTCAATTCATTCCTTGTTAGCTTCGCCATGAGTGTTTCTCAAACTCCAAAAACAGAAAGCAAAATTTTGCTCGTCGAATATGACAGTTGGATCGTTTTTGGTTTATCCCTGAGATGCTGCTTGTTTTTTCAGTACAGTTTATGTCGAATGATAGTCAATGTTGTAAAATTAATGCCATTTTTTGTGGGGATATGTTGAGAAATTTACATTTTTAATAATGTAGGGTAGCTACAGACTCACCATGTTATACGATGCCTGTTTGGTTTTGTTGTCCGCTCCGGCAAAGAAAAACAAACATAACATTGCAAATACAGACAACAACGCCAGATACACTTTACGCGGAATATTCGCCATTTCTTCTTTAATATCTGCTGGGGACAGAAATGGGAAAAATCAGAGATTACTGAAAATTAAACAAGTTTTGTAGCGCATTGATGACTGCACGAGGCATCTGGACCTGGTAAAGAAACCGTTTCGCGCCATTTTCTCTTAAGAACTCAGCGTCAGTCTTTATATGTTCAGTTATTAAATTAAGTATCTGTCTTTTTATGTCTCGTAATAAAACGAATCTTTTTTAAAAACTCAAAAGCTTTCGAAAGACGATTGCTTTTCTTTCAAAATGCATGCTAACCAACAAATCAGTTTTTGGATATTAAAACTGTGTATTGTTACCTTTTATTGTTTTTTTTTTTAGCGATAACATTACACGCTGGATATTATCACAAATATTTCAAAATCGTAGTGTGTCCTTTAGACTTCCTTTATTCCGCACTTTTCTCAGAGAAAACGGAAGCCAAAGATCGCGAAGCCTTTTTGTAGCCGAAACGAGGCCTTAAAATTGAATTGCTTAACACAGTACATGCACGTTGTTCATTGCGTTTCTGTATTTACGGCTCATTATCGCTAGCGAAGTCCCATCTACATCTCGTTCATGCGCTCTTAACAAGGAAAACTCCCTGCAGTACTTAAACAAACAGAAAATACGTCTAAAAATGAACCTTTCTCGAGCTTACATTCGAAAATGTTTATCGAACGAATGATTTTACAGTGATCAGTTTTATGTACATTATCCTACCGAAATTTAGTACCTACAAGAAGCACGCGACTATACACACTCTCTCTCACCTAAACTGATGACGATCAAAATTTAACTTGTTACGAAAAACTAACAAAGAAAGCGATTCGGAGAGAGGAAAGCCGAGAAAATGGCTGTACCTGAAATTGTAGTGAAACTAAGGTCGTCTTTCTGTTCTGGCTAGTTCTTGATGAACAAATTGTCGCTGTTGAGGAACGATAACCTATAATTTCAGTTCGTTGTGTTGAATTGGATTTTTAAGTCTTCCTGTTTACTCTTAGTACATGTTCATGCGAGTCTTCGTTTGCCTTGAGACAGAGGCCAGGGGCACCCAACGAGAAAATTTTCGCAAAGTAGTTGAAACGTCATTTTCTGCTTCTCTAGGATTGTTTCAGAGCTTTTCAAAGGCATATTTGTGTAAGCTAATACAGGTTGATCTGTTCGGTGTTTTTAGCTGAAACTTTAGGCCGCAGAAAATTATAGGAAATGGAATCCTATCAGCCAAATTTCCCAGTTGCTAATAGCCGTCCGAAAATTCGAGCTGATGTTATTTTACACTCTAAACAGCATATATTTCCCTCCGAAAACAATAGGAATTAATCAGTCCCCTTGCTACGAATTCGAAAGTCTGAGGTGATGTTAAATGCCCGGCAAAGAAATCTCTAATTTTCACTGCAATTAAACCCGAATATTTCAGGCGATGTAGGCCTTACCGAAGAGGTATTCCCCCAAACAAACCCAATTTATTGATGGCAATCAACAGGTTGCCCAAACGCGTTTAACTAACCAAATTCAACAATTTTAAACCCTGACGACTGAAAATGCTGAATCCATTTGGCCGGAGTCTAAACTTATACTTATACTTATACTTATAGTCTTAAACTGGCGAATATTTGCTTCGTCAGTTTTGTTTTGAGTGCTAAACTAGATGTTACTGATACTGTAGAAGGTGTAACACAGGTCTACTTAAAAAGTAATATCACTATCAACACTTTTGCAAATTGTTATCGTTTATGTTGGTTATATACAATAGCTCCGAGTCCGCGTTTGTTGAATACGTATTTAATCCCAAAATTTGTTGTTCCTCCGTTCTCTATCCTGAGAAGAATGTGATTCCGGGTCATTCTTGGGTATTATTTCATACCAAATTAAAAAGAGTTCGAAACACGGGTTAAAATGTTGTCGGAATTTTCGGCAAATCAGTATCATTTACTTTCGATGACAGTAGTTGACGCTAAATTTAGTTCTACCCTTCTGTTGAATTCGTAAAATGAAACTCTATTCCGGCTCTGCTGCGCGCGCTCTGGAGACTACAGGAAAAACCCTACCCAGGATTTATTTTATTAGCGAAGAAATTTTATTAACTCGCTGAAGTTTAAGACAGTTTTTGTTTATGTTATTTGTACAACGAAGAAAAGAAAAGCCATCAACAGGAATATTACAAGAGGCTAAGCATTGAAATTGTAGCGGAAAGTAAATAAGGGCAACGCCCTACAAAGGGATTGGTGAATTTATTTCAGTTCGAATTTTGTTTTTGTGTACTTTTACATGCACGCTTCCGCGACATTGGACATCAGTTGTTTTTGAAAACTCCGGAGAATTAAATTCGACTTATTCGGATCTAATTGCAGTGAAAACTAGAGATTTCTTTGGTGAAACATCACCTCAGACTTTCGTAGCAAAGGGATTGATTTATTCCTATCGTTTTCGGCGAGACAAATATGTCGTTTAGTACTGAAAACTAAGGTCAGCTAGCATTTTCGGAGAGCTATCAGCAGCTCGGAAATTCGGCGGAAAGGACTCCGTTTCCTAGAATTTTCTGGGGCCTAAATTTACAGCAAAAAAACTCCGAACAAATCAACTTGTGTTAGCTGACACAAAATGCTTTTACATTGTAAAAAGCTCTGAAACAATCTAAGAAAGTAGAAGATGATTTTGCTACAGGTCTGACGGCGGGTTAACTGCACCGCAATTCTCATGTTAGCAATTGAATTGCTGAGGCAAGTGGTCGCGCGAAGTGATGATCGATTCGCTCAGGCCTGAAAAACTGTTATTGTACTGTTTATATCGAATGTTCTCTGTGTTTTTTTCTTTTCCTAGAGCAAATATGTTAATGAGGTCCATTATTCAGGGGCAGTTACCCAACGAGAAAATTTTAGCAAAATAATTGGAATATCATTTTCTGCTTTCTTAGATTGTTTTAGAGCTTTTTAAAGGCATATTTGTGTAAGCTAATACATATTGACCTGTTCGGATTTTTTAGCTGAAAATTTAGGTCCCAGAAAATTTTAGGAAACAGAATCTTATCCACCGAATTTCCGAGCTGCTGATGGCTCTCCGAAAATGCTAGCTGACCTTATTTTGCACTCTAAACAACATATTTGTCCCTCCGAAATCAATAGGAATTAATAAAGTCCTCTTGTTACGAAAGTCCGACGTGCTGTTTCGCCGAGGAACTAGCTTCCACTGCAATTAAATCCGAAAATGTCAGACGAATTTAGGCCTTCCGAACAGATATTCCCCGAAACGAGCCGTTGGGTGCCTCTGATTATTTACTCTTGAACATTTAGTTATGCAATCTGGTCCGAAGCATTTAATTTAAGCGGGAGTTACCATATATCAGTTATACACGTAGAAAACGTTCGGCTACTGACTCTTTACTGACAAATAGCCCGTCAGTTCTACAAGTAACGTTAGTTTTATCTGGATGTCCAGGATTGGCTAAAGCTATGTGAAGTCAAATACCAAAATTCTTGGGTTGCCTCAAAGCCAATAGTAAAATTCTATATTATGGTAATGGTCAAGTTTATGCTGTTTATACTTCTACATTGTAGCTGTCAAACTTGCATTTTATCTCACGCTCTTAGCAACTGATAAAATTAATTGTAGATACGGTTCGAAACATTAATTGAAAAACCAGTGTACATTCCCAGATTTAACAAGATACGTACCTGTTCTAAATGTGTATTTCCATGAAAGCAGCCTTCCAAGATTCCCTCAGACGATGCGGAAGTTCCGAAGGCTCCGCTAGAACATTTAACCATCTCACTCCTCCATAGTTGAATCACTCAATATTTCCACATACGAACGTTAAGAGAGGCCGTTTAAAACATAGCGAAAAATAGCCATTTTTTATTCGGTAACAAAGGATTTTTGCTAATTAATTCATATCCATTTCGGGTAATAAATTCGTGTCCTAAAAGAGATGTCAAATGATTACACATGATACCTAATTATGCACTACGATGACCAACGGTTGTGAATGTTTGATGATGTCAGCGGGATTCAGACTAATGTTGTAGTATGATATATTTTTTAAAAATGATTTATGACTTATAAGCCGCTATTATATCTGAAGATGCGTGTTTGCTTATAGGGTGAATGTCAAATGGCGTTGATTGGTATCTAATTATGCTACAGTGTTGAATTTATATGGGTCATAAACTCATTGCGTTGGGGGCGGAATGATCCCCTTTTATAGTGAATAAAAGACTAATGCATGGTTCAATTTTACCTGTTACCATCCCCCCCCGGGCAACCCCGGGGACAAGTCCAGCCCTTCGGTCCCGGGGGTGGGGAATTGTTTGAAGCCGTCTTGTCCCGGGGGGAGGGGGCGGGGCAAATCGAAAATAACTTCTTGTTGTTCTTGTGAAGTACGTCACTTCTCGGTTGACGCCGGACCGCGTGGAGAAGACTACCTATTTCCAGGGAGAATCTCTAGAATTTGTAGCAGACTGGTTAGAGAAGATAATCTCTCAAAATTAAAATCTGTATTCGAAGGTACTTTTATTTTAAATTGTTAAACGAATGTGCGTTTGATGCGTACTCGAATAGTCGGCGTTCATCACAAACAAAGATTTATTTCTTCTGTGAGCGTATTCTTATGTATATACTAAGACGACTTAAATAGACTCTATATGAAAACGGATGCACGGCTTTGTATTTAACAGAGGTCTCAGTCCAGTGTTCATTCTTATGAAACAAGCTAAGAAAACCTCCTTTAAAATGCGGCCATCGACTTGTTCACGGGCCTCTTGTGCGTATGTGCTATATTTAGAATAAATCACTTGGCGGAAATTCTTTACTCGCTAGCCGTATGCAGTTAAGGGTTTTTCTTCAGTTTTTTTTTTCAAACATAGTTAGTGCATGTTTTTATTACATTATACATGTAGTGTCCTTCGTTCAAGAAACTCTAGAAAAGCGTTTAAGTTCTTGTCAAAATGTCTGGTTTTGCTATTGTACGGAAATCAATATTGCAATCTATGTTTTGTACACAAAACAACGTATTTGTGGTCGATGAGCAGTCCCGGTGGTGGGGAATCGTCTCTTTTTGCGTGCCCGGGGGTGGGGAATAGGCCGCCAAGTAAGAAAAAAATTGCAAATCCCCGGGGGTATGCCCGGGGGGGGGATGGTTACAGGTAGAATTGAACCATGCATAATGTCTTAACCTGGCACTCACTAAATCGCCTGTGTAAACCAGCGGTGATGTTGGCTGCGATGTCACGGCGAATTGATCACGATTAACAAATGATGAAAGAAGCAAAGCGCATACGATGCGAGTATACCCTTGTCAAAATTCCTTTGGGCTCCCCAAAGGTAGCTTTTTGACAAGCCCGTAAACGGGCTCCTTAGCTGGGGATAGAGCGCAACAAAAATCGGCGAGCGCAGCCAGCGATGCGAGACTTGGGGAGACGGCGGATACGTTTTGTCCCATTTAGGGACTCAAGGGTTGGGGGGGGGGGGAGTCCTTGGAGCCCTGGAATTTTTGCGGTAGAACCCGGAGCCCAAAGCCTTTCTGTACTCGGAGCCCGGACAAAAATAATGATTCTGGCTAAATGGAGCCCTGGAGTACAGCCACGGAGCCCTAGAGCCACAATATTTCTGTCTTTGAGCCTTGTCCAGTCGCAACAAAATTGCAATAAATTTCCGGAAAATCGCAGCGGAAATCGCCAGTATTTTAATGGGCGTTCTGAAATTTAACTTGAATCGATAGGTTCGTTCCACCCTTTAAAAAAGAAATACCTCAGGAGCTAGTTCAAAATGCTCGGACGGAATTGCCGAAAAAATGGCCTTACAATTTACTTTCCAACCACGAATTTTCGAAAATTTTGGCCACAATGGCAAGCACCCAGGTCATGCGTGGGTCAAGGGCTTCGGCAATTACTCAAACAGAGGCTTCATGTGCCTCGTGACACAAAGTAGTTAAGTATTAAAAACCTGATGAAATAAAAAAGATGTGCTAGTAAAACGATGAAATTAAAAGCTAGGAACTACTTTATTCAACATATAAATATAAGCAACAACACAGTGTCCACTGTGATCTGAAAACTTTCAATAAATAGAACGAACAAGAAAATAAATAATAAAATAAAGCATAGTTTTCATATGAAGTTCTTCTATAAATAAGCTTGCAGGAAACTGTAAAAGCCATTCCGCGTAAAAAGTTCCAGAAAGAACTACTGAACTTGAATCTGGTTTCGACCCGGTCGGCCACTCTTCTTCTGCGTGGGTGTGTCCTTGATGTTGAACGTTAAACTGTCAGGCTGGAATGGAAGAATAATATCATCAAACGCTGAACTGGCGGGGCAAAATGTAATTTTATTTCCAGGGACTTAGTTTGTCTACTTATTTTCCAGCCATTTGTATTGCTGGAAAGTTTGTGTGTGTGTGTGTAAGTAGTGCAGTTAAATATTTTAGTTGAGCTGTAAGTAATGTCTGTATGTAATGTAGTAACAAGAGATATGCACGTGGTGCCGATAGAGATACACCTGATTGATAAAACGTTGTCGGATGCAAAGTATTAACCATGAACAATGCGACACAATGGAATTCTTGGAAGACAGCACTAGTCAGTTCCATATATTGATATCCAAGATATTTTCATTGCTAAGAAGGTTTTAGAGTAGGTTTGGATATCCTGTATTAATACTATCTCAACAATGCCTGAGAAAAGAAGCACGTTTTCCCGCTTCCCAGAAAACCATTAGGTCGCATCATTTATAGTATATTCTTTTGCACGATAACGTTTATTTACTTAGGTGTATATTGTAAGGTTAATGTAGATAATAGTTGCATGTAATCTATGTAAAAATAAATGTCTTGTTAAATGCAATAAAAACATTAAAAAACACTTAAATACATTGCAACGAATCATTCAAAAATTAATATTCTGATGGCACGATAAAAAGGTTATGGTATTGTCATTGAACGTTGATCAGTCCTCTTGTTTACAGCCTTTTTTTCATTTTGCAGGGTTTACTCATCTTTGTGCCTCTTCATGGAGGTCCAGTGCCACTGCTTAAGATGGGGAACGCGTTCCCTCATATTTTTTGGTCACATCTAACGAGTAATTTTTAGCAGTGTTTCGTATCTGGAGTGGTACAACACTGAAGTTTGGATGATTGTGTTGACTTCGCATGTTATGGGTAATAAGGCTTGAAACATTGCTAAGTATAAGGTTTGGATTGGTATAAGCTTGTATCGGGATTCACTTTTTACCAGATGACTGTCTGGCTCATCCCGAATAAACAATTTAAAATTAAATGCACCGTGATGGCGTAGAGGTATCGAGAGATCGTCTGTTAGATCTGTCCTCAAAGAAAAGAAGGAAGCAGACGATCTAAACCAATCTATTAGAGGAAACAGACTATTAACACCGGTTTACACATGGGATTTTTTGTGCAATTTTCGTCGCGCTCGAGCTTGCGATAAAAACCGCAAGAGTACGTGTAAACTAGCTGCGATTCTATTCGATTTGTCGCCGCGATATCGGAGAGGTTTCGAACATATTCAAAACTTAGTGTAACTTGGCGGCGAGTTTTGGGAAATATCTCACTCGAATCGCAGAGTTCACACTTAACGACAGGGCGCGACAAAAATCGCATGTGTAAACGGGCCTTTACACTGCACTGCAAGTTCGACGTCTTCTTACAGTGTTTGTATTGAGGGGCAATGAAAACGCACCTTGAGTATACTTAGGGAGCACATCAGGTTCTTACTGACTATCAGGACACCACCAGCATTGTCAAACTCACCGCAGTAATTTGGAGCACTGAACAACGTCACCAACTGGAAGGTAAAGAATGGCGATGAAAACGAACACTTCTCCGAACAAATACACTTTTGTAGGTAACAAATTACTGGTAATCTCATTAGTCGAATAGAGTAACATTGCAAATTGATCAAAGGTCTGAAATTGGGTATGGAACCAGGACGAAGTGAAAAGTTATTTAAGATCTCTTCTCCTTTTAAAATAAATACGAGAGAAAGAGAAGTACCGGTAACCCCCAAAAAATATCATTTAATCTCATAAGACGTAATTTGCCAATTAAGAGACACAAATGGAGGGCCATTTCTTAAAACGGGTATGGAAAATGAAGAAGTTGATTTATGATAGGGATGTCAAGTTTGGAGCAGGCCCCATTGCTCTCCCACCGGCACACGGGGAACTTAATGAAAACTTAATCGTCTGAGTTCAGTATTGCGTTTCACTTATTTACGACAAAATCGTTAGAAAGCTTAAAATACCGGTACCTTTCTTTTCTCAAAAAACCGGTAGCCATCCTCAACGACCTAGAAAAGAAGGGAAAAATGATTAAACTTTGTTGTTCTATTCTGACAAGAAGGACATACTTTACAAAATTGGTTATCGCTGCACAAAATCTTCTTCAAATTATCATGGCAATCAAACAACCGTGGACACCTTTACTTGACTTTGATAAGAAAATTTTTGTAGTAGTTAACCCATCGAATAAAAGCTCAAACTGTAAGATTGGTATACACAGACGAACAGTGTCCAAGCCACTTGCCTAATTTTCCTGTGAATTCAAAATTAGCTACAGAGTCCTCTATTTTCTCACAACTTATGTTAAAGATCAATGAAAGTGTTCAGCTAAGGCGTTACATGTACGTTCAGTACTATTTATTGTTACTTTGAATTCGCATTGGTAGTTTCATCATTAATTACCCGTCTAAATTAATGAGAATAACCAGTAAAGTACTCATCAAATAGTAGTTTAGTGTCCTTACAGTTACTATAATCCGATGGTGTAAAATTGAAAAGAGCCGGTTAAAACGTGATAGGGACCCTTGAATACAACTTCTGAAAAGACAACTGAAGGTAATTAATATCACCTGATGTGCACGTGCAACCAAGCTCAAGTCATGTTTCTTGAGAAATGATCGCACCACGTCACCGCCAAATGTCCAGGATACACCTCGGTCATTGTCTCCCCAACCAGTTATATCCTGTAATAAACCGGTAAAAGAGAATTCAACATTTGCCTATGACTACGCGTTTGCACGACAGGCACCTAACTCCATGCTCTCTTTTTATACACATTAAAAAAATAGCTATGCTATTTATTAGATGTTTCTTGTATAGCACTGTGGGATATTTCAGAGCTTTGCTGTATTAAACGTTTGGTGAAACCACAGGGCAAGTCAAAATACAAGGGACAGGTAAAAATATTCTACAAAATCACAAACTAAAACATCTGATAAGAGATTTGTCATTCAATTTTATATTTACATGATTATTTTTCAACTGATGGGTTAAAAAAATGTGCTAGGGCATAATGAGAGAAGTTTGTCTTTCTCCTTTTAATTTTTTCCCTTTTGCTTGCCTTTGTAAATTATTTTCCAACCTCTACATACATGTACTCAGCCAAAAAGTTTTAAAAACGTGTAGATGTGAACTTTGCAAGTGTTTGGGCAGGTTGTTTAACAAGAAGCACTTTGTATGGACACACCTCATCAGGATCAGACCACAGTAGATCACACACAAGGCCTTTGTCAGGTACATCCATGGGACGCTCCATGTTACGTAACTAGAATAACAGTGTAAATGGTTTGAACACAGGAGCCACATCTGCTCAGAAGTCGGTGAAAATATGATCGCCCAGGTGAGTGTAGACCTGAGAAGGACTGTTGTGGTGACATTGACTGATGTTTTGATAACCTGAGCAGATACGTCATCACCCGATGATGACCTGCTCAGGTTGTCAAAACGTCAGTCAATGTCACCACAAACAGTCCTTCTCAGGACTACACTCACTTGGACGATCATACCTCACCGACTTAGAATAACAGTATATACACACACATATTGGGAGTTAACAAGTATAAAGCCCTGGAAACTTGCATGTACTTGTGGACTCCAGTTGGCCACTACTTGCAGATATTTAAGAACGCTTGTGATGACTTAATGCATTCACTTTAACCAAGCTTAAACTCACGAGTCAAGTGGCACAGGTTTTTCACTGTTTGGCTATAACCCTGGCACAAGGTGGTCTTTTCTTTAGTTCAGTTGCGCATAAAAGGCTGCATTGAACTTGCTGCAATAGCATCAAGCATCTGTCAACTTGTGAGTCTGAGCTGTTTAGCCAGTGCAGTCACAAGTCTGTCTATGCAATGTTGACATGTGTCTTTGCTTAGGCAGTGCTTATTCTTTGGTCTGAATTTGATTGTTCAGAATGATGCCTTCTCTTTCAACTGGCCATTTGGGAGTCAGCGCTTTCAATAAGCACCGACGCCCGACGAAAAGCGTCAGCTATTTCGCTCAGAAAAGTCGGCTACTTTTTGCCCTGAATTAAAGTAATTAAAGGAAGACTGTTTCAAACCCTTGTTCATACAGTCGGTTACTCTACTCAAACCAGCTGCCTACTTCAAATTTTATTGAAACCCCTGGGGAGTTGTTCAGTCACCAGTGTGAACATGGAAAAAAACTTTCATTACATCTTTTGCCTCTAAAGTGAGCAGAGCAATGTAATTAAGCTGTCAGCACCTTCCAGACATTGTGGCATGCAAAATTAGAAGACATCAGTGAAGAAAATAGTGAAGTGTCAGTGGTTGAGATGGGTTGAAGGGTCAAGAGGTAAGTACAAGTGAGAATATATTATTTATTTCATCCAGTCAAAGAAAGCCAGCTAGTAGCTAGACATAATTTCACACCTGACAAAAAAAAAAGTAAATATTAAACCAGTGCTAATTACACTGCATTAATAACTAGAGCCACACACAAAATTAAAGCTGACCTGATCCAAGTCATGCAAATCTGGGGAAAGGCCTCCATGACAACAAAAAACAGTGTTCTCTACTACAGCAGCTGAAAGAGAGTGATCAAAGATATGGTTTCTCCTTGGCATAAATACTTTTCTTTATGAAGGTGTGGAACCGAAATTATTTCTAATATACACTGGTCGGAATAGACTCTGATCTCTTTGTTAATTATCTTGTATCCACAATGTACCGGTCAAGCATATAGCACAGTTGCTTTCAATAAGAACTTCGGACAGAATAGGCAGCGTAAGATGTATCAGCAGAGCAATCTGGGAGTGGTGGGTGTGTAGCCCAGTTCTTCAACATAAGAAACTCATCCCTTGCTGGTGAAGGCTCTTTATGAGGTTCATAGTTGGTTCCTTGGGCTGGAGCACCACGCACAAATTGTATACTTTAAAGGATGGAACTTTGTTGCCAAGCCACATATTTCTGATAACAGTTATGCATTAGTCAAAAAAAAATTAAAACTAAGAATAACGCATTAGTCAAAACAAAAATTAAAACAAAATTTTGCTTCAGTTTTTATTTTCTACAATTGTCCTCTGGCTCGATAAAAATATACACTTACCAATTGGGAGGCAGTTAAAACAGTCTGTGAATGTCTTCCATAGTTTGATGTTGTACCTTCTTTTACACTCATCATAAAAACCATAGATTCTACAATGAGATATAAGCATTAAGAACTCAAGAAATAAGAAGGAAATGTATTATGTGTAGCTTTACTGTATTACTTATTTGGATAATTTTAATAATGGGGGCAAGTAGTTAAGGAAGATGACACTTCATTTTATGTTGAAGACCGAGGCAACTATTTTGAAAATTTAATTAATAGAAAATAGGGTGTATTTTAAGAGATACGAAAATTATTGGGGGAACAGCTAGTTCATTAGTGTTAGCACTTTGCTGTCAGTTTTTGTACAATGAACTGACTATTAACATCACCAGTGACTCTCCTCCCCCCTTAGAATGGGATGCTAGTCCATCACGTACAATGGGTTGCTAGCCCATCACGTACAATGGGTTGCTAGTCCATCACGTACAATGGGATGCTAGTCCATCACGTACAATGGGTTGCTAGTCCATCACGTACAATGGGTTGCTAGTCCATCACGTACAATGGGATGCTAGTCCATCACAAACAACATTTCCTACTAAACAGCACTTTGCTCAGTTTAACTAAGACTGATTTAGACGGTACGATTTTTGCTTACAACTGTTGTATGTGACTTGCTCACGTCATATTAATATTTTGCAACACAAACCGTGTCATCTAAATCAGACGTAGAACACCTTCACGACAGTTGCACACAACACGAAAAATGTTGTAGGATTTTGAAACATGTTTTAAAACCTTATGACATTTGTAGCCACAATCAGAATGTTTGAATGACGAGTTGTCTACCTTCTTTTCTTGACCCAAGCAGCACGCTTCAAAGTCGCATACAACAGTTGAAAGCAAAAATCGAACCGTCTGAATCGGCCCTAATACGATCGCTGGTACATATTTATACACCTGGGTAAAGAGAGATGTCATGGAGTACTGAGTTTCTTGTCTGTGAAAAACAGGATTACAGTACCCAAGCCAGTTTTAGACCAATGACCATCTGATCTGATCTGTAGGCAGATGAGCTGTCTACTATAAAAATATACCAGTATTATAAAATCAATCATGTTCACCTGTTGATAGAAGCTGACTCGTGATTCCCTCGCAAAAGATACATGTTGTTGGGATACTTGATCTTGTATGCCAATAACAGACAGATAGTTTCCAAGGACTTCTTACCCCTAAATAGCATGAATGGTAACCATATTTTTTTAAAGACAATTTTCTGTAGAACAAAGTCATATAACTGAAAAGCCATTCAGAAATGTTGCTATGAGCAGAAAGCACCCAGCAAAATCTACCTCTATCTTGAACTTGGTTGACATTATTAACCTCTGCACACGTCATTGCACTTCAGGGGTTTCAATAAGAATTGAAGTAGGCAGCTGGTTTGAGTAGAGTAACCGACTGTATCAACAAGGGGTTTGAAACAATCTTCCTTTAATTACTTCAATTTAGGGCAAAAAGAAGCCGACTTTTTCGAGGGAAATAGCCGACGCTTTTCGCCGGCCGTCGGTGCTTATTGAAAGCACTGCACTTGTTTAGCAAAACCAGTTTCCTTGGAAATTGTTGATCAAAAACTCATCCTTGCCTTAGTCTCCTGACTGTGAGTGATCAAACCCCAGCCAGTGGTCTCAGAGGACCTCCGAAGTGGAAGTACCGGTAACTTTCTTGGTAGAACTTGGAAATTTAACTCCTTGGCCATGCTTGACAGATGGCCAACTGGTCTACCTCCTGCTCACTAGGATTAACTTTGTTACATTCAATTCACAATTTTTTTTATCGTTGTCGTTGAAAAGCCCTTAATGGAGAGTTGTCCATTAATTAATTAATTAATTAATTAATTAATTAATTAATTAAGTTAGACCGTAGTAAGATTTGAGCAATTGGCCGTGAACTGTCAGTCCCGATTGATGGCCAACTGTCTGGATGCATGCAACCTTGTTGTTACTTTTGTAATCTCAATGGGAATGAACTGGTGTCAACTCTTGCATGTAACTCTTCTTTTCATGGTGTAAGGAAACAAATGTCTCAAGGCTCAGTATAACGACATACTTCTTACACAAACCTGTCAACATAGTCTCCCATAAACAAACAAGATACATCTGGTGGGTAGCCTAACATGTCAAAATGTCTCAGAAGATCATCATACTGTCCATGGATATCACCAAAAATATTTATTGGTGCATTTAACTCCAGTAGCATGGCCTCTCGCATGAACACCTCTCTTGACACCTGACATAGTAAACGTATTGTCCCCTCAGGAAGCTGAACCTATTAGAGAAATCATTTAGAATTTGACAATTTTGTCAAGAAATGGAAATAGGAAATGTGAAGGATGAAGTTACATTCCAAGACTTGCATGTAGGGTTAAATGTTGACAGGCTGTTAATGTAGTGTTGGTTCGCCGAAGATGTTAAACCGGGTCTAATGAGTACGGCTGAATTCATTAAGTTTAAGTTTGGATCAATGTGTTGTTTCAGAAAATATCCTTTACCCCCCCCTCCCCCCCCATGGAGGGCTTTTGGTTTGAACCTCCCACTCCTCTGGAAATTCCAGTTTAGGCTCATACTTTCCTTTAAAAATTTTGGCCTTTAAGACCCCCCCTTCTCCTTGGAATTCCCAATGATCCTCTGTGGTGGGGGTTTGGATATTTTCTGGAACCACACAATTCCCTTTCTGTGACCTGAAATCAAACTTCATCAAGTCAAGTCAATTTGCATTTCCTTTCAACAGTGATGGCCGTTGTTCGCAGTTTTTTCAATTCTTCCCGCGCAGAAAAAGTATAACTTTGCCAGTTTTCCACTTTTGGCAAGTAAAAAGGGAACAAGAAAGTTTGTTGCACACTGGAAAGCTTGAAGATCTATCTTTTGTAAAGGAAAAAGGAACCAAACGCTCTCTCAGAGTCTTGTTCAGAAATATTTGGTATGCTCGTACATTTAAGTCTTATTAAATTTTAACCCTGCATATATATAGCCAGCTAGCTAATTCACAAAACAGATCATGAAAACATATTGCCGCCAGGCAAGAGGTATTTGTGAAACGACCTTTTCAGTTTTAGTTTATTAACAGGGAAAATATAATGCTTTCCTTTTCTTTGTACCGTTTAAATTTTAAAAAGCCTTTCGCCATTTGTTAATTAGCAAAATGTAAAAGCCACTGTTTACATAGGTTTCTTATGTATCTACAATGGCTGTCTCAGTAAATAAGCTAACTTCATTACATTACAGTAATCACTTTTAAGCACAAACGAAAAGTATTGAAAGAAACAGCAATGCCATGAAACCCTACAATGAATATAAGAAACCAGTTTGATTGTTTTGGGACGTCTTTTTGTGGTACAGTATCTAATTAAAACATACAGAATTTAGCGGGATATTAAAAATTGAAGAAACTCGCATACCTGCTTCGCCGGGGAGTTTTTGTAGTCAAGAAGCTGATTTATAGCGCTGTCAACATCTAGTCCAAACTTCCTGCAAAGATCCGTCATTGTAGAAGGCTACATTTCTAGTCAAAACTGTCAACAAAAGCTCTTCCAAGGTTACAGTTCAGAGTCAATTTCTGTAAGACCGGGTAGTCGCCATGTTTACCAGCGCGTGAAGCTTGACAAAGCGACTTCGTGACGTCACAATTGAATGGAATGGTTAGATTGGAATGGACTCCACACACTGAAAGAGAATTGTTGTTGCCGTTTTCCTTATTTTATTATACAAAAAGAACCGCTATAAATTTCTTTTCCCCCGTGCCGCTCGCATTTTAACATGCTATCATAGGTTTATTAATTTTCATTTTGTTGGTGGTAGCACAAAGCATGAGCGGAAAAATTATCACTTCGACAATAAATTGTTTTTCAATTTGCCACCTTAATTCACCCTTGCGTCCAATCACTCCCTGTCACATCCAGTTAGTGATTGCCTTCATGCGATGGAATCTGCACTAAGCTTCAGCCATGTAGGCACAACTAATTTATCATTGTTGAAGTAAAAGAAAGGATTTTTTCATTTCTATACTAATCCAGAGAAATTAAAAAGAGAAATGAGAAAACAAAAACAAAACAAAAACAAAAAACAAAACAAACAAAACAAACAAAAAACAAACAAACTAACTAACTAATCTTAATATTTTATATTTTGTATTTGTATTTGCTAGTGTCCCCAATTAGCTATCCATAGCTAGATACCCCTGACACTTCAATAAAGTTTATGTATGTATGTATGTATGTATGTATGTCCTGGAAGCAAATTTTTCATAGGCCAGAGAATTGCACTTGCAGGGCAGGTGTTATTCATAGGCAAGATATCACTGGCATTTTTAATTAGCCTGCATAGCAAGCATTTGAGCTTAGAGTGTGATATCTGGGATGTGCAAAACTCCCCTAATTCCCCTTGTGCATCCCCAAAATTGCACCTTACATACAATGTGATACCTGCTACACAGGGAAGACATGATATGCGCAACCCTGTGTGTAAGTCGCCATTGTCATCAGCTGACCTCATGACATGTTGCAAATACAATTATTCTTACAAGACAAAAGACAATGCACTTTATTATATAGATTTTATGAACGATTTTTCTATTCTACTTTATTGTATCTGATTGGTGGTGGCTTATGGTGACTGGATATTATAATTCTAGTGCCCACAGTTTTAATTGATCTTCTTGTTTTTGTGCTACCCGACCATTATAATCATATATATTCTTTCATTTTCATTTTATTTCAGTCAATAGGAAAATGTATCGAGTAGAAGTCTCTTCATGGTTGTCCCAACAGACTGCGAAGGTTGGTCTGAAGCCTGGTAACTAAATTTATGAAGATAAGGTTGGACTTCTTTGAAACTCACGTCAAACACATTTGCAACCTCTGATTGATTTGGCATTTTAGGGACATATTCTGGTCTGTTCATTACTCCAGCAATGCAGATTATTTTTTCAGCAAGAGCTTCGCCGACCTTTTCCCGGCAAATTTGTCGTTCGTGTTCATTAGCAAGAGTGACGACATTAAGTTTCACAGTCCAAATTTCCCACGGGATGTTTTCCATTCCAAATGGCCAGCGCGCTTTTTTCTTCTGATAAAACTCTAGCGACATCTGTCCACTCCTCAAGCCTTCGGGACTCTTCAAAGATTCTCTAAATTCCACAACTTGTCTTTTCAACGCACGGTGTAAATCGTCTGAATCTACGCGAACATAGGTCGAGTTTATAAAATCGCAATCCACATCGACCATACCAACGGTTCCAATGGTGTAGGAGCCTTCTCGTTTGTAACTAAACTTTCCAGAAGTCCTGTGAAGCAAAATTGAATGAAATATACTCAAGATTGCTTCTTCGATTTGCCGTTCTTCCACTGACAACTCAAACACTTGCGATCGAGCATTCATTGTTAACTGTTTTCAAACTATTAGTTTCCAGGCTTTCTTCTTTCAGTCATGCGAGAAGGTCGAGGCCCTGGACACTGCAGTCACAATCCAAGATGGCGGGTGTGTGGAGTAAGTCGGTTGGTTGGCTGAAATTTGCTTGGGCAAGGGAACCTGTGATATTTATGTCTTGTGTTTTTGTTTTTTCAGGTAATTTTGTTACACTAGATCACTTCTCTTATGGGTAAATGGGGGACAGGTTTTCTATAAGTTGAACTCAACGAGAAAATTTTGTAGCTGGTTCTGGTTGCCAATATAATACAAGGTGCTTAGTATCAGGTTTGGTACGAGTTCGAGTGGTCGTGCATGGCATTTGCAAATAAAAATTACTTTTTAATAGTTCTAAATTTTGATTTAAGAGTACAGCCTAACCCTAAGATAAAGCAATCAATCCATGAAAGTCTGAAATCTGTTGTTCATAAAGATATCAACATATATTTGAAAATACATCCTTTGATCATCACAATGATGATGCCTAGCTCCCTTGTTTCATAATTATCGGTAACTTTGATGCCCTGAAATCAAGTGATGTGTAAACATATAAAGCCAATGAGGCACGTAGTCAGACCTGCCAAGTCCCCTGGTCTTGACGAAGATCCCTCGGTGAGTTGCGAAGTTCTCACGGTAAACTGACATGATTGACTGACTGATTCGAAAACAAAATGGCACTGTTACATTACATTTCTCTTATGATTATATGAATCTCCAGGTTTTTTCTGTGATCTCCAGGTTTTTGGACCACCTTTTTTCAAAATCTCCAGATTTTCAGTTCCTGCAGGTTGGTAGGTCTGCATAGTGCTAAGCCTTGAGTTGTGGGGGAGGGGGTGGGAGGAGGGTTGTTTGGGGCAGGCTAATTTTATACCATAAACGCCCATGTATAACCCAAGTCCTGCTGTACACAAAGTGTGCTTGTCGGCTCTGAGTTGATTCTTGTGCAACTTGATTGAGTTTAATAGTTGTTGAATAAACCTTAAGTAAGGAACCAGTAATAGATTGCTGTAAATTGCACTATCCTGTGAGAACATAATGAGAAGTAACCACTGTTTTCCATGTATTATTATGTTCACCTTTGTGTCTCCTAGGTCCTCTTTTTGTGCTTTTCAGTCCCTGGACTAAGGATACAGTTAATACTATGAAGTCAATACCCCATGTATATCCATGTAAGTAACTTTGCTTTTCTGTGTTTGCCATCACTAAAATAGCACTCAAAAGCAAGCTGTCTGCGAAATATTGAGCTGGAAAAATCAGAAAAAAAACAACTGTTTGCAGTCTCAGAACTTTATAGCCAGATTGAAAGACAAGAAAGAAGGAGCATAAATCTATCTATCAAGATAAGTTGAATGGCTGAGTGACAAAAAATTGACAATGTGTCTTCTGCATTTCTGGCTCACGCAAACATGATATTGAAATTTTCCCTCTCAATATCACACAACTGGTCAATTTTTCCCGGCATAGTTATTATTGCCTCTACTTCTTTGATTTTTTTCCCAATAATTATATCATCATTAATATTCAAAGCAATCTTGTCTGGAAGATTGGTGAAAGATGTTTTTAAATTGGCAATGCAGTGTGAGAAAACAAACACTGAAACTGGTTAAGTACTTGAATTACACTCAATTAATTCTGACCATTCAGAATAATATTATTCAGGTAATTGATTGACCCAAAATTATTTCTGACCAATCACGATTTTCACATCTGCCAGGAGAAAGTAAAAAAAAAAACAAAAAAACATGAAAACAATAGCCTTTAGAACTCTTTCCCTTTCCGTTCCGCACTTTTGTCTCGCACTAGCTAATTCCCCACTCCTTCCTCCTCTAGCACCTGTCAAATGTGACTTGGCAGCCTAAATGTTTACAGTTTCTATAGTCATAAGTTTTAAGCAGTTTATTATAACACATTATTTTTTAAATACATAGTTTATTTTTTGAAACACAGGATATCTCTCGGGAGTCCCCGTCAGGGACTCAGATTTTTTCTTTGTCCCACACTCGTGACAAACTGAATATTCCATCTTTCTCATTCCTTTGCGAGCTTAAAATTTACCATCTTTCTTTCTTTATTATCACACACGGTGCTTTCGACATTGCTGATCCTAGCAGCATGCAGGACGCATCACAACGAACTCAGTAAATATGACCTCATTCGCCAGGAGTCTCCCAGTAGCTCAGTGGTTAGAGCGCCCGACAGGTGTACGGGAGGTCATGGGTTCGATTCCCCTCGGGGACTAAGATTTTTTCTTTGTCCCATGCTCGTGACAAACTGAATATTCCATCTTTCTCACAGGATATCTCCTTTGATATGATTTGTAAAACCCCCTTCACTTTTTGCCACACCACAACACAAATCCCAGGACTTCACTAATGCCATCACTGATCAGGGAAACACAAAACTTGGTGGCTGCATTCACTAATGAAGGTCTGACATAAATGAACTGGGGGAAGTACTTTTGGTGCAAAATTAGGAAAAGTCTAATTTCTTTGGGTTTGAGAGATGTAGCGGGAAAAGAAATTCTACTGTACCCTGTGCTCCACAAACATTTCTATGTAGTCAAATCAGCTAGTTGCCATTTAATGGAGGATGTAGTGTATTTTGTTTGTTAACTTAAGAAACTGTCAAAAATGTTGCCATGGTAGCAGAATTTGTTTAAAATAAGGGTTTAAATGATGTCCACAGGGCTAAAAATTAACTTCAGTGCTTGGTCGCCACTCGGGCCAGTATCCCTGAATTCTTAGTGGCCCAGGCCAAAATAAAGTGGCCCTCAAATTTTCTCTGCTAACACAAAAAAATTTTAAACCATTTTTACTCGAATAAACGCCTCACGGATGTTTCAGCCCGTGTTTTCTAGTAGGGTGTTCAACTGACACGCCAAAAGAAATTTGCTTGATCTTAACATTTTCTTGAAAGCTCACATTTGCCAGTGTACTGTCGAGAAATTGGTTAAATTGTTTTCATAATAAAAACTTTGTTCGGTCTGTGTTGGGAATCACTCGTCTCGTTCTTCCTTGCCCTATAGATCAGAACCTATAGGTTCTGACTTGGTCCATAAACTCCCAAAGAAAACTGGACCATTTTTTCCTAATACGGACAAAACGATCTTCTCAACGCCTATAAACTACAGTATCACAATTCTCAGTTTCTTTCGAATGCTTTTGAATTCAGGTGAAAAGTAAGCCTATTATATCGAGCAGTGTTGAGTGATTTTGCCGATATTCATGTTTGAAAATGTACCGCATCTCGTGTCAACAAAATCAAAATGGCGTCTACATATCGGAGCAATCTAAAAACTCGATCACGAACGGTTTGAATTTTGCACTTTAGAACGAAACTTTTACTACAATTGATGAACTTAGAGTTGAGGAAAGAAAGGAAAGAAAAGAAAGGTACTTCAAGGAAAAACATTTTATTTTTTTGTTATTTGTTATTCTTTTCGTACTTCTCAAATCGTAGTCGCCCTTCGGGCGATCAAACCTCAACTTTTAGTGGCCCTGAACACTTCTTAGTCGCCACGGGCGACCGTGCGACCGCCAAGTTTTAACCCTGTGTCCATGTTTAACTTGATGAGATTTTTAAGCAAGTGACATCAGTGTCCACAACACCGTTGTATGCCCAGTTGCAGATATTTGGGAAAGGATGAAGATTTCTCAGATGAAATCAGGGTTTACATGGTCACAGAAAGTCTTGGAATTTTAAATGTGCATTCCAGGCCTGGAAAAGTCATGTGATTTACAGAAATTTCCTCGGGTCATGGGAAATTTCAGGTTTTTGCCAAAACTGTTTTTGGATGGTGGTTGAAAAAATTGATAATTAAAAGTAATTTATGAAACTTTGTGAAACTTTTTATACAAAACTTTATCATTATCTTTTTGTAGATCCACAGCTTGAAAATGAAGATCTGACGAACATTGATTCTCAAGGAAACAAAGTCTACCCGGAATTCCCTATCTGAAGAAACAAGATGTTATAAGTGAAAGATCCCATGTATAGATTGCTTGTAATTTGCAAAACTTTGTTATATTTTATGAGGAATATCTAGTGGTAGTTAAAATTGGAAGTGTTAGTGTTTCTGTGTGCCTTGACCTGGTAACTGAGTTAAATAAAGGTAAATTTTGTGAAGATGGGGACATGTTTTTACATCTCATCATAAAACCCTCTAACCTTAAAATCTTCAAAGATTCAAACCCTAGTATAAAGGTGAATATTTGTTCACAGGGTGCTTAATGTATATATTGGTTTGTTAAAAAAAAGCTTGCCCCCAGGTTTCCTCTTTGTCCCTTTGGGTATCTTGCTTCAGGTAGGCTTGATTTTCAGCTGCATAAATTAAACCTATAATTGAAGAGCCCAGGAAAGATTTCATTTTTTTAAGGTTTGCCAAAAAATTTCAGAATTGCCAGTTTAGTCTCGAGATGAAAAAAGAACTGGTGTAATCAATGAAGCAATCAATTAGTTTATTTCATTACCATTTATTATCAAGATTACAAGAAAATGTTACATGTAGATTGCAACTTGCTAATAAATTAATGAAGGAATCAATCAATTAGTTTATTTTATGTCCTGACCTAATTACAAGAAAATGTTACTGCCAGGTTTATTACAATTAGTTTTTTACTGTGCGGCTACTCAAACTGGGCCAGTTGGAAGAAAACTGACCAATTGCAACGCTAATTGAGAACAAAAGATAGCGAAGTTTTTTTGTAAACAACCAAGTTAACATTGAGACAGCCAGACAATGCACGTTCGAAAAAATTTGACACCATGACCTCTGATCGACCGCTCAGGAAAACTGCCACGTCTACGATTGGTTGCTTGCGATCTTAATTTTTGAGCAGAACACTGAGATGTCAAATTTGCTATTGATAGTAAGATTTTCACCCATAAATGATACTCAGCTCAATTTTCTCAGTTGGCCTTATTCTGTAATGATAACAGGTTTGCTTGTACAAGTTTTAAGAATTTAAATGTTTTTTGAGTTTGAGATTTTAAATGCAAATACATCAAGCTTTGCACCTTGCCACATACGACTTAAGATGTTTGTAGAGATGAAACAACAGGCTCAGGTGCATTATTTTGGGACTGTCCAAGCTATTCCTATTCTGGTTTAGGAATAACAGAATATCTAGAATACAGACTCCCTAAAAGAAAGCAATTTTTCCTATTCTGAGTAAACCAAAACATTCTGACCCCATTCCATTCATTATGTTACCATGGATACATTATGGAGGGAAAGGAATAATGACCAAACTGAGAAAAAACTAACTGTATACTAGATTAGGCCACCAAAAACGTGCCCTAGGTATCGACATTATTAATCACTGCTAGGTCGAAGAGTTTGATACCCTCAGTACAGCTTTGATCCTTACTTATGGGTCTACATAATACGTAGTCAATCAATTCAAATACAATCAATTTATATTGTGCAGGGCTCAATTAAAATAGGCCACACAGTCCCTGACTCTGGTAGATACACTGCAGACACTGTATGGAATAGCATGCCCGACACACTGCAGAGGAGAGGGGTTTAAGGTGGCCGAACATGGTTTTCTTGTAACTATGCGTTATTCATCGTTATTTTTCAAACCACCGGCAGTTGGGCGGCCAAAATTGGCAAGATGCAAGTTTAAGTAAAAAGGATTACATTTTGATATGTTTTATTGGACTAGGTACTGTTGCCATGGCAACAAAGCTGGTAATAAACCAGTACTAAATAGTAGGTTTGATTTATTTTCTTAAAATCCAGTCGTTAGATTTTTTCCATCATTTTTTGTCTCTAGAAAACTCAGAAAAATACTGGCCTATTGATACCGGTTTCGTGAAATTTTGACAGAGAGATCTTGTTATTTTGTTTTGCATTTTAATGAGTTACATGTGTTCTGAACTATTATTCCTGACCACCAAATCTCATGAAATTCTAACGAGCAGTTCCATAGAAATCAGTGCATTTCCACAAAACCATGCAGTCACAATTTTCTGGTTAACTGCGCATGTGTTGCATTTGACAGGGTTCTCCATCTTTCTCGATCCACACAATCACAGAAAGGCAGAGTATTTTCCAATAGCACTGCCTTTAATACATTGAAAAACAAACGCCTTTCGCACATAACAAACTGTTTGATTGTTAAGATGGAGAAAACACTTGCACAATCTTCATTGAACAAAACAAAGTGATTGCTGTACAGGCGCCATGTTTGTTTTTCTTAAAGCGTTGTGTGCACGCTTATTCACGTCAGCAGTACAAATTGTCGAGCATGCCCCAACTGTGTTCAGACACCTTAAATGCCCAAAGAAGAAGCAGCAGAGAAAGCAAAAGCTTTTTCTGACAAAACAGCCTAAACACAGCAGGGATGCTGGACAATATTATTTTGTAGGTCAGGAAAGATTAGCTCATTGTTTATGACAACCATAAGCATACTAAACAACTAATATAGAATGTAAAAACTGGTTTTACAAGGTAAAAATCAGGGCAGGAAACTGTTCGCTTGAGTGACTCCAACCACTATGAGCATATTCTCCCCTGAACATAAAATCAACTCCAGCACACTTGACCACTGTCATTTCACCTGTATTAAGGTATGCTGTCAAAGGGCCATATATATTAGAGATTATCTTATATTCTTTGCCACTTTCTAAAACAACTGGATGGTCAAACAGCATATCAAAGCAATCAGTATAATGAAATTCATTAACCTCGCACTTTTGTGAGGCATATGTTCCTGACTGTTTGACCAGAAAAGAGCCATCTTTGACAATTTTAACATCAACCTTGCACTTGCCCTTTTCACTTCCATAGAGCTGAACTCCATGTAACCAAACTTTTTTGCTGGTGGTTACATAAATGCAGTAGTTTCTAAGCTTAATTTCCATCTGATCACCTGGAAAACTAAGAGCACCATTACGTGCAAATCTATAGCATCTCAGAGTTGAAGCAAACCTTTGAGCTTGTATGAAGGGTAAAGGTGTTGTTAGTACATCACTGTAGTATTTCATCATGTCAACAATCTCTTTTGTTGTCAGTATGTTACAGTCTGGTACAACAGAGACAAACTCCTTCTGTGACATCAGTGGGAATCTTATGGCTTTCACGATTTCCTCTCCAATAATTTGTCTCTTTACATCGCCATCAGGAGATAACCCTTGCCTTTCAATCTCTTTTGATGCCCAACAATCAATAGCTTTGAACAATTCCACTTCCTTTACACACAACCTTTCCGACTTAACAACAGTTTCAACCAGAGATCTCTCAAGTGTAACAAATTCATCTGACGTCACCGCTTCTGCTGTGTGCGTATCAATCACTTGCCAGCATCGTTCTTCCAAATCTTTATCCTCGAATTTCTGAGCGTGCAGTAGAATGGAAAATGCATTCGACCCCTTCACATTGTCTCGCAGATACTTACTACACTTAACCGCGAGCGAAGGTACCATGTATTTCTTCGCCAAGTAAAATACTTGTATGACATTATTTCCATTGAGGTTCACTTCTTCGCTGTACAAGAAACGAAACAGCTCCAGCAGACTCTCGTACTCACAGTCAGGTAGTTCAATAGTGTCTGAGGTCTCTGCAAGTTGACCAAAGAACATGGAATAGAATACAGGACTGCTGATTGCAAGCATAAACTTGTGGGCAGGTATCACCATCTTGGCCTTCTTGCTTTCACTTTCATTCGACGCTGGAACAACAAATTTCACATCGCTAAGTAATTCGTTGTTAAAGACAAACGTGGTCCTTTCTCTGACAGTTGATATTTTTGTCTGCCAGTTTTCTTCAACTTCAGCCATTCTTATCCTTTTCTTTTCTCCTTCGTAGTGTGTTCGTGTAATAACACTGAATAACACCCTCACCCTACATGTATCTCAGATTAGACACCAGGAAGTGCGGATGTGGGACCGCATTATTCGAGACTGCAGGCTCAACTGTCTCCCGAGTCCTCCTCGTCTCTGATTTTTATATCCCTGGGGCTGGATCTAAGTTAAGATGTATCCTAACTATTGTTTCTTAACAAAAGCCTATTGCTGAAATAACAATAAGCTATTGTCAAAAAAAAATACTTAGGATACATCTTAACTTAGTAGAGCTTCGTGAATCTCACCCCTGGTTACTGAAATCCTAAGTTGTGCTTGTTCTGCAATTGGGCGGAAAAGATAAGAGGTTAAATCATCAAGCTAGCTGGAGTAGTCTGAACTTTGAGCCATAGTCTCGCTCCAACTCTCGTCAATTTCATAGGTGCAGACAGGCCATCATCCTGGTGTAGGACACTCTTTCACCTACGCCCATTAACCCATTCACACCCAACAAGAGAGGATGAAGTAAGAGAGTGAATCCCCGTGTCCCATTATAATTATTTGAAATTAATTAGTTCGCAACCATGCTGCGAAGGTTACTTTTATCTGTTGCTCCCATGTCAACAATCTAAAATTGCATGACGTCATTCTAACTGACCAATAATAGATTTCACTGATATTTTCATCGGAAGAGGCTCATGTAGGGGGGATTCGCTCTCTTCCTTCATCCTCTCTTGCCCCCAACCGTTAACAAAAAAAAAAACTATTTTAAGGCAACAACATGGTAATTTGACTCCTGGCTGCTCAAATCCCGGTCCAAACGTCTAAAACTTCATCTGCAGAATGGAAACTAAACTTCTCTTCCCTTTCCGAGGTTGTTTGGCAAATTTGATTTCGGGCAGCGCACAATTCAAAATTTCGACAGTTTTTGAACGAGAAAAACACCGTACCCGGTCGTCTTTCCGGGTTTTAACGCTCAGTCCCGTTGTTTTTGGTTCTCAATTCGACTTTTTTTTTTTTGAGTTTGTAGGCCATTTGATGGTCTTTCCTTAAATTAGAAAAGATTTCAACTTAACTTTAGAAAAGGGGAAATTTTCAACTAGAAGTGTCAACCAGTCGAAACGAGTGCCAAGGCCAAGTTTCGCATCAATTTCACAAGGAAACTTTTTTCCTTTTTAGCCAATGACGTCACGTTAGTGACGTCATATGGCTACTGTCAGAGCCTAAAAATCAACGGTTAAGTGGAAAACGCGGAGTGCGGAGTGCGGAGTGCGGAGTGTGGAAAATGAGGAGTGTGGAAAATGCGGAGTGTGGAAAATGCGGAGTGTAGAAAATGCGGAGTGTGGAAAATGCGGAGTGTGGAAAATGCGGAGTGTAGAAAATGCAGAGTGTGGAAAACGCCCTGTCGCGCGTTCACCATATTGGTCTTGAAGAAACTTCTCCCAATAGCGTAGCCACTATAAACACAAAGTTAGTGGAAGGCGAGTCTGCAGTTTTCCAGCAGGTACTTTCTGCTGGGGTAGACTGGATTACTCCGGACATTTTAAAGCTTATTGCTCACAGAGGAGAAGAATTAATAAAGGAGGGAAAAGTAACGGAGTTACCAGCAGCCTCAGCATATCGCACGCTCATCATTCCCTCGAAATCAAAGCCCACGAAGCCGCACATTGTCGTGGAGTACGCTAATGGGAAAGTAGAGTGTCAGGACTGCCAAGGATACTCTGCGTCCTATTTATGCGCTCACGCCGTCGCCGCGTCATTAAAAGGAGGAAACCTTGAGATGTACCTGAAGTGGCTGGTGGCCAACAAGCGTAAGAATGGTGGGCTTAACTACAGCAAAGCCATCACCTTTGGAATGCCAGCTGGGAGAGGCAGGAAGGGAGAGAGACCGCCAAGAAGCAGACGCGGCAAGCAAACTACCGGTATGGTGGTCCCACGAAACCCCTTGCCATGCACGTCAGCACAGACGGACGGAGCACAGTTACATAATTTGTATCCCGCCCTGTGCCAGCCAAGCGTTCCCTCTCATCAAACGCAGCCGGGTCCATTGTACCCAGCTGTGTATAATCCACCAGGCTTTCCTATCCATGGAGCACGTTTTCATCATCCATACCCGTCAACATTTCAAGCTCACATGCAAAATGCCCCTTCCCAAGCTGCACCCCATCATCGGTCATTGCCGTCAATTCCACCATCGGCAGCAGCAGGGGCATGGCACTCCGGATTGTCGCCGCATTTGTATTACCTCGTGGCCTTGCCCAAAAATGTGAAAAAGTGCTACGGATGCGGTGACAATTTTGCAGAAAAATTTCGTCAGCCACCACACAACATCGTGGTCAAGCACGTCGACCGTCGGGTGGTATGCAGGGACGACAACACAGGGGCGTTGGTGTACAGCACAGACTTTACCAATACCTATTATCATCCCAGCCCTGCGCATATCATGCGAAAAAATCCTGTGTTTGACGGACGTGTACATGTCGACTTCAGCACCTACCACTCACTTGATGCAAGCCAGAAGGAAGTGCTGCAACAACGTGGACTGATTGTTAATATCGTTAATTATCAGTAATGCTACACGCGTGGATTTTTTTATTTACCTCAGTATTCGTTACTGTTCATCATAGCTACCAAAAACTAATGTACGATTTAGCAATGAAACTCAATGATGCATCGCTCTTTTAAATAACATTGCCTGATTGTTAATGTCGTTTATTTACAACACGCGTTGATTTCTTTTATTTACCTATTCGTTATTGTTCTTTATGTCTACAAAAAAATAATGTACGATCTAGCAATGAAAATGCAATGATGCATCCCTTTGTCAAAGAACATGGATTGATGTTAATATCGTTAATTTACAATAACGCTACGCGCGTTGTTTTCTTTTATTTACCTATTCGTTTCTGTTCTTTATAGCTACAATAAATAATGTAGGATTTAGCAATGAAAATGCAATGACGCATCGCTTTTTCAGAGAGCATGGACTGATGATTTTTAATGTCGTTAATTCACAATAATGCTACGCGCGTTCAAATGCAATGATGCATAAAGGAGTTTTATAGAGTGTTATCACCTGTGATATCGCTAAGACCTTACCAAGAACATAGCGGAATTAAAGATTATTTTTTAATTTCCTTTTCCATATAAGCTTTTTACATTCATTAATTTTAATTAATTTCCACGTGTATTTATTTCTCTAGAATTCGAAAGACGTGTTTTACGAGTACTTAATTTCGCGATTTTGAAAAATAAGCAACAAATAAATTTTGTGATTTTTCATTTTGTTAACAGTAGTTAATCCAGGGTCCGCACAGGGGGGCAGGGAAGATATGAAGGGTATTTTTTCGTTTAACCTTTTTATTATCTTTTTATATATTTTTCTTTAACACTCCGCATTTTCCACACTCCGCATTTTCCACACTCCTCGTTTTCCACACTCCGCACTCCGCACTCCGCACTCCGCACTCCGCACTCCGCACTCCGCACTCCGCACTCCGCACTCCGCACTCCCCGTTTTCCACCGAACCAAAATCAACGGGCAAATCAACGATATACGTGAGCATGAGACGAACGTGAGACGTCTGTCTTACGATTTGTGAGGCTGGGGGGATATTCTGTGAGACGATGGGTGGGGGTGTGCTTCAGGAGACTGAAACTCTTACCTTATCAGCGGCACAAACCCATACAGCTTATACTATAGGAGTACGTCCCCCGGGCTTTGAAGTGTTTTGCATTCGCAAGTGTGGATCTACTTCGAATGCCTGTTTTGTGTACGTGAGGTCTGGCAGGATTTTATTCGCGTTGTAGTCCTGTGTTTACTTAACTGAAGTACAAATTTCCACAGCAGCAAATACAAGATGGACTTGCCAATTTGAGATGTTGTATGAACAGAACATGGAAATTAACAGCACAATTAACGTTACTTCGATCCCTAATTAACAGTGAAAGAGACAGTATTTAAAGCCCAAGTTAATAACGATAGTGAAAAGACTAGAGTAAAACAGCATAAAATTTTTCGGGATTATCTCTCGGTAACAGCGAATCTAAAATTTGCAGTGTCATTTTTGAGTGCGTGTTATAAAACATGAACCCCATTTAAAACTAAATCGGAAATTGCGCGGCTTGTTGCTAGCTATTCCTAAAACTGAAAAACTTGAATGAAATTAGTATTAAAATCCAAGTCACAGTGGTGATCAAGGAATTAGAGGATGGATGTAGTAAAATCTTTACAAGATACTAAATGTTATGCATGGTTCAATTTTACGTGTTACCATCCCCCCCCCCCCCGGGCAACCCCGGGGACAAGTCCAGCCCTTCAGGCCCGGGGGTGGGGAATTGTTTGAAGCGGTCTTGTCCCGGGGGGAGGGGGGCGGGGCAAATTAAAAAAAAAAAACTTCTTGCTGTTCTTGTAAAGTACGTCACTTCTCGGTTGACACGATGGCGCCGGACCGCGCGGAGAAGACTGCCTATTCCCGGGGAAAATCTCTAGAATTTGTAGCAGACTGTTTAAAGAAGAATAAACTCTCAAAATTAAAATTTGTATTCGAAGGTACCTTTATTATTATAAATTGTTAAACGAATGTGCCCGCATTGATGCGCGGATGGATGGCGTTCGTAACAAACAAAGAAATATTTGTTCAGCGTATTTATGTATAAAAATGTAAGACGACTTATAAAATAGACTTTATATAAAAACGGACGCACGGCTTAATATTAAACAGAGATCTCAGTCCAGTGTTCTTATGAAACAAGCTAAGAAAGCCCCTCGGTAAAATGCTGCCATCAGTTTGTTCACGGGCCTCTTGTGCGTATGCGCTAGATTTAGAATAAAACACGTGGCAAAGAACATTTCTTTACTTGCTAGCCGTATGCCAGTGCAGTTGGAGTACTGTTCGAAGGCAAAGCAAACGAAATTTATTCGGCTGTAGGTTAAAACACGTGCGCTAAAAATAACTTTGTACCGTGGAAAAGTTACAAATGTAAACATACTTTGGTCGATTTGTGAAGCAAAAAGACGAAAATTATTATAGCCGACTTGATTACAAAGCAAGCAACTTCAATCAACAGGGGAAATAAATATAGTTGCAAAACTATTTCAGGCGTGTTTATAAACGCTAGTTCAAACCGATTTCGAACGACAATATTGTGGATACAAGAAACGCCGTTTGATGGCAGACTCCTGTTTTGACAATACAATGTACTAAGAACGTAAGTGGTTGACTGAAACGTCTGAAACCTTAAAAATTAAACAAAGTAAAGCGAGTCGCGTGTCACGCAAATCACGCAGAGCGTCAAAACGGCACCCTTTAGAAAGTTGGCCGTTTATGAGCACTGAAAAGTATTGGATATTCGCCGGTAGAAGTAAGAAATTAAAAGGTTCAACTGCAACTTGCATTTATTTCTGAAGTAAAATTGTTAACTTTCCACTGATCTTTGCCTAAATTATGTATGCAATATTTTTCGACGGTGAGTTTAAGTTTAAGTTTACTTGTTTTTGTCTCTGTTCTTTGAAGAACCGTGAAATAAAGACCTTTCTTCGGTTTCTTTACTCCACGTAGTCACGCTGCTCATTCATTACCAGGTTTTATAGTGGATAACCACAAGATCTTTTTGGTGGTGGTGGGGGGGGGGGGTTGGGGCTGAGGGGTTAGGGGGGACTTACCGGAGATGTAAAGTCCCATAGGTTGTCAGGATAAATTTCACCATATTGTGAAAAAAAAACAGTCATTGGCTCTGCGCGCATTGCGTGCCTATGTTTCTGTTTTGTTAGAAGTGTGCCAGGTGCATCAACCAAAGTGATGACGTCACAAAACGAACAAGGACTTAGGCCCTTAAGTTGCGGTTTTGGGTAGTACAGGAGTGAATTAGGCTTCTGGAATGGGTTAATCTCTGCGCTACACTAGGGTGACCTTGCATAAGGCTAGACGTATAAATCAATCATATTAGCCTGATTGCCTGGTTTTATCTGTTGCCGAAATGTCTCGTAGCATCATCACACCAGGCCCTCAGGCAGTCAGGTCTAGTCAAGGTTACCCCAATACGCACGCCTAACATAGTCTGAGCCTCGGCTTGCAGGGACATGTTTCATAATGCAGAGCGCCTCTGTACGTAACAGGGGGATAGCAGCAGAATTACTAGGGTATTTTAGACCGTTTTAATATTTGCCCTGGTAGCGACTTGATTCTTATCATGCAATGTCGACTTTGTTGACTAAGACTGATCAGCAGAAAGCTACAGAATTATACTGCGATGAAAAGTCAACTACGTCCTGACTACAACTCACGTCAAATGCACACTGAATGTTTTCAGCCTGGTACAGCTCTTTATGCAGTCAATTGCAATGTAATTCTCTGATTTACTGTTGGAAGATCTCAGTGGTGGAGGCGAGACACTTTCAGCTTTCTTTTATGACCCTTTATGGAAATGTTTTAAAAAAGGGAATTAATCTGACGAATGTTAACGTTAATTCTCAAGGAAAAAAAGCGGGAGTACCCAGAATAGACCAAGAATCCCGCGCAGCGTGTTATAGTAATGTGATGAAGGCAGTATTGCCGAAACGTCGGAAAATTACCATTTCAGCGTTCTATTACCCCTTTTTATCGTCTACCCAGAATTCCCTATCTGAAAGCTCGAGATGTTACACGGTGAAAGATCCCATGTATAGAGTACTTGACGTAGTTTGCAAAACTTTGTTATATTTCTTAGGAATTATTCATGATTTAAGCCTGTGGGGGGGGGGGGGAGGGTCTGGCAAGAAAGAGCGGGGGTGGATTCAAAAATAAATAGATGAAGAGGTGGGGGTAACTAAAAAAAAGTAGGCATAGGAGGGGGGCTGTCTATTTCTTATATAAGGCATATAGGTAAACACGTACATTCAGTCCACTGACATGAATGTTTGCTGATGTATTACAGTAACTTAGGTTGCTACTTTTGTTGTTTTATCAGAATTGCCAATTCAGATACTTATATTATTTGTGAGCATTTACATGCCTTAAAAGACCCTCTCAGTCAACCACTTCCGGTCCAGGGAACGCAGGAAATTGCGTTTCAGAGAGTCCAATTTCAAGAATTTCCCAGGGGTGCCTGTCTCCGACCCCCTAGAAGTTTGTGCCATCGGCACTCACGTCCGTGCCTATATGGCGTTCACCTCCGCTTGTTTCACTTATGAATCTGGTATTTTAAATGTTACCAAAAATGCTGCTTTATATAATTCCCTTTAGTGTCAAAGTGTGAGTGGGGGAGATGGGAGGGGGGGGGGGGTTTAACATGGTGTGTTATTGTTGGGAAGGGGGAGGGGGGTAAAAACGTTTTGTTGTTGCTTGTAATAAATCTTGCCACCCTCCCCCCACCCAGGCAGAAATAAAGAATGGTTCCTTATTAGGAATGTCTAGTGGTGGTTTAAATTGAGAGTGTTGGCATTTCTGTGTGCCTCGAGTGACATTTAAGTCCGATCCATTGTATTATTTTCTGGTAACTGATTTAAAGATGGGTACATTTTGAGAAGATGGGGAAATGTTTTTACATCTAAGTATAAAACCCTAAATAACGTTAAAATCTTCAAAGAGTTAAACACTAGTATGGTGTTGTTTATTTGTTCACAGGGTGCTTATATATTGGTTTGTTAGACAAGCCCACTCTCAGGTTTCCTCTTTTCCCCTTTAGGTATCTTGCTTCACATAGGCTTGATTTAAAGACAGATTTAGGTTTTTTAACGTTTGCCCAAAAATTCCAGAACTGCCAGTTTAGTCAAGGCACAAAAAACTGGTGTAATCAACTAAAGCAATCAATCAGTTTATTTTATTATCGTTTATTATCAAGATTGCAAGAAAATGTTACAGGTATACCTATTACAACTTCCTAATAAATCTATAAAGGAATCAATCAGTTAGTTTATTTCATCGCCCTGACATCATTACATTAAGATATTACAAGAAAATGTTACTGCCAGGAATATTACAGTAATATTTTGGGCTTTACAAAGAGAACACCTGTACTTACATGTAACAATACTAAAATCATATTCATTAATTTTGTAAACATTCAATGAGATAAATCAAATATTGATTCATTATCCCATGTTTGATTACACCATATGCCTAAGTCGTATTCCACTGAATATTTATTTAGGTAGTTCACTTGCATGTGTAAAAGATGAGGAACATTTCACAGGTAATTTACAAAACTAAGCAGTTTTTATCATTTTTTTTTCTTTCTATATCTTGTTCCTGGTTAAACAAAATATTATAACACGTAGTCATTCTTAATTATAGCTTAACTTAATTTATACACTACCAAAAAGTTTTTATTTTTCTATTTTGTATTTTTATTTCGTGGCACACCTGTAAACTAGCTTTTTAGCTAAGCGTACTGACCACGTTAATAAAGGATTGATTGATTGATTGATTGATTGAAGCAGGAAACTGGCACAGCAGCATGTCCCTTGCAAACAAATTTTTGTTTGTAATTTATAAAATAATAACTGTCTGCTGCTGATTATAAAAGGGGAATTAAGCAAGGAAAACTAGCAGTAGTCCCTGAGGATACAAATGGAAACTGGAACTCAATAACTGGACCTCACTACCTCGACAGCAGCATGTCGCCAGTACCCATTTATACACTTGGGTGGAGAGAGACGAAAGTGGGTTAAAGTTTCTTGTCTATAAGGAAACAACACGATGGCAGGGACTGGGCATCGAACCAATGACCTTCAGATCTGAAGTTCAATGCGCTAACCACTACACTACCGCACCCCCACAATCAGGTAGCTCAATAGATTCTGCAGTCTCCGCCAATTGACCAAAGGTGAGGTTTCCTTCAATGCGAAAGTAATTTTGACAGATCAGAAAAATGTGAAAATACCGTGACTTAGCTCCAACCTTTTTCATACACAATTACGCACTAAATATCTAACATAGAATCAATCTGTGACAACTGATAAATTTTAGTACAAGCTGAAAATCAGAACAGGAATATCACAGCAAAAAAGAGCACCATCCACGTGGCTTGTGAAGGTAAAAGTAACTCCAGCTTGATCGACAGATCTCTTCTCTGAGGCAACTGATCCACGCCATGCTGAGTGTCCGTGAATAGAAGAAATTATCTTATATGTTTTACCATTTTCTAAACAAACTGGTTCATCAAACAGCACATCAAAGAGATAATAAATCGCATGCTCAGACTTCTCTGAGACATACGTTCCTGACTGCTTAACCAGAGAAGGGCTAAATTTCGTATCTTCAGCGACGTCAACATCAACTTTGTAACTTCCACCTTCTCTACCAAAGAGCTGCACTCCATGTAAGAAAATTGTTTTGCTCGTAGACACACAAATACTGTAAAGATCTTCTGAAACAGAGGATCTATCTCGTGGAGGTTGGGCCTTACCAAATCTAGTGACATACTGTAAAGGACCAAACCTTGACAATTCTATGAAGGGTACAGGTGTTGTTAATACACCATTGTAGTGTTTTATCATATCACCAACCTCTTTCATTGTTAATATGTTACAGTCTGGCACAACGGAGGCAAACTCCCTCTGCGACATCAAGGGGAATCGAATTGCTTTCACGATTTCCTCTCCAAGAATTGTTCTCTTTATATTGCCACTAGGATTTAACCCTTGCCTTTCAATTTCTTTAGAGGCCCAGCAATCAATAGCTTTGAACAATTCCACTTCCTTTACGTACAACTTTTCCATTTTCACAACATCCTCAATGAGGGATCGCTCAAGTATGACAAATTCATCTGACGTCACAGCCTCTCTCGCCTGCGTCTTTACCACTTCCCAGCACCGTTCTTCCAAATCTTTATCCTCGAATTTCTGAGCATGCTGCAGAATGGAGAATACATTGCTTCCTTCCAAGTTATCTCGCATAAATTTACTGCACATATCATTAAGTGAAGGAACCATGTATTTGTTTGCCAAGTAAAATACTTGCATGACATTACTTCCGTTCAGGTTGACCTCCTCGCTGTACAAGTAACGAAACAACTCCAACAGACTCTCGTACTCACAGTCAGGTAGTTCAATAGTGTCTGAGGTCTCTGCAAGTTGACCATAGAACATGGAATAGAATACAGGACTGCTGATTGCAAGCATAAACTTGTGGGCAGGTATCACCATCTTGGCCTTCTTGCGCGTCTTCATTCTTTTACTTTCCTTCGACGCTGGAACAACAAACTTCACATCGCTAAGTAATTCGTTGTTGAAGAGAAACGCGGTCCTTTCTCTGACAGTTGATATTTTTGTCTGCCAGTTTTGTTCAACTTCAGCCATTCTTACTCTTTTCTCCTTCGCAGTGTGCTCGTGTAATAACACTGAATAACAAACTTATCTCTCGGATCAGAGCACCAGGAAGTGGGGGACCGCATTATTCGAGACTGCAGGCTCAACTGTCTCCCGAGTCCTCCTCGTCTCTGATTCTTATATTCCTGGGGCTGGATCTAGTTAACACGTATCTTAAGTATTGTTCCTTAACAATAGCCTATTGCTGAAATAACAATAAGCTATTGTCAACAAAACAATACTTAGGAAACATCTTAACTTAGGAGAGCTTCGTGAATCTCACCCCTGGTTACTGAAATCCTAAGTTGTACTTGTTCTGCAATTGGGTGGAAAAAATAAGAGGTTAAATCATCAAGCATTGTAGCTGAAGTAGTCTGAACTTTGAGCCATAGTCTCGCTCCAACTCTCGTCAATTTCATGGGTGCAGACAGGCCATCATCCTGGTGTAGGACACTCTTTCACCTACGCCCATGAACCCATTCACCCCCAACAAGAGAGGATGAGGTACGAGAGTGAATCCCCGTGCCCCATGATCATTATTTGAAATTAATAATTAGTTCGCAACAATGCTGCGAAGGTTACTTTTATCTGTTGTTCCCATGTCAACAATCTAAAAATGCATGACGTCATTCTAACTGACCAATGAGGCGTCGTCCTTAAAATAACCACACAGTATGACACAGAACCAATAATAGATTTTCAAATAATTTTCATCGGAAGAGACCCATGTATGGGGGTTTCGCTCTCTTCCTTCATCCTCTCTTGCCCTCAACCGTGAACAACAACAAAAAAAACTATGTTAAGGCAACGACATCGTAATTCGACTCCTGGCTGCTCAAATCCCGGTCCAGACGCCTAAACCTTCATCTGCAGAATGGAAACTAAACTTCTCTTCCCTTTCCGAGGTTGTTTGGCAAATTTGATTTCGGGCAGCGCACAATTCAAAATTTCGACAGTTTTTTGAACGAGAAAAACACCGTACCCGGTCGTCTTTCCGGGTTTTAACACTCAGTCCCGTTGTTTTTGGTTCTCAATTCGACTTTGTTTGTTTGTTTTTTTTTTTGAGTTTGTTGGCCATTTGATGGTCTTTCCTTGAATTAGAAAAGATTTTAACTTAACTTTAAGAAAAGCGGAAATTTTCAACTAGAGGTGTCAACCAGTCGAAACGAGTGCTAAGGCCAAGTTTCGCATCAATTTTACAAGGAAACTTTTTTCCTTTTTCTGTGTGTAAATCTGGTCTATTTAAGTGAGGGCTTCAGTTTAGGCGCTTTTTGTTAGAAGAGTGCCAGGTGCATCAATCAAAGTGATGATGTCACAAACTGAATAAGGACTTTGGCCCTTTAGTTGCGGTTTTGGGTGGTACAGGAGTGAATGAGGCTTCTGGAATGGGTTAATCTCTGCGCCACAGTAGGGTAACCTTGCGTAAGGCTAGACGTATAAAGCAATCATATTAGCCTGATTGCCTGGTTTTATCTGTTGCCAAAATGTCTCGTAGCATCATCACACCAGGCACCCAGGCAGTCAGGTCTAGTCAAGGTTACCCCAATGCGCACGCCTAACATAGGTGTCTGAGCCTCTGCTTGCAGGCACATTTATTGCCGAAACGGGCAGTATTGCCGAAACGTCGGAAAATTACCATTTCAGCGTTAAATTACCCCTTTTTATCGTCTACCCAGAATTCCCTAGCTGAAAGATCGAGATGTTACACGGTGAAAGATCCCATGTATAAATCACTTGACGTAGTTTGGAAAACTTTGTTATATTTCTTAGGGATTATTTATGATTTATGCCAGTGGGGGGGGGGGGGGGGGGGGGGTCTGGCAAGAAAGACCGAGGGGATTCAAAAATAAATAGATGAAGAGGTGGGGGTTATTAAAAAAAAGTAGGCATAGGAGGGGGGCTGTCTATTTCTTATATAGGGCATATAGGTAAACACGTACATTCAGTCCACTGACATGAATGTTTGCTGATGTATTACAGTAACTTAGGTTGCTACTTTTGTTGTTTTGATCGGAATTGCCAATTCACATATTTATATTTTTTGTGAGCAATTGCATGCCTTAAAAGACCATCCCAGTCAACCACTTCCGGTCCAGGGAACGCAGGAAATGGCGTTTCAGAGAGTCCAATTTCAAGAATTTCCCGGGGGTGCTGTCTCCGACCCCCTAGAAGTTTGTGCCTTCGACACTCATGTCCGTGCCTATATGGCGCTCACCTCCGCTTGTTTCACTTATGAATCTGGTATTTTAAACGTTATCAATAACGTTGCTTTATATAATTGCCTTTAGTGTCAAAGTGTGAGTGAAGGAGATGGGAGGGGGGAGGTAGTGGGGGGTGTATTTCTTTTTAACATGGTGTGCTATAGGGGTCATAATATTTTTGTTGGGAAGGAGGCGGGGGTCAAAACGTTTTGTTATTGTTTGTAATGAATCTTGCCACCCTCCCCCCACCCAGGCAGAAATAAAGAATGGTTCCTTATCATTTTAATTATCATTTAAATTGAGAGTGTTGGCATTTCTGTGTGCCTCGAGTGACATTTATGTCCGATCCATTGTATTATTTTCTGGTAACCGATTTAACTCTTTCCCGTCAAGAGTTGTATTTTCCCGACGTTAAAGTCGGGAACCATTAGGCCACTTGTGACGTCATCATTTTTGACGTCACCCGATTGTTTTGATAAGCAGCTAACACAGCAAGGACAGATCTATGCATACGCGTGTCCATTTTAAATATCGACCGAATTCTGGCAGAGCTATACCAGAAAAAACGTGTTCAAATTTGGGTGCAAAGTTGGTGGTAAAATAGGCCAAGTCACCTAGCTAGTTGATCAGTGTTCCATTTCCAGGTTTTTAGAAGGGCTGAGGCCAAAACTTTTCCAGTGGATAGAAAGGGGATAAAGGGTAGAAGATAAAGAGAAAAGAAAGGGAGAGATAAAGGAAAGCAAAAGAAGCGAGAAAAAAATTGGAAATGAATCCGCCAAAAAAAGTCCAAATTTTGGCTTATGCGCAGGCGTGAAAGTAGAATATTGTACAATTTCCAACAGAAGCGGGCTCAAAATTAGCTAAACTGTAAGAAAACGCTTTTGTAGCAAAGTTTAGCGGCATTTGGCAACATAGCACTTAAAAAAACCCCTTTAGCGGTAAAAAATGCATTTTTCTAAGGAAAAAACGTGGACGGGAAAGGGTTAAAGATGGGTACATTTTGAGATGGGGAAATGTTTTTGCATCTAAGTATAAAACCCTAAATAACGTTAAAATCTTCAAAGAGTTAAACACTAGTATGGTGTTGTTTATTTGTTCACAGGGTGCTTATATATTGGTTTGTTAGACAAGCCCACTCTCAGGTTTCCTCTTTTCCCCTTTAGGTATCTTGCTTCACATAGGCTTGATTTAAAGACAGATTTAGGTTTTTTAACGTTTGCCCAAAAATTCCAGAACTGCCAGTTTAGTCAAGGCATAACGAACTGGTGTAATCAAATAAAGCAATCAATCAGTTTATTTCGTTTATTATCAAGATTGCAAGAAAATGTTACAGGTATACCTATTACAACTTCCTAGGAAATTAATGAAGGAATCACTCGGTTAGTTTATTTCATTGCCCTGCATTGCATTAAGATAACAAAATAATGTTACTGCCAGGTATATTACAATAATATTAACTTTTTTAAACGGCCAGGAGGTTCCAGTAAACCCTTTTGGGCTTTACAAAGAGAACACCTGTACTTACATGCACCAATTAATGCTAAAATCATAATTATTCATTAAATTTGTGAACATTCTATGACATAAATCAAATAATAATTAACTATCCTATGTTTGATTACACTAAATGCTAAGTTGTATTCCACTGAATATTTATTTGGGTAGTTCATGTGCATGTGTAAAATATGAGAAACAATTTACGGGTAATTTATTAATCAAACCAGGAAACTAGGACAGTTAGACCATTCAGAAGTTTGGTTCATGTCAGGAATCTTGTGGTGCAACAAACCAAAGTAGCATGTACATTCCAAGTGAATTCTTGTTTATAATTTATAAAATAACTGCCTGCTGCTGATTATAAAAGGGGAATTAAGCAAGGAAAACTAGCAGTGGTCCTTAAGGTTACAAATGGGAACTGGAACGCAATAACTAGAACTCTCTAACTGTGGCGTGAAGCAAAACATTGGAAACTGGAAGAACTATTGTTCCCTTTTTGTGGTGTGAAGCAGAAGCTTACCAAAACAGGAAACACTGGCCATGTGCTTTTGGTTTCCTCCATGATGCCCTGGACATCAATATTGTTAGCACAATAAAGAAAAATCTGTACATGCAGGCATGGAAGGAATTTAATTAAAATAACTGGGAAGTGAACATAGGTAAAGCTATGTTCACATTCAAAGATTACAACCTACAGATTCAAATACCTCTCTAATCTGAGTATTGATCCTCCCCCTCTGCTGCTCATCCCAGTTGAGAAGAATTTCTACAATCTCTCGTTTAGTTGCTCAATATGAATATAAAATAATTATTTGAACTTCTACAGGTCAATGTTGATCATCAACAAGTACGGTAACCTTAAAAGAGGAGAAAGTATAGCCATAAGCAAGCAAGTGGCAAGAAAAAGGCAGAAGTGGCTATATTTGACTACTGCCATAGAATAATGACCACTGAGCAGACCCTTAAATGTCACTTTCATGGGTGCTGGACAATAGAAAAGAAAGAAAAAAGAAAGAAACTGAAAGGAAAGCACCACACAGAATAGGGAACTTAAGCACAGACGTTCTTGAACCATGGACGGCAACTGGAAGTTTAACGTTTTTCTTTTGGCCCATTCTGATGCCAACACGTCCATAACGGAAAGCCACCAGATACCAAAACAAAGAGTTATCCAGCCTTTGGTGAAGAGCAGAAACAATCCAACAAAGGAAACATTCAACTTCCGGTTGATGTCCGTGGCTCAAAAACATCTGTGCTTAAGTTCCCTAATATGGAGGAGGGTTTAAATGCCCAAGAAGAGGCAGCAAAGACAGAAAAATCTATGCTAAACAAAACAGCCTACACACAGCAGGGATGCTGGACAGTTCCAGGTCAAGTGGGACAGATAAGCTCATTGTTAATGACAAACATAAGCATACTAAACAACTGATATAGAATTGTAAAAACTGGTTTTAGGCACTGAAAATGAGGGCAGAAAAATGTCTGTATGAGTCACTGTACCCAAAACCCCTTTCACTGTTGAACGTAAAAGTAACTCCAGCACACTCAGCTGCCATCACCTCAGCTATAAAGTACGGTGTTTAAAGTGGCCATTTGTATCAGAAATTATCTTATATGCTTCACCACTTTGTAAATAAACTGGACAATCAAACAGCACATCAAAGCAATAAAAATAGTCTTCTCGACCTTCTTTAACTTTGCACTTCTGTGAGGCATATGTTCCTGACTGTTTGACCAGGATAGAGCCAATTTGGCTATCTTTGACAACTTTAACGTCAACTGTGCACATGCCAACTTCACTGCCATAATACTGAACTCCATGTAACAAAATTGCTTTGTTGGTCATTATAGTAATGCCATACTTCCTAACCACAATTCCTGAACGAAGACGGTCACCTACAGTAACTCTAGAGCTTCCAGCAGAACATCTAACTCTATGGCACTGCAGACTTGAACCCAACCTTTTGGCTCGCGTGAAGGGTAAAGGTGTTGTTAACACATCATTGTAATATTTTATCATGTCACCAACTTCTTTCATTGTCAGTATGTTGCATTCTGGGACAACAGAGGCAAACTCCTTCTGTGACATCAGTGGGAATCTTATGGCTTTCACGATTTCCTCTCCAATAATTTGTCTCTTTACGTTGCCACGAGCAGATAACCCTTGCCTTTCAATCTCTTTTGAGGCCCAACAATCAATAGCTTTGAACAATTCCACTTCCTTTACACACAACCTTTCTCTCTTAACAACAGCTTCAACCAGTGATCTCTCAAGTGTCACAAACTCATTTAACGTCACAACTTCTGCGGCGTGCGTCTCAATCAATGTCCAACACTGTTCTTCCAAATCTTTATCCTCGAATTTCTGAGCGTGCGGTAGAATTGAGAACACATTGGACACCTCGAAACTATCTCTCAGATATTCACTACACTTAACCGCGAGTGAAGGAACCATGTATTTCTTAGCCAAGTAAAATACTTGCATGACATTATTTGCGTTCAGGTTCACTTCTTCGCTGTACAAGAAACGAAACAACTCCAGCAGACTCTCGTACTCACAATCAGGTAGTTCAATAGTGTCTGAGGTATCTGCAAGTTGACCAAAGAACATGGAATAGAATACAGGGCTGCTGATTGCAAGCACAAACTTGTGGGCAGGTATCACCATCTCGGCCTTCTTGCGCTTCTTGCTTTGACCTCCATTCGACGCTGGAACAACAAATTTCACATCGCTAAGTAATTCACTGTTGAAGACAAACGAGGTCCTTTCTCTGACAGTTGATAGTTTTGTCTGCCAGGTTTCTTCAACACTAGCCATTCTTATTGTTTTGTTTTCTTCCTCGAAGTTGAAGACTAAAACTAAATGTGTATGTCTCACCAGCAAGGACCAGGAAGACTTCCAGAACTTTCCAGGACCGCTTTGTTACAGACTGCAGGCTCAACTCTCCTCCCTCGCCTTCGGTGTCACAGTTTGGCACGGTTATGGTCGTTATGACCCTTACTAGACTCTTACCGACTGAAATAAATTCCCTGAGAGAATATAAAACAGACACGAATCACATATCATTAAACTGTTGTAGTGATGTGTGTATCCCTTGGCCTGGTTAGTGGCATTGGAATTATTCTACGTAGGCTGTAGCCGATTTTAGCGCTCGTGGAGGATCTAGTGTCTAGGAATGCGTGACGAGTTCAAAGAATGTCTGCGTTGGGGGCTAAAATATTTGACAATATTTGTGCCTGTTCTGATATCTTGTCCTACCCGGAGTCCGCGATTATCTGGACTCGGGTTTAATGATTTTGACTGAAATGCGCATTCCAAATCATATCACTGCGCTGACTGTGAGACCGCCATTTTCTTTCGAAAAACCAATTGCAAGGCTGATCGGACAGCTAAGGAGGGTAATTTTATTGCCCAATATTTCGGTGAGACTAAACTCACCTTTTTTTGTCTCACCGAAATATTGGGCAATAAAATTACCCTCCTTGGCTGTCCGATCAGCCTTGCAATTGTTTTTTTGTTTTATTCAACATTGCTGATCCCCATCTGCACCAAGATGCCGCTTCACCTCGCTACTGTTTGTCCAAGTGGTCCTTGCATCAAGTTACCTGATTTTGTTTCGAGTTGATCCCACGGTTCGATGGTCTTTGCATGTAGGCCGGCCGGATACACATATCGCAGGGATACACATATCGGACAGTGACATCGACACCGTGCCTTACCCAATACCATGTTAAAAATGCAGGAATATTTAATCGTTGTTGAAATTTGCATCATGCATCTGATGCATTTTAAATTTATTTATTTATTTTTCTTTTGAATTTATTTTTTGACTTAAATTTTATTTTACAGATGTGGTTCCTATTTATCGAAATCAGTTTTTTTGAAAATTGAAAATTGTCATTTTTTTTTTCATTTAAACCCCCAATTTTCACTCAATCTTCCTGAAGATGTAGTCTGAGTATTAAGCCGTGGTCTTGCCCTGCCCGGCTTCACCCCTGCCATCGGAGCAGGAAACACCTTCACATAATATTTGGGACATATTCCAGCCGTTGCATTGGACTGGACCTGCTAAGGCAATCTCCACCGGGATTCATTGGTTTGATTACCTTTTTGTGCTCTTCAATTCAAGAGTTATCTTTTGCCGAAATGTCTCTTAGAATCAGGACCATTAGTTTGCCATCATGAGCTGCTGCAGACTTGTAGGCTTGGCTCAGAGCCATCGCTAGATTGCGCATGCCCAACGTAAGGCAAAATGTTATTAAGTGAAAATGTTTTTAATCTAGAGGCAGATCAGAGGATAAGAAAAATATATGTCAATGTTATTACATTTCTGATTTATTTGACATATTACTACAAAATTGACAATCAGTCTCCGGTACATGATAGCTCTGCTTGATACTAGTTAGCTGTAGTTAGGACAACGTGTTATCACGATAATAATAGCCACGTGATTACACATCGCCAAATGCGGCAGGCGTTCTTACATTCTATTTGGTAAAAGTGCTTTGATACTTCGTGCAACAGTACAAATGTCGATTTGTCGATTTCTTGTCGGTGGAGAGAAACGACAGCCGGAAATACGTCTGCGTTCGCAAGATACCTCTACTCGGCAGATGATGAGAGAAATTGTACCCGTAATGACCAGCATAATATTTATTTTAGCATTACGCCTAATCTTTGGTCCTTTTTTTCCTGGATCCACAGTTAAGCTATTCGAGGATTGAGGCGTGCAAAATGATTACGAGTGAAAGAAAAACAGTACTTTCAAGTAAAGTTTATATAAGCTTATCAATCTTAACTCAAGGATTATGACTTGTAATGCTTTTTAAGTTATTAGTACATGTTTCGATGTGACTCACATCTTCGCGTTACAAAGAATATTTGAAAAAACTGTTTGAATTTATAACAACCTAGAAGAGCGTGCATAGTTAACTAAAATTAACTAAGATGTGAGGTACATCGATTGAAACATGTATTATAAAAATCTATATTATTATATTTTTAAAAATCGCGATTTATTTACTGCTTTCTCGACCATTATGACTGGTACATTTCCTTATTTTTTTACGTGTTGGGCAATTTTTAAACTATTAAAATAGTTTAAAAAGTTCTGAAAATTTCTTCTTCTTCTTAAAATGGCTGAATGTCTCAGAGATGATGCGCGCAATGCAAATTAGTAAAATAGAGATCCCTCCATGAAATTCTAGAATATGTTAAACACGGTATAAAGACATGCATTTACTTTGTTTTGCATCCAATCATACATTTAGCTATTTGCAGTAACCCTCAGAGAATCAGCTAGTGGCCATTTAATGGAGGAAGGGTGCTCAGTAAAGGTTGCCAGGCAGCATTTTGCCACAGGCATAGAACAAAGTTCATAAAATGATTTTTATTGAAGTTCTGGTGAGTGGGACATTTCACTAATTGTTAAAGTGAGGTGTTGCATTATAATTGGCATATGCTTGGAAATTAAGTATTACGAGGTCTGTGACAACTTAAAAGTCATGGAATTTCGTTTCCCAGTTTCTGAGTGAACCCTGGAAGGTGATGGGAGCGAACACTTACAAAACAGGTAGAGCAGCCAAAAAACGTATATGCCCTCGGGTCTCCGAGGATGTGTCTGCAATGCCTTTTGGTTGCAACATATGACTGTTCTGTATTACATCACTTTAGTATTAACCTTAACTCATAATGTCAGCTTAATTATTTACAATTTAAAATAATGATTTATTGTAAATCTTATTGAATAATTTATTAGTGTCCCCAATTAGTTTGTCAGTGTCCACAATTTAGTCTTTCCTGTTTTAATAACTGCTTTCCTTTTTGTTTTCTTTTTGCAGATCCACAGCTGGATAACGAAGAACTGACAAATGTTGATTCTCAAGGAAAGAAGGTCTACTCAGAATTCCCTATCTGAGAAACAAGATGCTACTAGTGAAAGATCCTTTGTAGAGATTGGTTGTAATTTGCAAAATTTTCTTATATTTTCTTGTGAGGCATGTCTACTGGTCGTTTAAATTGAGGATGTTAGCATTTCTGTGTGCCGTGACAGTGACAGTTAACTTTGCTGTAAGACTGTGATGCTTGGTAACTGAATTAAATAAAAGAAATTTTTGTCAGGAAGGAGAGATTTTTGTGGGGAGATTTTTTTTGTCTTAATATAAAACTTGAAATAACCCTAGAATCTTTCGTTGTAGTCATTGAAAGTGAGAGAGACAGAAGAAAGTCATGTATAAATGTGGTTTTATGTTTTGAGCCCGTGGATGAATTCGTTAAGTGTGACCATTCAGTTGAAGCTATTGAGCAGTACTTTCTTGTGGTGTTGTTTGTTATGCTGTACAAGGTGGTTCTAACTTTTGAGTCTGAGGATGAATTCCTTAAGTGTGACCATTCAAATGAAAGCTACTGCGCAGTACTTTCCTGTGGTGCTATTTATTATGATGAAATCCTAACGTGACGATTCAAATGAAGCCACTGAGCAGTACCCTTCTTTGGTGTTCACACTTCTGTTTTTACAGGGTACAGGGTGGTTCCATCTTTTGAGTTAGTGGATGAAATGCAATAGTGTGAACATAGCCATCGGGCATTGTAACTAGACAGCTGTGTTTCATGTGCCCTTTACTGCCGTGGCGAGTACAAAGCACCCCTTTAAGGGCAAAAATGCTGATCCACTTCTACGTAAGCATGCCATGGGAGGGCTGCTGGTGGTCTCCAGCTAACAGCTAACAATAACAATAACATTTATTGTTATTGCTATCATTAAAGGCTATCAGATGTTTGCGGTGGAGCTGACACTTGAAGGAGTGCTTGCACTTGCCTCAGCAGTAAAGGGCAGATGATACACTGTGACTTTGTCCAGCTATCTGCCTGGGGCTATGTCATGCTGATGAGTCCTAACCAAAGACGAAACAGCTGTCCATGGCTGCCTTTGCCCAGGTGATATGGTTGTGTGCAAGCGTTAGGTACTGGCCATAGCACAGGGATGGTGCAGCGTGTGCCTTATGGACACCCTCCCTGGGTTTCCTCTTCAGCCCTTTAGGTATGATTCTTGCTTCAAGTAATAAATTACAAGGCTTGATTTTCAGCCATTTAGCAAGTCCTGTAGTTTTAACCGTACAAATAATATTGATGCTATAGTAATGTTGAAGAGCCCAAGAAAGGATGTAGGTTAATTGTTTAACATTAAGAAAAAAAAACAGAACTGTCAGTTTTTACAAGGCATAAAGACCTATTATTAATAAAGCAATCAATCAATCAGTTTATTATTTATCATTTATTATCAAGATTACAAGAAAATGGTATATTACAATTAACTTATCTGAATGAAGGAATAAATCAATCAGTTCATGTCACTGTCCTTTACGACAAGATTACAAGAAAATTTTACAGGTATATTACAATTAACTTGGACAGGAGCTCCCAGCAAACCCTTTTGGGCTTTACAAAGAAAGCACATTTGTACTGGTGCATGTAGGAATTCTGAAATCATATTGTAAACTTTCTTTAAGGTATTAAATCAACAATATTAATTCATTATCCCATGTTTGATTATACGTACCCTTAGTACCATATAGGCTTTTCTAATGTGCTTGAACAAGATAGATAGATACTTAGATGACTTTATTTACACACGGTAGATTCCTCAGTTATATACAAGCAAAAATTATCTACACATATAAGAATTAAAAACAATACAATCATTATAAAAGTAATTACAAAGTATAAAGGCCTTATCTAAACTAACTAAACTACATATTCAAATAGAAATAAATGAAAACAAAAAGTACTGCTTTTCAGGAATGCCGTCGTAAATTCACTCAAAACTGAAGTTACTTAACTTCATCTTAAATTCACCTAACGTTTTATTAGATAATCTAATATCACTGTTGGAGGGCTATTCCACAGCGCAGCACCGCTATCAGAGAAACTTTTTCGAACATAAATATCGGTGCGAGGTTGAGGAAGAGCCAGCCTCATTACAAACTTTTGCACTGCAGAATTGGACCACTCCTTGGGGTTTGAATGAATGGCAAAGGTGTTGTTAATACATCACTGTAGTGTTTCATCATATCAACAACCTCTTTCACTGTCAGTATGTTGCAGTCTGGCACAACAGACGCAAACTCCCTCTGTGACATCAGTGGAAACCGCATGGCTTTCACAGTTTCTCCTCCAAGGATTTGTCTCTTTATATTGCCATCTGGAGATAATCCTTGCCTTTCAATTTCTTTTGTGGCCCAACAGTCAATGGCTTTGAACAGTTCAACTTCCTTTACACACAACCTGTCCTTCTTTACAAGAGTTTCAACCAGAGATCTCTCAAGTGTAACAAATTCATCTGACGTCACAGCTTCTGCTGTGTGCGTCTCAATCACTTGCCAGCATCGTTCTTCCAAATCTTTATCCTCAAATTTCTGAGCGTGCAGCAGAATGGAAAATGCATTCGACCCCTTCACAATGTCTCGCAAATACTTGCTACACTCAACCGCCAGGGAAGGAACCATGTATTTCTTCGCCAAGTAAAACACTTACATGACATTGTTTGCACTCAGGTTCACCTCCTCGCTGTACAAGAAACGAAACAACTCAAGCAGACTCTCGTACTCACAGTCAGGTAGTTCAATAGAGTCTGAGATCTCCGCAAGGTGACCATAGAACATGGAATAGAATACAGGACTGCTGATTGCGAGCACAAACTTGTGGGCTGGTATCACCATCTTGGCCTTCTTGCGCGCCTTCTTTCTTTTACTTTCCTTCGACACTGGAACAACAAACTTCACATCGCTAAGTAATTCGTTGTTGAAGAGAAACGCGGTCCTTTCTCTGACAGTTGATGTTTTGGTCTGCCAATTTTCTTCAATTTCAGCCATCATTATTCTCCTTTGCAGTGTGTTCGTGTAATAACCCCGAACAGGAAGGACTGCGCTCTGGAAGGGATAGACGAGAGGTCCCTCCTATCAGTGTAGAGACTGGAACCCATTTTGACGAGCGCCGAAGATTTAAGCCGATATCGTGTCTTCGTCGGTGAAAACAAAATGGCGGCCTTGTTAAGGAGATGCAGCTTGATAGATTGATTCAGGTTTTCAGGATTACGAAAATGAGAAGGGTGCATTTTGTCTTCTTCTTATATCCCTTCCAGTGCGCTCCGAACAGGAAGGGAGCATTTGGGACCGCATTGTACTGTCTCCCGAGTCCTCCTCGTCTCTGTCTGTGGTGTTGTACCGCTTAAATAAAACCACCGCAAGTTAAACACAAGTCTGATTTATTGACTCCATGCTCGCGACGACTACAAGGGAAGCGGGAGTTCCTTTTGACCGCGTGCTCGTATGATTGACAGATGTCACAACACTACATCTCTCCCCTTCTTGATAATAAACTTACAATCATATATGTCGGCTAACAAGATCAAATAACTTTACAATAACATCAACAAATGATAAGCATGCCTTCTAGTAACGAGTCTTTTAAAATGTTAAGTGTTTATGCTAGTAGATTATTTGAACGTAATCTGCGAGACTCGCAGGGGGTCTCCTTTGTCTCTGTGACCTCCGCAGGCCTCCGTCATTTGCGCTTGGGGGGTTTGGATCTTCATCTTGTGTCGGAACTTCGGTTTGTTCAGCAGGTAAGTCCTCTGGTTCTTCCTG